>JAKSZT010054487.1:50178748-50316716 GCA_026826555.1 Tolypeutes matacus | reverse complement strand
CAAAGCTACAGTGGTCAAAATAGCATGGTACTGGCATAAAGATAGACCCATCGATCAGTGGAATAGAATTGAGAATCCAGAAATAAACCCTCACCTATACAGTCAAATGGTTTTTGACAAACCTACCAAGTCCATCTTAATGGGAGAAAACAATCTCTTCAACAAATAGTGCTGGGACAACTGGATATCTATAACCAAAAGAATGAAAGAGGACTTCTATCTCACTCCCTATACAAGAATCAATTAAAAATAGATCAAAGATCTAAATGTAAAAGCCAGAACCATAAAACTACTAGAAGAAAATGTAGGGGAACATCTTCAAGACCTTGTAGTGGGTGGTGGTTTCTTGGACCTTACACCCAAAGAGCACACAACAAAAGAAAAAAATAGATAAATGGCACCCCCTCAAAATTAAACACTTTTGCACCTCACAGGACTTTTTCAAAAGATGAAAAGGCAGCTGACTCAATGGGAGAAAATATTTGGAAATCACATATCCTATAAGGGTTTAGTATCCAGGATATATAAAGAGATGTTACAACTCAACAATAAAAGGACAAATGACCCAATTTAAAAATGGACAAACGACTTGAATAAACATTTGTCCAAAGAAGAATTACAAATGGCAAAAAAAAAAAAAAAAAAACATGAAGAAATGCTCAACATCCCTCATGATTAGGGAAATGCAAATCAAAACTACAATGAGATATCATTTCACACCTATCAGAATGGCCACTATTAAAAAGACAAAGAACTACAAGTGTTGGAGAGGATGTGGAGAGATAGGAACACTTCTTCACTGTTGGTGGGAATGCAGGATGGTACAACCATTATGGAGGACTGTTTGGCAGTTCCTAAAGAAGTTGAATATAGACTTGCCACATGACCCTTCAATACCACTACTGGGTATATACCCAGAAGACCTGAGAGCAGTGACACGAACAGACATCTGCATACCAATGTTCATTGAGGCATTATTCACAATTGCCAAAAGTTGGAATCAACCCAGGTATCCATCAAGTGATGAGTGGATAAACATCCTGTATTCACAGATGCAATATTATGCAGCTGTAAGAAGTGAAGTCGTAAAGCATATGACAACATGGATTAACCTGGAGGACATTATGTTGAGTGAAGCAAGTCAGACACAAAAGGACAAATATTGTATGATTCGTTACTATGATCCAAATATATTGTGTGTAACATATTGTATGATTAAAAAAAATTTATATGTATACAGAACTTTTGAGAAATCTGTTTTTATTCAACTTTATTTTTGTTTTTAAATTATTGTTTATATTTTAAATTATTAAATGTACAAAATAAAAATTTTTTAATGATGTTGTACATTATTGGAAAAGAAATACAGAGATAAATATGCCCTTCTCAGTGTATCATATCAGGAAATACATGATGTCAACCTGTCACTGTTAACATTAACTTTGATCACTTGGCTAAGGTGATGTCTGCTAGAATTTTCCACTGTTAACTTATTATTTTTCCCTCTATAATTACTAAATATTTGGAAGGAGATGCTTTATTTTTTTTTTTTTTTTTTTTTTTTTAAAGATTTTATTTATTTATTCATTTATCCCCCCCTTGCTGCTTGTGCTCGCCGGGCCAGCCAACCACGCCGTGCGGGCGGGCCTGCCCCCACCAGGAGGCCCCGGGAACCGAACCCGGGGCCTCCCACATGGTAAACGGGAGCCCTACTGATTGAGCCACAGCCGCTTCCCAGGAGATGCTTTAAGACCTTGTAAATAACCGGTTCCTGCTTAAACTTTTGTCCAGTGATGTTTTAATCAGTCAGGGATCTTGCCTGTGGTAATTATTACTGTGATGCACTAATGATGATTTCTGATTTCCCTCATTCTTTCTACATTTATTAGTT
This sequence comes from Tolypeutes matacus, assembly GCA_026826555.1. Classification (NCBI taxonomy): domain Eukaryota; kingdom Metazoa; phylum Chordata; class Mammalia; order Cingulata; family Chlamyphoridae; genus Tolypeutes; species Tolypeutes matacus. Next base: position 50,314,825 of record JAKSZT010054487.1, on the reverse strand, counting down.
GGAATTTTTTGCACAAGAGTTGTCACTTCTTCACCATTTATTTATCCAGTTATTTATTTATGCCAGTGTGGACTCATAGATATTTATGTCATTCTTTTGTGCTATAATATAATACTAAACTTGTTTATTTTGTAGCCCACTTGTTCCAACTTTGGTCCTTTTTTTTTTTTTTTTTTTATTCATCTGTGTTTACTTTTTAGTTTTTTTTTTTTCTTTCTTTTTTTTAATTTGAAAAGATGCTTAGATTACATAAATGTTACACAAAAATTACAGGAATTCCCATGTTCCCAACATCCCACATAAACATCTTTCATTAGTGTGGCTCATCACCTGCAATGCATATACACATCCTGGGGCTTTGCCTCTAAGCATGGACCTAGATTACATTGTAGACCACACTCTCTCCCACACAGATCTGCATGGTATATGCTGATGTAAAATGGCCTATTTCTGTTGTTGTAATGTCACTCAGGATAATTCCCACGTCCTGAAAAAGCACCTGTATTACAACTGCTTTTCCCTTCCCTGCTCCAAAAGCATTCAGTGGCCACTGGCTCCACCTCACTGTTGTAATTTCTTCCATTGCTTGAATCACAATATGTCTACAACAGAATACTATTAAGTCCACTCTAGTGCATAGCTCTTCCCCCAATCCTGAGGAGTCTGGGATGGTGATGTCCACTCCACTTCCAAGTGAGAGGGGGCTTATATCCCATGGATACGGTGGATGGGATTATCCTGCCTGCAGCTGCAGGCTCTCTCCATTCCCTGGGATGGCCATTGTCCATCATCGTCTAACTTTGGTCCTTTTTAGCTCTTTTGGTATTCAAACATTTTTGATTGATGAAGATGGCAATTTCATTTGGTTCAATCTATCATTTCTAACAGGAATGGGAGTTGTTTGGTTTTAACGACTCAGCTTTTAAGATTGTGTCTACCTCCATTGCTACCATCCCATCTAATCCACCATTTCTCACCTGAGCCACTGCAACCACCCTTAACTGGTCTCACTGTCTCTAGTTTTGTTTTCCTGCCATCCAGTCTCCTCACCACCATCTTTTGAAAATGTAAATTTGATCATGTCACTTCCCTGTTTAAAACCCTTCAAAAATTTCCCAGTCCTCTCGGAATAAAGTCTAGATTCCTTAACATGGTCTTTTTTAAAAAAACAATTTATTGAAGTATATCATTCATACACGAACATTCATAAACTATAAGTGTTCAGTAAACATCGTGAACTTACAAAACAAACATGCATAACATCATACAGGGCTCCCACACATCACCCCACCACAAATACTTCACATTGTTGTGAAACATTTATTAACAAATTATGAAAGAGCATCATCAAAGTATTACTACTAACTATAGTCCGTATCTTCCTCCCCTATACTTTTTTTTTAAGGATTTATTTATTTATTTACTTTCATCCATTTTTACACCCCCATTTTTGCTCTTTTTGTGTCCATTCGCTGGGCAACTCTCTGTATCTGTTTCCTGCCCTCTCTTCTCATCCTTCTCCTCCTGTCTTCACTGGGATTCAGTCCTCGGAACCTACCGCCTGTGCCACCTTAGTTCCTCGTTTTTTTGGCATGTCTTGTCTTGTCTTTCCCTTGTGTCACTCTCCTGTTACGTCATCATCTTGCTGTGTGGCTCGCGGGGCCTGGCGGCACACCCGCTCAGGCCCGCAGTGCACCTGAGCACAGGGCCTGGGGTCTCACCTGCTTGTGGGGCCTGGTGGCTCACCCGGGTGCTCATGAGGCCTGGCAACACATCCGCGCACGGTATCTGGTGGTCCACATGCCTTCTATATTTCTCTTTTATAAAATTTTTATTGGGAGGTCTCAGGGATAGAACCCAGGTCCCTCCATATGGGAGACAGACACCCAACCATTTGAGCCACATCCATCCCCCCACCACACCTCCCAAGTTTGACCAAAGACAGCTAGAGCCACAGTCTTTTCCCATACAGGATGGTCATATAATAAATCAGGCTCATTTTATCACCAGCATTCTAAAAACCAGACCTAGGGAGAAAAACTAGGTGTGGGGACACATGCATAGTTTCTAATACAGCAACTGTTTAGCCTACCCTGATTATCACAAAATCAGGATAGCAAGAACATTTGCATCTTAACATGGTCTTAAACAGTGCTGTCTAATGGAAATACAATGTGAGCCACTTATATAGTTTGAAATTTTCTAGTAACCACATTAAGAAAGTAAAAAAAATCTAGCAAAATTAATTTAAATATTTTTATTTAACCAAATATATCGAAAATATTATCATTTCAAAAGGCCTTTGTTATACTGATAACTAGTTTATTCTTTGGAAAGTTGGTCTCAGCATTCATCTTTTTTTTTTTAATCCCCCCCCCACACAACACACACAAGATGGCCCCTTATCTATCTGGTCATTATCTGCTCATCTTCTTTAGGAGGCACCAGGAACTTAACCTGGGGCCTCCCATGTGGGAGGTGGGTACCCAATTGCTTAAGTCATATCCGCTCCCTCATCTGTAATATGCGGCCGAACACTCCTGCCCTAATAGAGCTGCTGACCAATTCAAATAAGTTTATATATACAAAAGCCCTTGGAAATATAATATATTCTACGTTTGTTGGCACAATTACAGCACCAATGTCTGGGAGCGCACATGGCAGAGAATGAATTAGAATGCCTACCTAGGGTGGCCCCCCAACTTTGGTAAAGGGAAGCCACTTAGAGCTGAGGTAATTTGAGAATTTTGATACTCTGGGTTCCCATACTTTAACCTATATATCTAGTTGTTTAGGTGACCCATTTACAGTAAATCTCATTACAACAAGGCAGATCTAATGCGAAGAAAAGCACAACACATAAACCATAATACTCATCATTTGGTTATCAAGTACATATTTAGGCAGTTACCACAGAAGTATTCAATATACGAACTGACCAAGTTCATCAGTTTACTCAGTTCCCTTCAGTCTCCTTGTAATGACGCTGTCGAGTAAATTCTCCTAGTCTGAGCTTATATAATTCATGATAAAGTGCCCAACACCGGATACCGGATACTGTATGAAGCGTGGGCTAGAAGTGATATGGAGGCGTGTCCAGAGCTCTAAGACTCAGAATCTCAAGCGAATGAGGGTCAGCATGAGTGACATAAACATCCTTCCCCCAGGAATCAGCCCAAGGTTCAAACTGTGAAGCCACACCTGAGCCGAGTTTCTGCTAAATAATGTGGCCTCCTCTGAATGGAGTTGTCTGTTGTTTTAAGCTTCCCCTGCCTGTTGCTATTCTAATCTTGATAGAGATTTAGAAATTCACTGCTGTCTACTCAACAGATCCAACAATCCCAGTTTGACTTCAATTAACTGGCTTGGCAGTGGGATGTTGAAGGGGGGGGGGGAGTACCCAAAAATATAATATGGCGATACGTCCATCATCTTTCTTTGAATAACTAAATTTTTTATTCTAAGCTCAGCCACTGGTCAGTGGAGGCATAGCCTGGGTTTGGAAAACTCGAGATTCTGGGAGGAAAATGAGAAGTTAAGAAATAACATGAAGTGAAGAGAGGATGACCCAATGGTAGCCTTTGGTAGAAGCAGTTTTCTATTTCTCTGATTAGATAATCTAAGCTTTGAATATTGGTTTCAAAAAGGCGCCCTTTTAGTCTGCACAGTCTAACTGAAAAGAAAAATACAAGCATTGAGTGTTTATTACCACTGGCCAAAGTAAAACACTGTGGCTTTGTGAACAATCCTCCTCCTGGGGTCCTGGTATCAGTTCTACACTGACAGGCTGTAACCACGAGATAAGCAATTTAACTATTTCATGGCTCTGTTTCGTTATCTGTAAAATGTAGATTATAACTACTCATCTGACCTCCATCCCAAGATAGAATTTGATTTAAAATATAATCAACATAGAATTGTTAGTGAGATATGACATCTTTTTTTGTACCAATCTTCAAAATTCAACATGTATTATATACTTAAAGCACATCTCAATTGGAACTAGTTGCATTTCACATGCTAAGTAGCCACATGTAGGTAGTGGCTACCACAGTGGACATAGCAACCTGCTGGCAGTTTAGAAGTTATTCTGATGATGTGGTCCATGTTAGGAAGCAAGGTCAATTCCAAATGGTTTAATGAGGGTTTAATACACAGAATATGTAAAGAACTCCTACAACCCAATAAAAGAAGACAAACAACCAGATTTTTAAAAAGGGCAAAAGACTTGAATAGACATTTCTCCAGAGAAAATATATAAATAGCCAACAAGCACATGAAAAGAAGCTCAACAACATCAGTCATTAGAGAAATGCAAATCAAAACCACAATGAGATATCACTTCACAGCCACTGGAATGGCTGTTATCTTTTAAATGGAAAATAAGTGTTGGTGAGGATGCAGAGAAGAAATATGAACCCTCATGCATTGTTGGTGGCAATGTAAAATGGTGCATCCTCTGTGGAAAACAGTTTGAAGGGTCCTCAGAAAGTTATATATAGGATTACCATATGACCTGGCAATCCAACTTCTAGGTATATCCCAAAAGAATTGAAAGCAGGGCCTCAAATCAATATTTGTACACCAGTGTTCATAGCAGCATTATTCATATTAGCCAAGAGGTGGGAAAAAAATAATTGCCCATCAATTGATAAATTGATAAACAAAATGTGATATATACACACAATGGAATATTATTCAGCTGTGAAAAGGAATGAAGTTCTGATGCATGTGACAACATGGATGAATCTTTTTTTTTTTTTTTTTCTAAGATTTTATTTACTTATTCATTTATCCCCCCCTTGCTGCTTGTGCTCGCTGGGTCAGCTAACCACGCCGTGCGGGCGGGCTTGCCTTCACCAGGAGGCCCCGGGAACCGAACCCGGGGCCTCCCATATGGTAAACGGGAGCCCTACTGATTGAGCCACAGCCGCTTCCCTGAATGAATCTTGAAGACATGTTGAGTGCAATAAGCCAGACACAAAAGAACATATTGTATGATCTCATTTATATGATATAAATCAAATATGCAAATTCATAAAGACAGTAAATACATTAGCAGGGGTGGGGGAAGGGAAAGGGGAAGTGGGGCAGGGGTGGGGAGAGGGGGATTATTGCTCAACGAGTACAGGGTTTCTGTTTGGGGTGATGGAAAAGTTCTGTTAAAGGGTGGTGGTGATGGTGGCACAACATTAATATCACTGAATTGTGTATTTGAAAGTGGTGAAAATGGGAAACTTTATGTTGTATATGTGTTACCATGATACAAATTAAAAAGACAAAACAAAAACATAGACTTTTACAACACAAAGAATGAACCCTACTGTAAACGATGGAATTCAGTTAATAATCCAATTCTAATAATGTTGGTCCATCGATTGTAACAAATGTACCACACTAATGCAAAATGTAAATAATAGAGAAAATGAAGTGTTTGAGGGATTTTGGGAAGATGGCAACGGACTAACAGGCAGAGCCGAATGCTCTCACAAGAACAATGGAGAAAGAACCACAAGCTATCCAAGGGACCTGCTTTGGGCATCAACAGACTAGGACAGTGTGACACAACTCCCAGAAAGGTGAGGGACAGAGAGACAAAGAAGCTGAAATGACAAACATGAGTTACCAAGCCCCCATGGCAGCTGGGAAGGGCTCCCCTCCCCCACCCTCAAGATATTAAGCTGGGGCAAAACCCCTGGCTTGCTACAGCCAACTGAGAGAGGAACAGATATCTTCCTTCCTGTCAGCTATTTCAAGGGAAAAGGGAGGGGAGGTCCGGATGCTTTTCTTCAGTGAATTCAGCCAGAAGAGTCTGCTTTGAATCTCAGATCTGGAGATTCAATACAGAAACACAAGAAAGGTGAGACTGAGGTGTGCTAACTGGCGCCATCTGCTGGCCAGTCTGGAAATTGCAAGGACAAAAGCTTCATGCTTTCTATATTAAACCTCTGGGAGAAAATCTGCACACCACTAGTGAGTCTCTGGCCCAATTTTGAAATTTAAGCTGGGCAATTTTAAAGACTGAGAATAAGTTGAACCAAATATCAATGAAAATCTGTGTAAAAAAACAAACAAACAAACAAACAAAAAACCAATAGGCAAGAGAGAGAAATTAACCATCAGAGTAAATTCACCAACATATTCAGATGCCTAGACATCAGCAAAAAAAATTACAAGCTATACTAGGAAACAGGAAGAGATGGCCCAGCCAAAAGAACAAACCAAATAGCCTGAAGAGATACAGGATTTAAGACAATTAATCAGTGATAATTACACAACTCTCCTAAATCATTTCAAAGAATTTATAGAAAATATGACTAAAGAAATAAAGAATGTTAAGAAGACACTGGGAGAGCATAAAGAACAATTTGTAAGCTTGCAAAGAAAAGTAACAGACCTTATGGGAATGAGAGACACTATGGATGAGATTAAAAATACATTAGAGGCACATAAGAGCAGATGTGAATTGCTTGAAGGCAGAATTAGTGACTTCGAAGGCAGAACATCTGAACTGGGAAAGACAGGAGAACAGAAAGAGAAGAGAATGGAAAAAATGGAACAGTCTCAGGGAATTGAATGACTATGCGAAACGCACAAACATTCGCATTACTGATATCCCAGAAAGAGAAGAGAATGGAAAAGGGGAAGAAAGAATATTTGAGGAAATATGAGTGAAAACTTCCCAACCCTTATGAAGGACATAAATATCAATATCCAAGAAGGACAACGCACTCCAAACAGAAAAAATCTGAATAGACTTACCCCAAGACAGCTACTATTCGGAATGACAAATATCAGAGATAAAGAGAGGTTTCTGAAAGCAGCAAGAGAAAAGCAAAGCACCACATACAAGGGAAACTCGATAAGATTAAGTGCTGACCTCTCATCAGAAACCACGGAGGAGAGAATAAAGTGATATGATGTATTTAAGGTACTGAAAGAGAAAAACTGCCAGTCAAAAATTCTGTTTCCAGCAAAGCTGACCTTCAAAATGAGGGTGAGTTCAAAGTCTTCACAGACAAAAACTGATAGAAAGTGTTACCAAAAGACTAGATTTGCAAGAGATTCTAAAGGTGGTACTGCAGCCTGAAAGGAAAAAACAAGGACAAGAGATTTAGAGAAGAGTTTAGAAATGAAGATGATTAGGAAAGGTAAACTAAAGGATAAGAAGACAGACAGTAGAACGGTATGACAATAGAGAACCAAAGGACAAAATGGATGAAGTAAGTAATGCCTTTACAGTAATAACACTGAATGTTAATGGATTGAACTCCCCAATCAAAAGACATAGACTGATAGAAAGGATAAAAAAATATAAGCTGTCTATATGTTGTCTACAAGAAACCCATCTCAGACATAAGGACACAAGCAGGTTAAAAGTGAAAGGTTGGAAAAAGGTATTCCATGCAAAGAGTAACTAAAAAAAGAGCTGGAGTAAACCAGATAAATGTAAAATAACAATATTATAGTATATGAACAATAATTACCCAGTGGAACTAGCAAATTGTTCCCTGGGACCAGTATTCTGTAAGTTTCTTCACACAAAACAAACACTTGCTTTTAATTGAGGAGGACTGGAGAAGAGATATTTTTGGATACTTCATTTTTCTTTAGCTCTTTCTTATGCATACTCGTTAATTAAAATAACCCATCTGGATTAATCATGATTTAGTATGACTACTGTTGAAAAAGATTTTGAGTTTTTCTGCCTCATAAAATTATAAGTTGGCATATTGTTATCTATGGTAATTCATTCCAATAAAATGTGAAGAATTCCCAAATAAGAATTTGATTATCCAGAAAGAATTACAGCCTAAATGGAAATTAAATTACTAAACCAATAATTTATTTTATTCTTAGAGATTATTATGTCTAATAGTTAGAGCTGTAATATAAAAATTTGAATTATGTTACAATTAATTTCTATTAGATTAGAATTATTATTTACATTTATAAATGTTTGTTGCTATACTATGTAAGCTATTTCTTATAATTGATTATATTAAATCTAATCTAGCCTTACAAAAAAAAAAAAAAAATGTATTTGAGTGTATGTGTGTGGGGAAAGAGTATATGGAACACTGCACTTTCTGTGTAATTTTTCTGTAAACATGCAACTACTTTAAAAAATAAAGTCTAATTTTTAAAAATTCCAAATGGTCATAAAAACTGCGATGGACAATGAAGTAGGCAGCTTTCAAGATGGCCCCCAATGATTTTTGCTCTCTGCTATTCATGCCTTCTTTTAGTTTCTGTATTAGTCAGCCAAAGGGGTGCTAATGTGAAATACCAAAAATGGGTTGGTCTTTTTAAAGGGTATTTATTTGGGGTAGAAGTCCACAGTTACCAGACCATAAAGCGTTAAGTTTCTTCTCTCACCACAGTCCATTGCCACGTGTTAGAGCAAGACAGCTGCGTTTGCCAGGGTTCAGGCTTCTGGGGTTCCTCTCTTCCGGGGGCTGCATTTCCCTCTGGGCTTAGCTCCTGTTTTCTCCACAAGGTCAGCTGTAGACGATCCGGTGAACGGCTTGCTTCTCTTCTCCTGGGGCCTTCTTTCCAACATCAAAACTGCTTCTCAAAAAACTGCTTCTTCTCTGTCCTTTGCCTTGCCTTTTATATTCGATTCCCCACCCACCAAGGGGTGGGGCTCAACGCCCTACTGACGTGGCCCAGTCAACGCCCGAATCATAACTTAATCATGCCCAGATTAACAGATCAGTTTACAAGCATGATCCAATTATATTTTTGGAATTCATAATTACATCAAACTGCCCAACTGCAACAGTTTCCATGCACTTTAACTCTGGATGCTCTTTGTGATCAATAAGATATTGTCAAAATAATGGTGTGTGACATTCAAGAGTAGGCCATAGAAAAAAAGAAGATGGCTTCTAGCTCTGAGGTCACTTGCTCTGAAGAAAGTCAGCTGCCTTGTTATGAGGTCACTCAAGCAGCCCTGTGGGGAGGTTGACTTGGCAAGGAACTAAGGCCTTTTGCCAATAGTCAGCCGGCTCCTCCAACCATGTGAGAAAGCCACTTTCCATATGCCGTGAGGAGTGTGAGGGTGGAGGAAATTGAGCTCCATGCCCATCCCTCTGGCATCATTCTCAGAAAGAGCCTGCTGCTGCTTTCCCAGGATAATTCCTCTTGGAGGAGAAGAGCCTCTCAGGGGACACACTTAGTGTTTCCAGCAGGGGGGGAGGCGGGGGGAATGGGAAACTCAGCCTGGCCCTTTCTAGCCCAGATGCCCTTCTTCTCTACAGGTCTGGCTCACATAAACAGGCATGGTTTGGGCGCTGGAGGGAAAGACATTCCACTGATGGGATGCTGGCTGAGTGCAGGCAGGGCCCCTGTCCCTCACTTTTGTGTTGTCTTGTGTTTGGGGAGGGGTCTGGTTCTCAGCTTCCCAGTTCTAAAAACAGGACTTTTTCAGTGTATTCACAGTTGCCTAATCTCTCAGTGACATTGTAGAATTAGTAAATTCCATAAGATTACTGTGCAAGCCAGACTGTCAGTTTATTACTTTAAGGTGGGGGTGGGGTGGGGGTGAGGGGAGGAGGAAGGAGTAACATTAACCTCTGTATCAGATCAATCTAGAAGTTTACTATGATTAGCGTTGTTTCTCCCCCACAGGCATTCCTGCTCAGGTGGTCCCCTCCATCAGTGATTCAGAAATCCAGGCTTTTTCCAGCTTGTGGATCCCCTAGCACCAACATATGGCTCCCAAGTTACCCTAGGGATTGTCCCCATATCAACCAGTCAGAAAGGTGAAAGAGCAGGAAAGATTGTGCACAGGAAGTTTAGGGGTTGGTGTTAGTTTCCTTGGGCTGCAGTTACAAATTACCACAACCTGGGTTCTTTAAAACAACAGAACTTTAGCTTCTCACAGTTCTGGAGGCCAGAAGTCCAAAATCAGGGTTGGTTTCTTCGGGAGCCTCTGAGGGAGAATCTGTCCCTTGCTTCCTCCAAGTTCCCGTTGGCTGCGGGCAATCCCTGGAGTTTCTTGGCTTGTAGACACATGGCTCCAGTCTCCACCTGTCTTCACTTGGCCTTTTCCCAGTTTGGGAACCAAGGTTTTGCTGTGGGGATGGTGGCTAAATCCAAATGGGATGCAAGTGGAAAGAAATTGCTCCAATGTGAGCCCCAAGGCACTTTTCAAACCAGCAGAAGGATGAGTCCCCAACTAGAAATCCTTGCTGTGAACAAGAAAAGGCCAAGCTTTCAGGACACAAAGTTCAAAAAGACAGAAAAATTGTGATAAGTGAAGGTATTTATTTTTTTAAAAAGCTAAAAGCAAAAAATGGAGCAAAACTCAAAAGTAGCATAAGAATATACAGCCAAGGGCTATTGGCATTGAAGAGAATGAGGAAAGAAACAAACACTTGTTGAGCACCACCAACATGCCAGGCACTGGGCTTAGTGTTTTGGGTGTATTTATCTTCTTTGAGCCAATTAATCACTCCTAAGGAAGGCCTAGTGTGAATCAGGCCTGTGACCTGATGGATTTGGGATTCTAAGTCATTCCCCAACTAAAAACACTGTTGACAGGGGCGGATGTGCCTCAAATGGTTGTGTGACCATCTCCCATATGGAGGAACCTGGGTTTGATCCCCAGGACCTCCCAGTAAAAATAAAGAAAAATATAGAAGGTGCACGGGCTGCCAGGCCCCATCGAGCAGGTGTGCCGCCAGGCCCCGCACATGGGTGCAATGCCAGATCCTGCTGAGCCGTGCAGCAAAATGATGACGTAACAGGAGAGTGACACAAGGGAGAACCAAGACGAGATGCACTGAAAAACCAGTAACTAAGGTGGCGCAGGTGGTAGGATGCCTCTCTCCCACATTGGAGGCTCCCAGGATGGAAACCCGCCGAAGACAGGAGGAGACGGATGAGAAGAGAGGGCAGGAAACAGACTCAGCGAATGGACACAAAAACAGGAAAAACGGGGTGGGGGTGGTGGTAAAAATGGATAAAAGTAAATAAATAAATAAATCTTTTTTAAAAATTAAAAAAAAACAACAACACCCTGTTGACATAAATTTCCTTTCTAAGGGCCCCCAAATTCTTATTAAAATATTATTCATTTTCATCAGACCACAAAAACCAGTACATGAAAATGCCTGTTGCTCTCTTCATGTCAATCAGAGGTGCTTATTTATTTTTTTCTTTTTTTGAACTGATCCATTTTCTGGGTATTTTTTTCTTTTTTTTTTTTTTTTGTAGAGGTGCTTATTTAAAATGCAGTTTCCTAGGAGCACTAAACGCACTGAAAGCTCCAGGGGTGAGTCCGGGGATCCACTGAGGACCTGCTTTGTAAATATGCTCCCAGGTGAGTCTCAAGCACAGTCAAGTTTGAGAACCATGTGGCCAGCTGCCTTCTTCCAGGTCTTGTGGGTTCAGCCCTGAGCAAAGGCGACAGCTCAGTTGACCTTGGTCCTGGCCCTGGCTCTGTTTCTCCACCAGCATGAGACCTTGAGCACTTGCTCCACCACTCTGTGCTGTCAGACGGAGTAACAATACCCCTGGGCTTTTGGGCAAGACAGTTGGGATGATAAAATGAGATCACAGAGATAAGAGAAATGAAGGCACACTGAAAATTAATTACACTCTGAAAATGTGAGGCAGTGTGACCACATCAGATTGGCTCGGAGGGTTTAGAACTCAGTGTTCTGGTGGATAGGCAGTTGGGGGAACTGGGTAAGATTTTGGGGGAGAAGGTAGGGAAGTCCTGCTGGTCAGGAAGCCAGGGAATGCAAAGAGAGGTGGCCAGAGGCTATACTGCTTTAACGAAGGGTGGATGGAGGCATGTATAGTATAATTGGGGTTAAACTGCCAAAAGTTTTCATGGCCTGTCTGGACCTGACCCCTGGCAACACCCTCCTGGCATGGAGTGTGTAGCTGTCTGCAGGAGTCTGAGGTTGGTATCCTAGTCAAATCCCAATCCTAAGAGCTGAACTTGGGTGGTCTGGCAGTTTGTGGGAGAGAAGCGTCTGACTGCAGGTGGCCTTGCTGGGCTCTGGGCCGCTCAGCTTTGGCTGAGTCATGATGTGGGGCACAGGGCACAGGGCAACCTGAGGGGCAGACGGTGGGCTGCCAGGCCCTGGCTTGGGCAGGCCCGAGCTCTCCAGGAGACCGTCCTCTGTGAGCTAACCTCCCACCCCATTCATCCATTTGTTAGATAATTACCCATCAGACCATCATATTTATCAGTTATAGACCTTGTGGCAGGCTTTAGGAAGTCAACAGTGGACCACACCATTCCTGTTTTCAATTTTTTTCCAATCTAGTGGTTCTTACCCTTTAGTTTATATCTAAATCCCTGGAAAGCTTAAAATGCTTTATTCGGATACAGCTGGGATGGGGAGGAGAAAAACTGCCTGTTAACAAGCACCTCAGGTGATTATGATAGTGGGGGAGAGGGTGGGGTACGGGTGGGAGTCCGGGTGAGGGTGGGGATGGGGGTGGGGGTGGGGGTGGGTAGGGGTAAGGGTGGGGACTGGTCTTCCAACCAGGCTTGGAGAGAACTTGTTGGGGGCAATGTCCAACAAATACAACTGTCTTGGCCTTCTCTATCTTCTTCTTCTTCATCGTCTTCTTCTCCTTCTTAAAAAGGTATATCATGTGACTGTTCGCGCCACAATGTTCCCGCGTGCGCAAACATTGACCATCCCTACCACGCCTAGCAACCCACATTACCCAATCATGTATCGACACCTAAGCCCTAATGTACTTCCCCTTTCCCTGCTTATAAAAGAGCTGATTGTAACCCTCACCGAGAGAGAACAATAGAGATAGAGCAACGGAAGAGCTATGTTAGCAGAATAAAAGTGCACAGCCATTTTCTTACAGGTGTCTATGCCTCATTCCTTCGCTGGGTAACTCAGAGTCTCAGTTGATTTGTCCCGCGGGACGGGACAGAACTGCTCTGGAGTTAAACCCTTTTGGGAAGAAGGTGGTGACATACAGCCTTGGGAATGTCGCCTCTTTCCTGCTGACCAGCTGGTGAGTCAGCTTTCAAGGCAGAAGGAAAGGGTGAACAAGGGGTTGGGGGCTTGTTGGCAGTTGGGTCAGGTAGCCCACATTCTCCAGCCTCCTCTGTCAGCCAGGTCTCCCTCTTCCTTGGATGCACTGATTTTCAGCATCCTGTGAGGCGAGGTGTCTTGCCTGTCTCACTTGGGCTGGATTCCCCTGATGGATTTTTTTTTTTTCTCTCAAATTCTTGTTGCTTAATTATTTTCCCTTCTGGTTTTATGGAAAACTGTGAGTTGGGGTAACTTTGTGATTCCCACCTATTCTAGAATCTTAAGCATATCTCTTCCCAGACTCAAAGCTACTGTGATTAACCCTACCCACCCTCAAAATCATTTTAATTCAGATTTGGATTAAGAAGCCCATTGAATGTGCACGATGAAATCAGGGCTCTATTCTACCCTACAGCACCCCCCATTTAAAAATCCCATATCAAAACTAGAACAATTCCTTAAAAGGCAAATTACCAGGGTGGGTTTTTGTTTGTTTGTTTGTTTTTGTTTGTTTTATTTTGGAATTTAGTCTGAAGAAAAATAGATTAGGTTCTTGAGTCTTGTGTCCAGAATAAATTTGAATAAACTTTTTACTGTGTCTGGGGTAAGGGTCTCCAAGGATCTCAATTACAATTATTTTAAAGAGTTTTCCTAATACATTTTTTAAATGGGCAGTCTCTAAAAAGTTTTTAGGAAAGAGAAAAAGAATTGAAAGAAAAGTGAAGTTCCCGAGTTCTAGAAAGCTTTCATTTTTTTGGTTGTGTCCTTGGAAAAATGGCTCTGGCATTGATTGCAATGGCTTGGAAATGACTGGAAAACAAAGCAGAATGGTTCATTGCCTGGGCCTGCCCTCAGGCCTCCCTGGGGGTGTTGCCTTGTCTGCACAAAAATGGCTTGGCACTACATCCACAGCCCTTTGGGAAGTAGGAGAGAGAAAAGGGGAGTGGCATTGCCTTGCCTTTTAAGGACATGATCTGAAAATTGCACATTATGTCTTCACACCTGTTGACCACAAGGGATTCTGAAAATTAATTGGGAGACTATGTGTCCAGCTAAACTCACTATAGAAGAGGAGGAGAACTTATGTTGGGGGAATGATCCACCATCTCTACCACATCTCTCACTGCTTTCCTGCCTCCAGCCCCTCTCGTCCAATGTCCAATCTGGGTACCCAAGGTAAATAGGGTCCTTTGAATTGCTTCTGATCTGGCGAAGTAATCTTTACCATCTCTGCTTTCCTCACAGTACTCGGTCAATTCCACTCAAATGCCTTGTGCCACATTTTGCTGTGTAAGGCCAATATTTTTATACTGGCTTTATCTCCTTCTCTAGAGCATAAGTCTGATGTCCTAGGATGATTATAAACTCCAATTGTATAATTGGAAAAATAAGCCTGGGAATTTGGGCGGCTTGGGAAGTGTCTTTCGCCTATGGTCAGCCCAAGCCAACTTCCTGTCAGAGTAAGGTTGAGGTTTATATGTCCATATTTCAGCTAGAAGCCAAGGACTGGGAGAAATTGGGATTATTATGGAGGAGAAGAGAATCCGGGGAAATGAGAATTCACTTCAGGTACTTCGCCTTAGCCTGGATGACAGACTGCACCTTCCATTCACAGAAAACAGAAAAAGAAGACATGAGTTTAAGTCAATGTGGGAAAATTTAATTATATACACATATACATATACACACACTTACATATATAAATTTTTTTTTAAAGATTTATTTACTTCCTTTTTCCTCCTCTCACCCAGATGGTTCTCATCTGTCTGCTCATTGTTTGCTCACCTTCTCCAGCAGGTGCCAGAAACTGAATCCAGGACCTCCCACATGACAGGGGAGTACCCAACGGCCTGAGCCACATCTGCTCCCTGTGGGTTGTGGTGTCTGCTGGCTTATGGCATCTGCTCATTGTGGCGGGGGCGACATCTAGCTTGTTGCAGCGGGGCAGCATCTGCTCATCTTTTTTTTAGGAGGCACCAGGACCTGAACTGGGACCTCCTATGTGGTAGGCAGGCGCCCAACTTGTTGAGTCACATCTGCTTCCTTATAAATTATTCTTAATGGTGTATTTTTTTTTTCTTTAACTTCTAGAGGAATCAGTGACTATCAAAGACCTAGGGTTTCTGTTTGCAGGAAGAAACAGCAGCAATCCTGCCTTGGAAAGGGACAGTCCTGAGAGAGGGGGCAGGACACAGAAGCTTCTTGGTGTCCTGGGGCCTGGTTGCCTGTGGCTGCTGTGTTCCAGAGCTCAACCCACCCCCTCCTTCTGGCAGAGCACTGAGCTGGAACAGTCCTCCCCTGCTCATCCACCCACCTCGGTGTCACAGGAAAGACCAATCTTTTAAATCCAAAGTAGTAGGCGTGAAGGGCATTTATTTTAATGTATTTTAAAGAAACATCAGCACCATATCTTGACTCCTTGCCGACCTTTCTTGCTTCCAATGAGTTTTGTGAACTTTAATAAACTGTTGCTACAGCTTTGACATCCAGAGCAGGATGGGCCCAGCAATTTTTAGAAGGAGAACCTCTAACCCTGGTCTAGCTCAGAAAGGGCATCTGACAGCCCTCAGCTGGCTGGCCCTGGTGGTAATCAAAGCTTCTGTTACCTTCCTGTCCCCTGATGCTTCGTTTGGGATTCTTCTTAGAAGCTTAGGACCCAGCTCACTCTGTCAGAAGCTTCTGGGTGTCCAGGGCACACTCCTGCTCCCAGTGGGCTGGGCTGGGTTGATGAGTTCTGTTCATCTTGAGCCCTCACTATTCCCTATCTTCCTTGTTCCTGGAATCTGAAGTATGTGGAAGTTAGGAATTTCCTCTAACTATTGAAAATAATCATTATAGAAGGCAAATGTATTAGTTTCCTATTGCTGCTGTAACAAAGCACCACAAAGTGGATGGCTTAAAACAACAGACATTTGTTCTTTCACAGTTCTGGAAGCTAGAAGTCGGGAATTAAGGCCTCGGCAGGGCCGTGCTCCCTCTGAAGGCTCTGGGCTTCTAGTTTCTGGTGGGTGCTGGCACTCCTTAGTGTTCCTTAGTTTGTTAGATGCCTCATGCCAATGTCTGCTGCCATCTTCACATGGTCTCCTCCCCTATGTCTCTGTGTCTCTGTGTCCAAATTTCCTTTTTCTTATAAGGACACCAGTCACATTGGATGTAGGGTCCACCCTAATCCATTATGGCCTTTCCTTAACTCAATTACATCTGCAAAGACCCTATTTCCAAATAAGATCACAGTCACAGATTCCAGGTAGACATGAATTTGGGGGTATGGTGGGGGAGACTATTGATGAAAGCTAATATGCCATGTGTAGTCCTGGTTAGCTGAGAATAAAATACCATCCATGCAAGAAGGGATGGTAAAGACCATCTCAGCCAGGGGTCTTAGACTGGGGCTTAGGAACCCTAAGAACCTCCAATGTCCATGGGTCACCTTTTGGAGTCTGTTAATCCCATGAAATTGTGGGCAAAATTTGTGTGCTTGTTTCCTGGGGGGAGGGGGGATGAGGGTTCATAAGGGAGGATCCAGAGATTTTCAGGTTTTCAGTGTGATGGTTTTCAATGTGATGATCCCAAGAAAGGGATTAAGAACCAATCCTCTTTATTTTACTAACATGGATTCTGTGGCTCAAAAGCAGAAAATAACCCCACCAAGGTAATTGAGCTTCTTAATAGCAAAACTTGGGCCAGAGCTCCTTATACCAGACCAGTATTCCCTAGACTTGCCTGATCATGGCAACCACTCAGGAGATTTATTAGAAACCCAGGTGCCCAGGCCCCTCTGCTACATATTCTACATCCAAACACCTGGGTTAGGAGCTAGGAATCTGGTCATTTACCAAGCTTCCCATGTGATTCTTATGATCAGCAAATTTGGAAAACCTTCTGCTAAGCTAACAGGTACATTGCATAAACCATTAGGCCAAACCTTAGGAGGTAGGTGCTCCTCATTCCAACTGCTCCTTCGGATGAAGATTTGGAACATAAAGATACATTCATTAACACAATTGTGTTAAGCCTTTTCCATGAACTGTGCAAAAGTTGGGTTCCACAAAACTGGCCCAAGAGAAAGGATTTGAATCACATAGGTACACACAGAACAGCAGATCAGGACTGAAAGGAAGGTAAGGAAGAAAGGAAGAAGGTAGGAGGGAAGGAAATTACAAATATTGAGTGTTGGGTATATAATTTATGCCAGACACTGTCCTGGGCACTTTACAAATCTTATCTCACTTAAGGATAGGCAAATCCCATGATTTGCAGGAATGGCAGACCCCTACTGCTCTCTCTTTTATATTTTTCAGAAAAGCATAGAAGAGAGTAAGTTACTCTTTAGACCACCAGATAGGTGTGTGATTGCTTCTGAAGTGGCACAAGCATGTCAAGGGCTTCAGGAATAATCACCCAACTGCTGGGACACTGTGTTCTTTTTTTCCTTTTTTGAGGTACCAGGGCTGGGGAACCTCATATGTGGCAGAACACTGTGTTCTTGAAACAAAACCCTTCACGGTCAGATGTGAGGCAAGATAGAGAGATAGGCCAAGCGGCTGAGAGTTAACCATATTTACACGGGACACTTATTCAGGTTCCTGGTGGGGACAGGGCTCCAGCCAGAGGGACCCCCTGAGGTAGCCACTTTTTCTCCACTCTCAGTGCATGTGGTTTGAGTGGCCAAATCCATATCCCCACCCCCACCACCCTCTTGTCTCCACTTTCTTGACAGCCATGTAATCCAAGCCTTGTCAGGCTGTAAAATCTACCGCTCAGTCCCAGAGATAGTATAGAAATGGGTACTAGCCCCAGGTGGTCCAATTAGTGCAAGATGTTTGTTGGAAGAGAAGCGCTCTTTCCACAGGAATACCTGAGAAGCTTGGATGTGGACCTGGAATGGCTGAGGCCATTTTACCTTTGAGTGAAAGGAGCCTGTTTGAATGAAGTTAACACAGAGAAAGTAGAGCCAAGGGACAGAGATGGAGAGAGTACCAAGTCCTAATGACAGTACAGCAGTCCCTGGAGCCCCTGAAAACCTTCCTCTGGACTTTGTGCTTATGTGCACTAATAATTGAATACTTCTGCTTGAGTTAGGTCCCTGTCCGTGCCCCTGAAAGAGTCCTGACTAATATTGGTGGTCAGAGTTTGGAAGTATTATCACTGATTCTACAACAGGGCAAAGTGAACAAACTCATACAAGCAAAGCGAACAAACTCATACAAGCATTCACATCACAACCTTAACCACGGAGTCATCCTCTTTGTGCCAACATTCAGTTCTAATGGCACTTTCTTAACAAAGACTTCCCTGACTGCTCCTCCCTTGGAGGCAGAACTGGTCATTTCCTCCTCTCTGTCCCTGCTGGAAACTGGAACAGATTTATCTGCTAGCATCTGTGAGCACTTCACTTCATCTACTTGTTTGAATATCTGGCTTTCCTCCCAGTCCATACATTCCCTGAGAGCAGAAATTTTGTCTTATCCACTTTGGATCCCTAGCACCTGGCACAATGCTTGGCACAGAATAGATATTCAGTTACATGTCCATTGAATGAATGAATAAATGCACCTGGCCACAAGTCAGCAAAAACCAAGAAGATCAGCTATGATCCCAGTAGACTCCTATGCCATAGCCTGTAGAACAACTACTATCGAATTAGAGGGTCATTCCCATGTTGTAGCTGTCATTACCAGTTGTCTGCCCCTCTTCCAACCTCTTGCCTCTTCCCTGCCATTCCTTGTTAATAGGGCAGTCATGTAGAGTCTGCAGGGAGAGCTCATAATTGATCTCCAGTGTGTCTCGCTAGAGTGCTGCTGACATATTGGAAAGCCCCTCACTCCACATTGTGTGGGGTTATCCTGCACATTACAGAACTTTTAGCATCCCTTGTCTCCACACACACACACAATTAAATGACAATAGACATTGTTGACAACTAATCATGCCACTCTACACACACATTTTTAAACACCTGCTTCTTTTTGGCAGATACTCATTTTCCCAGTTTACCTTGCAGCCCAGGGTAGCCATATGACTTGGTGGATTAATTTCCAGGGGCCACCATAATAAATGACCACAAACTTGGCAGTTTAGCAGAAATTTATTCTCCCACAGTTCTGCAGCCAGAAATCTGAAATCAATGTGTTGATAGGATTGGTTCCTTCTGGAGGCTCTGAGGGAGAACTGTTCATGCCTCTCTCCTAGCTTCTGGTGGTTTCTGGCAACCTTGGCTTGGGGCTGCATCACCCCAATCTCTGCCTCATCTTCACATGATCTTCTCTGTGTCTTTTACTGGATTTAGAGCCCACCCTAATCCGGGATGATCTCAAGATCCTTACTTTAATAACCATCTGCAAAGGCCCTTATTGTAAATAAGGTCATATTCTGAGGTTCCAGGTATACATATCTTTTGAGGAATCATCATTCAACCTATTACACTGGTTAATGAGAAGTAAGGGAGGTCTGTTAATAAAAAAGAGATTTTTTTTTTCTTGTCTCCACACTTTTTTTCTGCTTTGAATACAAGGATGTGAGGATGTGATGTTTCTGATGCAGCAGCCATACTTAGATCATGAGGCAACAAGCTTAAGACTGGAAAGCCAATGCATAAAAACTGCAGAGAAGAACACTAGAAAGTTCCTGGGTTTGTTTGTCTGTCTATTCCCCATCCCCTTGTTATTTTTGTGCTCGTTGTTTTGCTCTCTGTGTCCATTTGCTGCATGCTCTCTGTGTCTGTTTGTCTTCTCTTCTTCTCTTCTTCTCTTTAGCAGGCACTGGGAACTGATCCTGGGACCTCCAATGTGGGAGAGAGGCACCCAATCGCTTGAGCCACCTCAGCTCCCTGGTTTGTTGTGTCTCTCATTGTCTCTCCTCTTTGTCTCTTTTTATGGCTCCAGCTATCCACATGGGCCAGCTCACCATGTGGGCCAGCTCGCTTTCACCAGGAGGCCCTGGGAAATGAACCTGGGACCTCCCATATGGTGGATGGGAGCCCAATTGCTTGAGCCACATCCACTTCCATCCTGGGTTCTTGATGACATCATTGAGACACTTATCCACGCCTGGAACTTCAAACCTCCAGATTTGTTATGTAAATCAATTAAATGTCATTAACTGTTGGTCAGGTGTCTGCCTCTTGCTAATACGTGTGTCTGTTGCCATATTATTACAAGCTTTTCAGGGTGAGAACCATGTCTTCTTCATGTCTTCATCTTCGTATTCCTGAAAGTGTTCAGTACAGGCCTGACTTGTAGTTGAGGACATTATATGCTCTTCAAAGTCAATAGAATTTTTGAATTATTTCCCCTATCTTCGTTCTCAATCCCATTACATGTTTCCCTGGAGTGTGCATTGGAGCTTCTCTTCCTTTCCTCTGTGGGAGGCTGCCCTGCCCTCTGTGAGATTTTAAGGCAGGAAGTGCTATGCAGTGTCATGGTTTTTCACATATTCTCAGCACGACTAGTACATTGGAGCCAAATTGCAATGAGGTGCCCATGGCAGGGTCCTAGCAAGAAGTTTGGGGGTCTGGAAAGAATGAGCGCTAATGCATTTCCCTCAGACTTACATCAGCCAGGCCTCTGACATGGGAATTCTCCAAAGTTCATTTGCTGCTTTCACACTAGCAATCAATTCAGTGGCATTTGCCAAATTCAGAAATATGACAAGGAAATTCAATTTAATTTAAATTATCACCTTTGGTAGATTAGAAAGGATGTAAGAAACAGGAAAACTAAGGGCACCACATCATTCAGTGTTGATTTATTTTGACTAGAAATGGTTCAATTATTCATGGTAGAATTGTGTAGGAAGGCAGCTAATATGCTGTTGGAAGCTGTGTTAAGGGAACGCGAAGAGCCAGACAGCAGCTCTTGTGCACATAGTGCTCAGTACAAAACCCTTCCCTGGGGTAAGATCTGGAAGAGATGAGGGAAGAATTGAGTCCTTCTTGCAGTCAGGCAGCTGGCATTATGTTTGGTTTCTTTTAAAATTACCCAAGAAGCACAGATAATCTCTTTGTCTTTTTTAATTTTTAAATTTAATTTCTTTCTACATTCCTTAAAATATGTAAAATGTTATCCGGATGCATAAATGCAGTTGTGTGTGGCTGCTCTTTGTTTTTCTTCTCCTTTTAGAGTTGCCTCTCCGTTCACTCTCTGGTCTTCCCTGTTCCACCTGGACCTCACCCCCTACCTCCTCACCCCTGGTAACCCATGATAACAGCCAAGTTCATATACATGTGTACTATAGTAGGCTTCGCCAGGTCTGCCATCGAAATCTCCTAAGTGATTATAAATGGTGAAGTCTTGTGTCCTGCAAATGCTGCCACAGGTAATGGGAAATCACATAACCTGAAATGCAGGCACCAAAACAGGGAGTCACTCTGCGTGGAAGAGCAAGTTTCAGGACTGAGGCCCTGGACAGTGGGCCTGGCAGACAGGATTTGCAGGGCAGCAGAATTACTGGCCAACTTGTAGCATAAGCCAGATGCTGATAGGACACTTACAGCAGTCCCAGGAGGAGTTCTCACAAAAAGCTAAGCAGAATTACTATGTGACCCAGTAATTCCACACCCAGGTATATACCCCCAAAGAACTGAAAACAGGGACTCAAACAGATCCTTGTGCACAAATGTTCATAGCAGCACTATTCTCAACAGCCAAAAGGTGCAAGCAACCTAAATGTCCATCAACGGATGAATGGATAAAGAAATTATGGGGTATCCATACAATGGCATGTTTTCAGCCATGAAAAGGAATGAATGCTACAACATGGGTGAAACTTGAAAACACTATGCTCACACAGAGAGCAGACAGTGAGCATAAAACAACGAGGGGGGAGGGGGAGAAATAAATAAATCTTTAAAAAACAAACAAAAAAACCACTATGCTAAGGGAAATAAGCCAGACATAAAAGGTGACGTATTGTGTGATTCCACATATTTGAAATATGCAGAGTAGGTAAAGTCATAGAAACGGAAAGCAGATTGGTGGCTGTAAGGGGCAATAGAGAACGACTGCTTAATGGGTACGGGGTTTCCTTTGGAGATGATGAAATGTTTTGGAACTTGATAGAGGTGGTGGTTACACAGCATTGTGAATGTGCTAGATGCCACTGAATTGTTCACTTTAAAATAATCCATTTTGAGTTATATGAATTTCATCTCAAAATTTTTTTTTTTTTAAAAAAAGGGTTTTGTTAAGGGCAGCCTCGTCATCTTAGCAGAAGGAACAGAAGGGGACCCCAGGGACCTGCCCTTTCTCAGCTGTATCCTTTGCCTACACTGTGCTCCTGTACTTGTTAGGCTTGTGATTAGAACTGAGCAGCATCCAAGGGTTTGATTTCAGGTATCTTTGAGCCCAGTCCAGGTCTCCTCAGATTCAGGCATAAAGCTTAAATATAGAGTTTGGCTTGTTTTTGAACCAGTTTGTACATCAAAAATTGGATTGGAATATTATACACATACTTCTACATCTTGCTTTTTCTCACCCTAGGAATTCCTACCAATTCAACCGGTATAGCTCTAACGGCTATTCCTTTTTAATGGTTGCATCGTATTCCATGGTGTGCATTCCATTCCAATTAGTGGCCCCTCACTGCATTTCTAGTTTCTTTTCATTTGTTTTACTGTTATGAAAAATTCTGCAATAAACATCTTTGTACATGTGATCTGGAGCACTAATGCTTTTATTGCTATGGAATAGATTCCCAAGAATGAAATTACTGGTCAAAATGTTTATGTATTTTTATTTCAATAGATGCCAACAGACTGCTTTCAAAAGAGGCCATAGCTCTTCCCTTTTCCACCAGCACTGAATGAGAACACCCTTTTCCCTTATATCCCCACTAGCAAGAGGTGTTAAAGTTCTTTCTAATTTTTGCCAATCTGATGTGTATTAAGCGATATCTAATTTTCACTTTAATTTGTATTTCCTAGAGTCTTTTTATAAAAGTTTCCATAATACTTTAGTACACAAGGCCAAAATACAAGGCCATTTTTACCTTCTATGTCTCCCCTGAAGGAACCACTCTCAACAGTTAGGTTGAGCCAATACACATATGCACAGTTTTATAAATGATAAATAGAATCATACTATAATATTGCTCTATGACTTTTTTTTTTCATATAATAGTATGTCTTGGAGATCTTTCCAAGTTCATATATATAGCTCTACCTCGTTCTTTTTAACAATTAGATTATATGCCATAGTGTGGATAGACTCCCCCACTGATTGACATTAGATTTATCCAATGTTTCACTATTTTAAGACATGTTGCAATAAACCTTGTTCATATATTTTTGAGCTCATAAATAATACCCATTGTGTTAGGCACTAGTGTTGTGCTATTGCTTTAAATGAGGGGCTCATTTAATCTTGTGGCAGTCCTGTAAGGTAGGTACTGTCATTATCCCCAGACCCAGATAGCATGGAGCCACTAAATTCACCAATCTTCAATTCTGCATATCTCCAGACTTCTTAATTATTATAATACAGAACTTATTGTTTAAACCACTTTGAATCAGTTATTCTGCTCCTTGGAGCCAAAGCACCCTGCCCAAAATATCTGTGCTCTTCCCACCCAGCCTCCACCTAGACTGTAAGTTCCATGAGAGCAAGGACTGTCTTCTGAGTTCACCAGCACTAGGTACAATACCTGGCACAGAGGAGTTGCTCAACAAGTGTTTGTTGAATGGCTGAATGAATAGAGTGCTTTGAAAAGGAAGCTAAAGAAACAAGTGATTTTGGTTCATATATTGGGAAAGTCATCATCATCATTGACAGAGAAGAGTCCTGGAAGACAAATGGGAGTTAATTAGGTGGGAAATAGAGTCTTAGGCAGAATGAAAAGTCTAAGCAAGCCCCAGAGCTGTAATCATGCAATCTGGTACCAGGGAGTGGTCTCAAGTAAGCTGAAGAAATGGAAAAGGCAGGAGACCAGGTTGGAAATGTTGGTTCATTAGTGTCTACAAGAATGCTATGCTAAAGAGCTTGGACCCTCATCTTCAATGTTGGGGAGTTGTAGACAAGAAAACAGTATGTCTGGACCAGCAATTTAGAAAGATCCCTCTGGAAGATACTTGGAGGATGGATTGGATGTTGGCAAGCCTGAAGACAGGGAGACCAATGAGGAGATGCCTTGATAGATCCTTTTCGTTGCAATGAGCACAAATCCAATTCAATTGGCAAAAAGTGGAATGTATTAGCTCACATGGCCACAAGAAGGGCAGAGTTAGCACTGGGCTTCAGGAGCACCCATAACCCAGGTCTGGCTCACTGACATATCTCTCGGTCTCTCTTTGGCCAAATCTGATTTTCTCTGTGTGTTGCCTTCATTTTCTAGGTGGCTGCTCAATGGTACTGGGCCTCACATCACACATTGTCACTGGTACCAAGGAATGACCTTGCTCCCTCTGTCTCAAAATCAAATACCTCTGGGAAGGGCTCTCATTGGCCAAGGTAAGATGGCCATACCTGGTCCAAGCAGCAGTGACCAGGATAACAAATTCCCAAGGAAACAGAAGTTTCCTTTCAAACACGTGACCTGAGAGAGGGAAGGAGAATTTCGCAGAAGAGGAGTTCTGTTCTGCGGACAAAAAAATGGTTGCTCATTACTAAAATCTATTTGTTATTGTCCAGGCAAGACTTGAGGAGTGCCTAAACCAAGGAGCTCTGGTGAGGGAGAAGAGGAGCCAAATCTGAGAAACTTGTAGTATATTCAATTGCTGGGCTGCGTTCTCCATAGGTTCCCGCACTTGCATCCAGGAGTCACTGTGTCATCCAGGCCCAGTCACTGGAAGCCTGAATCTCCATGGGCCTGCCCCCCTAGTCCATTTGTGGACCTCAAATCTTGAGGGCTGGAGGCTTAGTTTTTATATGGGGACTCTGCAACTGCCCTTCTTCCACCCTATTCCAACAAAAGGCTCAAAACCCTGAGATCTAAAAAGTTGAGCTTCTTTCCAAAGATTCATTGCAAACTGCCCTAGCTGAGGGGACTCAAGCTAGAATGAACATTGTTTCAATATTTTTTTTTTTAGAAAAATAAAGTTATACCTCTTGTTCCTCTAGATTTGAGGACTGAGATTTGTTTCCACAACATTTGTGACAATGGCACCTGGCAACTGTGAGGGATGATCGGTTCTTTGTGGAGGGATTGTTGTTGTGTGGTTGAGTGATTGAGAAATGGGCTGGTCCAGGTGGAACACAAAGGGGACCTCAGGTTAAGGAGAACCTGATGGAACTAGGGGAAGGGAAAACCAGGGTTACAAGCTCTACTTGCTTCAGGTTCCACCCTCATTCTAGTCTCTTCTTTCTGGCTCTGATGGTGGAATGTGTGGGCAGGGTGGGGTTGTGTTAAAGAAAGCAAGACTTCTTTAGGATTACACGGTAGGGAACAATTCTGGAGTCAAGGCATCCAAAGGAGTCTTGGGTTTTAGTGACCAACTTTAATCAGGTTTCTCTTATTTCCTTCTGCATTCTTCCATCCCCTCCCCCACCCCCAGTCCCATGCCTGGGGCACGTGGCTCCCTCTGTTCTTAGAGCACCCGGTGGCTCTTGCAGCCTGCAGGCATGTTCCAAATGGCAGCTGCTTGAAGCTGCTCTCTTACTCTCACCCTAGGCAGGGAGAGAAAGCCCAGACTCCACACTGCTATTACCCCTCACCCCCACCCGATGACCTCCTCCAAAGAATAACATTAACTTCTGGTGGAAACAAGGCTAGGGGAACAGAGATGATAGTGTCCCTCCTGGTTGGCAGGAGGGAGAAACAGTTGCCCTCAGCTTGCTCCCTGAGGCCGAAGTAGAGGGCCTCGGGCAGGCTGGCTGCGTTTGGGGAGGCGGGGCGCGCGGGGTGAATAAGGGCGCTCAGCCAAGGGTCCTTGTCTGTGAGCAAAAGCGCATCTGGCACCCGGGAAACAGAGGACGGGCGGGACCCACCACCCTCGGGGCAGAGGCCCAAGTGCGGCCCTCTACGCAGGGCCCAAGCCGCCCACGTGGAGGCGGGAGTGGGAGGCCTGCGTCCTGGGCGGCTGTAAAGCATGCACTTGCGCTGCCAGGAAAAGCTTGCCCCACCTGGAAGATCAGAGACGGCTCTTAGTGGGTCGGACCTTTGGGTTATTTTTAAAAGGCTGGATCGGATTACAGACAGCGTTTACCCCACAGTCTGAGCAGCTCTGGAAGGCAGACAGTTGGCCGCGCTGGCTGGAGCTGGTCGAGGGGCGTAGCCGCTGCTTCTGGGTCCCGCTGACACGGGACGACCAGCCAGGCCTGCTGGGCCGCGGGGTGGGCTGGGGGAGTGAGGGGCTAAAGTTTAAGTACCACGGAACTGTTGCTGGGTTTTTTTCTAGTTTCTTGGCTAAGCTACAAGAAATGATTTTCAAGAGCACACCGGGTTATAGTTAGGCCAGTAATTTCTTAAGGAATGGTGAGAAAAGAAATGGGAGAAAGTAACAGCTCATGGGTCCCAGGCAGGGGCTGAAGAGTGATGAAGAGGATGGATTTATAGACTACAATTCTCCATTATAGATTACAGATGCCCACGTTTACTTGCATATTGATCCAGGTGGGGGCGAAGAAGGCCAAAATAGGGAGTTTTTGCTTTTGTGCTTATTTTTTTTCCTTTGTGTGTGTGTTTACTTTTTAAACCATTAATTATTCCATCCCTTTGCTAATGACATGGGAGATGTCCCAGCTGTTTGCTGTTTTGATTGATTACCCCACCAATCAATCCCTGGGGAGGGCCCAATGATAAGGCCCCTGGAGTATATCTGGGTCTTCTCCTGACTTTGGCAGGAAATTTTGTTCCTAATGGGAGAATCTCGTGAGAATCTTCCAGCAGCTATATTGGGGGTACCGAAGAACACGTGTTTAATGGCATTGGTTTTTCTGCCAGGTTCCAGGTCTGTCTATTGATTCCCTACCTAGCCTGCTTCAAAACTGAATTTAGGGAGCCAACCGGGGTTCCCAGCCCACTCCACAGGGTTCCCTTTCCCCTTGAGAAGCTTGGCAGGGAGCGGGTGTAGCTCAGTGGTTGAGCGCCTGCTTCTCATGTAAGAGGTCCTGGGTTCAATCTCCGGTACGTCCTAAAATTTGGCACTCTTATGAGAAAGGACTCATGGAGTTGGATTTGGTATTGCGCCCTGGCTGAGGAACTGATGTCAGGCCCGTCTCTCAAGGAGAATTCATCTGGGCATATCTAGGCAGACTGTCAAGGACCAAAAGAGAGGCTATAAGCAAAAGGCTGTGGAAGCAGAGACTTGGATGTCTGGGATGGGATGGGGATGGGGTGAGGGAGTGGAGGGGTGTGGGGGGCAGTGCTGAGACCCGTGGCTGGGAGGTGGTGAGGATGTGGCATGAGAGTTGGCCCTTGGAGCATGGGTAGGATTTGGCAGGCAGATGGGGAGGGAAGGGGAAGCCCAGCAGCGGAAGAAACAGCCTGAGGCAGAGACAGGAGAGATCAAGGCGCACTGGGGGACGTGGTGAGCTGTTTCTGTACTCAGAGTTTACAAAGAAGACTAGAGAAAATGCTGGCAGCATAAGTTATAACTACCTGTCAAGGCGTTCAGACTTTAAGCTATAGGTTTTTGAATGGGTAGGAATGTGATCTGAGTTATAATTTTAAAATGTGTCCTTGGATAGCTGTGGGCAAGGATGGACTAGAAGGAGAATCCTGGATGCAGAGACCAGGTAGGAGGCTTTTTACAGAAGCTCACGTGATGGGAAGAGTGGAACAGAGATAAAGGACCTGATGGGAAGAGTGAAACAGAGAGAAAGGATAGATCTTATTTGAAGATCACTGGTTAGATGTTGGAGAAATAGGGGGAGGGAATGGACTGCCTTTGCAGCTGCAGACTAGCAAGTGAGGGGGAAATAACCTCTCTTGTTTGAGCTACCAGTTGTTGGTTATTTTAAGGATGAAGGGAGAGAGTCTTTTTGTTATAGCAGCTAAACCTCTATCTATAGGGTTGTTGCAAGGATTAAATAAATTAACATTTAGAAAGTGCTTGAAACAGTGCCTGGCTCAGAGTACACACCACATAAATATTTGTGGAATAGATATGTTGGCCAGGCCCGAATTACAGCTGCCCAGCCCCATCCCCTTAGACCACATCAACTGCATGGGGGAAGGATGGATCAGTGAGGAGCAAAGAGGAAATGGATCCAGGTAGGCAAGTGGCCATGTTCTCTAGAGGACTGGAAAAGCAGGGGTAGAAAAATTCCTGGTTGGATGAGGTGGAAGGATAGATTCCCGAAGAGGGGAAGAGATTATGACTAGAGAGGGAAATTTCAGGGTTGGAAGCAGTAGAGTTGTTGCAATTCTGGGATGAGGCAGATCCCAAAGTGGCTATGTCTTAGATGACTGAGTAGAGTTGGGAGTAGAGAAAATCATGAGGCCAGACCATCCAAAGTTTCATCTGTGACAAGCCCTGGAGACCCTTATCAACTCAATTGGTTGAATCTTGCTCCAAAATTATATTTTCTAAGAATTCTGGGTTTTGATATTCCAGGTTTTAAATATAAATATGTTAAGTTTTAAATAGCCCAAAGCCAAAGCATCTGTTTTTCTTTGACTCACCCCCTCTTCCCCCCTTATACCTCTTGCTAGTCTATTTTAATTTGAATCAATCTCAAAGGATTTTAGCCAATGGGGATTTAAGAGTTCAGATCCAGTTCAGCTCCTCCAGG
Organism: Tolypeutes matacus; assembly: GCA_026826555.1. NCBI lineage: Eukaryota > Metazoa > Chordata > Mammalia > Cingulata > Chlamyphoridae > Tolypeutes > Tolypeutes matacus. The sequence goes on along the minus strand of JAKSZT010054487.1, from coordinate 50,286,135 downwards.
CCCTGGGGTAAAGGGACTTAACCTCAAGTCACAGGGTTGTAGGGAGAGTTTATTGGCTGGGAGCTAATCTCTGCCCCACCCTCCCACCTTCTGGCCTTTGACAAATAGATGCAAGGACCCAGGTGCTGCAAAATGTAGCATCAGTTTCATTACTGGTATGGCTGGACCAAAGACTTCAGAGGATCCTTGGGGTGGAAACCCCCTCCGGGTGGATGGCCGCCTCCCTCTGGCCAGCAGGAGGCTCCCCCTTTCCTGCCCAGGGCTGCAGGTGGGTCCACAGAGCCAACACAGGGGTGGGGGCTGGGGGAGTTGGCTGGATCTCGAGGCCCCTACTGGAACCAGGAGCAGTGGGATAGCAGGATGAGGAGACCAGTCAGAACAGCCCCTCCTCTCTGAGGGGAGGTAAAGAGAAAGGAGGGAGGCCCGGGGTTTGCTGGCCTAAGTGCCCTGCTCCCTGCCTTAAGCCAAGTGTCCTCTGAGAACCTGGATTCTCCTGCGGAAGCCTGCATCTTTGCATCATTTTATTTTAGAAATGAAGATTTGGGGGACTCCAGCTGCTTCCTACTTTCATTCTACTTTGTTTTCTTTTATTTCCCTCATTGTTAAAACTTACTTAATGAAGCAGGGTGGGGCATGAGGCATTAAAAGCTGGGACTTTGTTATCACATAGACCTGCAGTGAATCCCAGCCATTCACTAGGCAGGTGACTTGGCCAAGACACTGAACCTCTCTGGGCATCGCTTCCCCATCTGTAAAATGGGGATCATGTGGTAATTACTTCATGGGGTAATGTGGAGAGTAAATGAAATTATGTTTGCAAAGTCTCCTCCCTCCCCCAATTCCTTGTACATGGTAATTAGTCAAAAAAGCAATTATTTTATTTCCTGGGAATGTATGAAAGATGTGTATTGAAGGCTCATCTTGTTAGGGTCCTGCAGTTTTTTCTCACTGGGGAGCTCTCTCCTGAAATCTGAGTCTTTGTTTTGAAGAAAGCCTTGGTGGTTTAGTTCCCACATGAGTTCAAAATTGTTTTGTAACCTCGAAATCACTTCCATAGCAATCTTGTTTGCCCATCATTAATCCTGTTCTTAAGCAGTTTCCTCTAGTGATTTAAAAAAATGATGCAAGGGGCAAATTGGAAAAAAAAAAAAAAACATGCCACACAGAAAGAGCTGTTTTGAAGCATAGTGTTTTTCTTTTTAAAACTATTTTTACTGTTCATGTCATAATAAGCAAAAATATAGTTGGGCCACAGTAACATACTAAAAGTATGTTTATATCTTTACGAAATGAAAAGAATAGTTACCATAATCTAGGAGCTGTACAGTATCCACAACACAAATGCATTTAGTGCCTAAAAATAAACATTTAGGGGGCTATTTTACTTGCTTGAATTTTCTAGTTAATCTGTCCAACATGGGCTTTATTTTAGCTTTACTTAGCTTAAAATATATTTTAAGATAATACAGATTTTTAAAATTCATATCTTGGGTCTTTATTTAGATGTAAGTCTTTTCTGTGAGCATATTACTCTGGAACCATTTCCTATGGCTCCTAACTTAAATCAGTAGTTGGTATCCATATTCTATGAACTAGAATATTCTTTCCAGTTATTTTATTTTTTCCCTGAAGCTATTTAACTTTTATTTTTTTTTAAATAGTCAAAAATGCTACACCTCTTTAGCATAACATAATGGAAATTAAAATCTAATCTATACCTCTAGATAGAAAGGGAAATCAACCCCTTTCCCCCAAATGCTAAGAGCCAGGTCTCTTGCCTTGCAGGATTGGCTTACCACCATTTCACTATACTATACTTTTTGCTGTTTAAAATAATAATTTTTACCTTTTCTGAATGAAAAGTAATCAATGCTTGTAAGACAACTTAGAAAATAGCATTACCTCTTGAGTTGATCCTGAATTTTTAAATACTTTACTTTTCAAAAATCTTTTCCTCAAAGTCAAGGACATAAACAATGTTACTTCCAAAGCAATAATCATAAATACAGGCAGAGATTTTGTACAAGAATATTGTCTCATCACAGTGACATGATGAAATAAATACATTTTTAATTTATTACAATGAAAAGTTGCCAACCACCTATATATTGGGTAAAATATGCTATAACTATATGATAAAGTGTAGCTATCATAAATAATAATGTAGCATTTTTCCTCTTTATTTTCATTATTAGACTCCTCTTAATTATAACTTAACTCAGTACAAAAGATGCTATTGAAAAGCTTCATAACACTAAAGCTATTTTAAAAAACACCCCATTTTTAAGGCCTAGAGAAATGTTCATAATCCAATAGTTATTGGGAAAAAAAAAAAGTAAATTCTACATACAGCTTGATCATAACTTTATATGTATATATAACTATAACATATAAATATATGTGTGTGTGTGTGTGTGTGTATTTATGGCAATATACCAGGATAACAATAGGCTGTCTGTTGTTCCTTGGGAATTCAGGTAATTTTTAGTTTTTCCTTCTTTTACTTTTCAGTATATTCCAGAATCTCTATAAAAAGCATGTATATTTTTATAATCAAAATTTAATAAAAGATAGTATCATTTAATAAAAGATAAATACCACATATTAGAGGTGAAGAGACAGAACACATAGAGACCAAATAATTTTGTCAGACTTTGGGGGCCAAAGACCACACTGGCTAAGGAGCACATTTCACACTGTTTTATACAGACAAATCTAAGCAGAGACAGGGTCTGTTGTTACTAACAAGTGTTGATCCACCAGTGAAAGTGCTCATATCTCCGCCTGGCTGCTGACAAGTTGTTCTACTCTGGACAAGCCATTCCATCTCCTGGGCCTCAGTTTCCCCTTCGGAAGGGTTAGGTCCTTACAGTGTTAACATACTGAGATTCAATTTCATATAATTTAACGCTTATTTTTCTAACATTATCTGTCAAAAAATATTTCACTTTGGCTAAAAAAAGTTTAAATTCTGTTGAACACCCTGACACTTGCTTTCTGGCAGGCACTGTAATGAGTTTGGCACACAGAGATGGGTAAGAATCTCTACTCTCAAGGATTTTACCATCTGATGAAAGGGGTATGTTGAAAGTATATGCAGAGAACTGAAAGCAGAGCTGGGGCTTGGAGAGGAAGGGAAGTCTGAGGAGTATTCCTGGAAGAGGTAACACCCAAAATGAATCTTAGAGAAATGATCAGCAAGTCAGAACCAGTACAGATGGAGTTCCATCCTTTCAGCCCCCTGGGCAGTGCCTAGGGAGTATGGGTAATCAATTTTAAATTTTAAGGAGTTAGAGGCAATTAGTGGTTGCTCAACAAAAAAGTCAGTGAGTCCTTAGTACGGGAGCAGCTTATGTCACCCACTGTGATGCCTCACAAGGTCAAGAAAGATGGTAGACACTATTATTAGAAAGGAGACAGTCTGATTCCAATCATAGTTCTTTACTTTTCCTATGGAGGCTCCCCCCCCACCCCCCAAAGAGCCTTCCAATGGCCTCTGGGAGACTTTCCTCACAGATATCCCTCCTATTACCTTTATCCAGTTTCCACTGCTACCACCATCTACAAGACAACCTAACCTTTCTTTTGCTAAATTTGACCTCTCAAAGCAAGACTTATATGTGCTGGGCCAAAGAGGGCTACTGTGAGGCCTGGCTCATATCTTTGGATATATGCCTAAAGCCTAAACCCTTGTCCCCATTGATAAGATATGAACAGAACAGCAACATGAGCTAAATAATAGGGCCCCCTGGGTGTGTGTCCTGCTTGGAGAGACTGGTGGGGATGGAGTCACTTGTAGAGCCCCGCAGCAGGCAACCCCAGATTGTACAGGAGGGAGGGGCTTACCTGGGAGCGTTCCTGGGTGTTTTCTGTGAATTCCTCCCCTCACCCTTCTCTTTCACTGCTTCCCTAGGGTCTTTTTCCTCTATTCCAGTCCACTCCAAAACAGGAATAAAGATTTTTAAAAAACCTCTGACCTGAGAGTGAGGCAGAATACGTTCAGATGCATATTTTCCGAGTGAGCTTTTTCAGCTCTCAGAGAATGGTTAGGACTAAGGCAGTAGAAAAGGAGAGGAAGGAGGAGAGGGGAGGAAGGGATGGAGGGGCCCAGCACTGTTGAGGTAGGCGTGGAGGGGGAAGGACCCACTGCCTCCAGGCCCGGGGTACAGAAGGAAGTGGTCTCACAGATGAGCTGTGGTCCCCCTAGCGACCCATCCCTAGTGAGCAGCAGTAATACTTAGGTCAATGCTAGCTGCAATTACAAACCAACCACAAAATTTCAGTGAACATAGAAGCTCACTCCTTGCTCATGTAAAGTTCCATGCCAGTGTTTCTAATTAGTGGGCAGCTTTGTTCCATGTGGTGATTCAGGGACCCAGGCTCCTCCCATCTTGTGGTCTCACCATGCTCCAGGATGCGAAAGTCCTCCACGTCCAGCAGACAGACATGAAAACAGAACAGACATAGAGAAGGCTTCCTTGCTTCTTACCAACCCAGCCTGGAAGAGACACGTGCCGCTAATAGTCAATTAGGGAGAACTTGTTTCATAACCATGCCTGGATCCAAGAGACACTGGTAAATATAGTCCCTTTCTGGGCACTCTATGCCATGAAAGGGGAACACAAAATTTTGGTGGGCACCTAGCCATTTCTGCCAGGACAATCTTGTAAGTGGACACTTGTGAGTCCCTCTTAACAGCAAGTGGGCAACACTTTATGAGGGGATGGAGCATCACTGCCTAACCAGCGTAGACTTCAACGCCTGGAAATTTCCTTTGAGCTGAGGCAGCCATGGTCACACTGTCTCTGACATATTTTGTGGCTCTTGACTTGGAAAGTCAAGACCTACAGAATCTTGGAAGCTCTGAATTAGCATCCCATTGTTTTGGCCTCTGCAAGACTTGGTGCTTTGGCCAGGTGGGCAGCTGATGATACTAATGGCACAGGCATCTGCAGCAGGCACCGATGAAAGGGGGTCACTCTGCTGTTGGGAAGCCTCCTAACATGATGCAGTTGAGTTCTGGAGGGAAAGGAATAAAGACAATGAGAGGAGATATACATATATGCCCTGCTTTCCTTCTGAACCATAACTGGAGGGGAAAGAAAGCACAGACATTGTAGTCAGACAGATCTGGGTTCAAATCCCAGTTCTGCCAATTCACAGCTTCCATGATTGTTGTGGACAGCATGCTCAATCTCTCTGAACCTTGGTCCCCTCATTGGAGAAACAAGGAAACGAATATCTCATATGGTGGTTGTAAATAACAATGGCAATCTACATTTAATTGAGAAATGTATATATTTATCCATCTGTGTTTACTTTTTAGTTTTTTATTGCTTATGTTTTCAGTTATTAAATGTACAAAATGAAGTTAAAAAAAAAAGAAAATAACAATGGCAATCATAACACATCCAGTATCTAAGTCAATATATGTTCTTCCTGTAAATAGGGCTTCTTGACTGGTTCATAAATGGCTCTTGCTGTTTAAAGGAATCCTGAGAGATGGTGTTAGAGTGACTGCCATCTGGGAAAAAAAGTAAAGTAGGATTCCCTGCCTTTTTCCTGACCCTCAAATAAATCCAAATAGATCAAAGATTTATTTTATTATCTTAGAGTAGGGAAGGCTTTTCTACGCATAATTCAAAATCCAGAAACCATGAAGGAAAAGAATGGACACTCTGACTACATAAAGATAAAAATATATATATATTCTCTGCGTGGGGAAAAAAATAGACATAGCCAAAGATAAACGAAAAATTGGAAAAACATTTGCAACCATATCACAAAGAGCTAATTTACTTAATAAATAAATAACTTGAATGTGGTTTAAAGGTGAAATTTTATGTTGTTTATATGTTACTTGAATAAAAATTTAAAAAAAATTCCTTGGAACTGTACAACGCAAACAGTGAACCCTAAGTTAAACCACTGACTATAGTTAATAGTGTAATTATAAAAACATGTTTTCATCAATTTTAACAAATGTACTACATCAATGCAAGGTGTTAATAATAGGGTGGTATATGGGAATCCTGTATTTTATGCATATTGTTCTATAAAGCTACAACTTCTCTAATAGGAAGGAAGGAAGGAGGGAGGGAGGGAAGGAAGGAAGGAAAAGACAAGTACTTTTTAAACATTGAAAAGATGCTCAATCTTACTTATAATAAAATAATGCAAATTAAAACAATTAAATACCAATTTAAAACCTTTCAGATTAGAAAAGACCAAAAAAAAAAAAAAAAAAAAAAAATCGATACCATTATTAATGAAGGCATAGGGATATATTGCTGATGGGAGTACAGATTAATCTACTTTTTATGGAAAGCAATTTGGCAATTCTATCAAAACTTAAAATTCATTTACTCTTTGACTTAGCAATTCCATTTTAGGAATTTATCCTTTAGATATACATGCAGATTTTTTAAAGATTAAGAGCAACCTAAATGTCCATAAATAGGGGAGTGGTTAATTATGATATTGCCATATAAGTGAATACAGACTCAACTCTGTATGTGCTAATATGGAAAAAATCTCCAAAGATTAGAACCATATGTATTTACAGTGTTTTTAAAGAGGTAAATGGTATCATCCACATTTTACAGATGAAGAAAATGAAGCTCAGAAAGATTAACCCATGGTCTTTACAAAGCCAGTAGCTAGATAATGAGTCAGGCCCAGGCACAGGGTTGTCTGGTCTCAGTGGTTCTGAAAACCAGGTTTTTAATGCTATATGCCTTAGTGTCTTCCTTAGCCTAGTAACCAAGGGACTTCCTATCCTATTTTCTACTTCTTCCTTTCATATACCATTCCTCAAACTAAAATAAACTCTACACGTATTCCCACTTTCCCACACCCCTATATCTTGGCTCATGCTGCTTAGAATTCTGGAGGAGTCAGACTAAATGCTACCTTCTCCAGGAAGCTCTCTTTGGTTCTGCCATACCAAATTACTCTTTGCCTCTTCCAAATCTTACAGCACTTTATCCCTTTTATGGAACATTTTTGTGGGTAAGTTCCAGAGGAAGTAAAAGAGGGGAAGGGAGAAAAGAAACTAACATGTATTGCGGGCTTACTTTGTGTCAGGCACAATGCCAGTGCTTTCACATGAGTTTTCTTATCTAGTATTTTAGGTATTTGTGTTTGGAACATAAGGTCGGGGGTAGGATCCTTATCACATAGATCTGTGATCTCCCTGAAGACCTGTCATTCATTCAATACAAACACCTTTTGAGATTCTACTACATGTCAGGTACTGTGTTTGGTGCTGGGGACTTCAAGATGAGTAGGACAGGTCTCAGCCCTCCAGCTGTTTGCCTTGTAGGAAGCCAGTTATATAACCTGATAAATCACAATTCAACATCATTAGTGAGGTGGGGTGGAAGAGGTGAGCTGGATGGGTGGGTGGATGGATGAACACATGCATGTGCTTCCACCCCATCTGATGCCTACCTTCCCTTCACAACTTGTACAGTTCATCACCAGTCTAACCTTGAACACCTTCCAGGTGGGGTATCATCCTGGGATTGCCTTTTTCATGCATAACATGAAAAGGGTTACAAAACTCTCCCTCTCACATTGTCTCTCTAGAGCTGCATTATCCAATACTGTAGCCAATAGCCCCGTGTGGCTATTTAAATTTTGATTAACTAAAATTGAGTAAAATTTAAAGTTCAGTTTCTTAGTTGTTCTAGCCACATTTCAAATGCTTGGTAGCCACATGTGGCTAGTGGCTACCATATTGGATGGTGCAGATATATATCGTTTCCATCATGGTAGTAAATTCTATTGGACAGTGCTGTTGTAGAGCCTCCAAATCCTGGCTCTGGCCTGTCCTCTCTCCCCAGCTGCTCACTCTATGTCTGTGCAGAACTCTGGGGGGTTCTGCATTTCAATGTCCTCATCTCTGAAGGCAAAGCATGCTCTTCAGAGAGTCAGGAAAGTAGGAAGGGATGGTGCCAACTCGCAAGGCATTGCCCTACTCAGCCCTCATTCAAACATGCCAAGTAAAGTCACGGATAACGGTAGCCTTTCCCGCGGTGGGGAGGGAGTGGGGTGATGGTGGTGGCAACGGTGGCAGTGTGTCTGTGTGTCTGTGGCAGGATTCAGGGTCCCGTGGGAAGGTGACACAAAATGAAAGCACTCCCTCCATTTAGGGTTTTCCTAGTCCTTCCTACTCCCATCACAACCAGCAGCAGAAACAGATTTACAAATGGAAGGCTTGTCAGCTGCGTGACACAATGAACATGCGACATGGGACCGCTGACGACAGTCAACTCTCACGGCATGCCCATGGGGTGCAGCAAGGTGAGGGGTGCCCTGGGGCCACAGTCGTCCGTTCCCACCACCCCACCCCACCTTTCCACTCCACCGTAGTGAGCTCAAGGCGGGAGAGGCTTTTACACTGGCGTCCCTGGCCTGCGCCGGGCCCTGCAGCCCTGCCCGGTGGCCGTGGCCTCCTGGGCGCTGCTTCACAGCCAGTGCCCGGGTCAGGTGGGGCCTCCCGCAGCTGCCGGTAACCGGAACTGTTTTCCACCTCCTGCCCCAGACAGCTGGGGGTGGAGGGATGGAGAGGAAGAGGCTGTTCCCCTCTACCGCCTGTGGGAGGAATTTCCCTGAGGGAGGCCCCTCCCAGCCTCCGCGGCTGTTGGCGCGGCTCCTCAGGGCACTTTCCACCTGGCAAGGAGACTAGCGCCAGCCACTAGAGGGTAGCGAAAACCTTCTTTTTAATTCCAACACGGTGAGAGAGGAGGACAGCTCCGAGGGCGCTCACTGCTCTCCATTCGTTCCGAAGCTGAAATAAAACAGAAAACAAGGAAGAGAGAAATTAATGCAAGGCTTATGTTCAAATTATACATGCATTTCCAGGTAGACGTGAATCACAATAAATCCCTCAGGAAATCAAATAAGAAACCTCCCAAAGCAACATGTGTCCAGTCATTATGAGCCTTCAGGTGTGGAATCTAAATTAATAAATTCCCCTAATAACGTGCTTTGAAAGCCTCAGCAAACTAATAAGGTGGCAGTTTAATACCTTTCAGTCTAGAGGAAGTATTTTGTAAGGGAAAGACCCACACTAGGGTGCTCTCACCCCCTTGCCATTCGGCAGTCTCTTTTATTATATGTCACATGGTTTAAGAACTAAATTTAGAAATGAAATGAAAGTAAAAATCCAATAGCTGTCTCAGCTCAATTCTTTACAATTAGCTGTGTTGTGATTCTTCCACTGCCGCAGGGAAAGCAGAACCGCTTTGCAGGCCTGCTGGAGTCTACTTTATAAACACCGGAAATCCGCTAGCGGCAGCGCCACAACCCGGAACAGGACATAACCTTTCACCTTTCGCAGGGGAAAGGTAAGGGGTCATTTATTAATAAAACCGAAACCTTCTCCAGCTGCCCATTTGCCTTTCTTTTTGGCTTTTACTGTGTATACCTTTGTATTATTATTATTATTTTTTTTTTTTTTTTTTTTAAGATTTTATTTATTTATTCATTTATCCCCCCCTTGCTGCTTGTGCTCGCTGGGTCAGCTAACCACGCCGTGCGGGCGGGCCTGCCTTCACCAGGAGGCCCCGGGAACCGGGCCTGGGGCCTCCCATATGGTAAACGGGAGCCCTACTGATTGAGCCACAGCCGCTTCCCAATCTTTGTATTATTTTTAATCTCCCACACGTTTACAAATTTTTAGTAAGTTCCATCTCTTATTAGACTGTTCAAATTTTTCTCAACAGGCAAAACAATGCAAAACTGCTGTGTAAATCATAATAGCTAGGGTTCACCGTGTTATTTCCCAAGCAGCCCTGTAAGGTTAGATGAAGAAACGGGTGCTCAGGGAGGGAAGTCTTCTGGTCAAGGCCACAGAGCTGTTCCTTGGTGAGCATTAGTAACACGCAACTGCTTCCGCCCTCCTAGCCTTTGAGCGCCTGGTGGACCGGAAGTGCACTGGGTCCATGTTCTCTGAAACCCCAGGGTACTTGGCAGGGTCACAGGCACTTAGAAGTCCCTCAGAAGGTGAGGAATAAGTAGAGGGTGTGGCCAATATGAAAAAAAAAAAAGGAGATACAAAGGAATCGCCAGACCCTGGGATCCGAGGTGATGACGTGAACTTTGGTGGGGGCTTGTGGGTAGAATTCCTTATCGACTGGCCTTTTATTACTGCTTTTTGAGTTGCTCTTTAATTTTGCAATTCTCAGCTCAGGCCACATGGAATAAAGCATATGAGGTGATGAGGTGGATGGGGGCAGTGAGGGAGGATAAGGTAATCCAGGGACTTGCCAGGACTTGCCTGGATACCTTCCAGCCAGTCCCAGTCCAGCTGTATCTGAACGTGCAGGGGTTTCTCATCCTCAGCCAGAACAGACATTTATTTAGAACCTACATGGTATCTCTGTGTGCTTGGCAGAGTTATTTTATTTAATGCTCTCAAGACACTGCAGGGCCATAATCCCTTGCTATAGTTGAGAAAAGGAAGCCTTAGAGAAGCTAGTTACTTGTCCAAGGAGTAAGAAACTTTTCTTAATAAAAACAAAGCCCAGATACTATAAAGTTGGCAATGGAGAGAGAATTGTCTCCACAAAAAAAAAAAAAAAAAAAAGGGCAGCTTGGTCTTTAATTGGAAGAGTTTCACATCTGTGAAAGAAATCAGAGTCGAATTTGCAGACTACAGCATTTTATTCAGGACACCAAAATTTTGCAGCAGCAAGGGAATCCAGAACAAAAGTAGGTTCAGGCTTCTAGGGATGGCAGATGACTTTTATAGACATAAAAAGGAAGTTAGCTGGACTCCTATTAATTGGAAGAGGGTTTGCTTATCTTACAGGGGTAGGTTTAGGGCAGGTGGGATTTATTTTCTATTAGGTCAAAGGTAATGAACTAGGGGCTTGATTGGCTGTCTGGGTCAGCTGCCTTGGTGTGCGATTCAAATTTCAAAAGATAAAGAGGAAACCAAAGAGGGCATAGGTGGAGGAGTGGATGTAGCTCAAGTGGTTGAGCACCTGCATCCCATGTACGAGGTGCTGGGTTCAATCCCCAGTACTTCCTAAAAAAAAAGCATGGGTGCTTTGTCTGGTAGAGATCCCCAAAGCTTCCTCTATAAAACTTTATCACACCCTATCCCATTCTACCTCTCCTGTCTCCAACCGCACCTCTCATCTCCCTTGAGGATGAACACCAAGGGCCATTTGGAGCCTCTGCTCAGGTGGGTTTACTGGTGGCATCGTGGACCTTGCACTGCCATATTTAAAATCTGTTCTGTTTTGTTTCTTAATTTAAATGTAATTTTTTTATTACATAAAAACTTTAATAGTTCTCATAGATTCAAACTATGCAGAGGCTATAAAGTAAAATTAAATGGGAATTTTTGGGGAGTTTTGCGGAAGCCACAGATGACACTCAAAGGCCAGCAGACAAAAAAAGTTCAGGGAATTTCAAAGGTTATTTTTAAAATGTCTTTTGTTTTACATGCAGTATGTTCAGTATTATTCTTCTCAAATTTGTTTCATTTGTTTTTAATTTTCGTATTTATTTCATACTTTTAAAAATTTATTTTTCATATAATATTTTTACTTTACATTGACCTACACATAGCCTACAGCCAAATTCTTAACCCAGATTTTACAATAATGTACTGTAAATACCCCATAAAAGAAAAAGAAAAATTTCAGACTTCTCTGGTAGGCAAGGCCAAAAAATTTTACATGGGTTTTCCATTTTGTGGGGATCCTAACCCTGGGATATGGAAGGGATAACTTATGAAAGTTCACCCTAATTTCCATTCTTCCCTCTGTTCTTCCTAGGGTAACCAATGTTAATAAATATGTATCATAGCAGGCCTTGTTCTATGCATATTTATTCATGTATGTGTGTGTATACAAAGTAAATGGAAGTATCTAATACTTGAATTTACTTTCTTGATTTAAACCTCTTGGTTTTCCATGTGAGTATATACCTCATGCTTTTATATATCTGCATTGTATTCCATGGTCCAAATAAACCCCAATTTATATACTCCCTTATTGGTGGGCATTTAGATTGTATCCAACTTGGGAAAATTTAGATAATACAACAGTGAACATCTTTGTATATATCTTTTTACTTATTTTGAGTATTTGTGTAAGATAGATTCCTAGAAATGAAATATTTGGTCAAAAAGCATGCAATTTAAAAATATTCTACCACATTAATGAAAGAAGTTGTTAATGTGGGGAAAAGTGGGAGGTCTGGGGAGTGGGGCATATGGGAATCCCTTATATTTTTTAAATGTAACAATTTATATAATCTAAGTATCTTTTAAAAATAAAAAATATACTTAAAAAAATAAAAAATACTTACAGATAATGGCAGTTGTTCCAAAAACAAAATGAAACAAAAAAAGCCTTATGAATTTGCAATCCCATCAAAGGTGAGTTTGAGGGGAGTGGACATAGCTCAAGCAGTTGAGTGCCCACCTCCCATCTGGGAGGTCCCGGGTTCAGTTCCGGTACTTCCTAAAGAAAACAAACAGTGAGCATAAAATGAGCGTACAATGAGCAAAAACAACTAGCAAAAACAAGCAGACAATGAGAAACAACGAACAGATGAGGGAACCAACTCAGGGGAGCTGATGTGGCTCAGTGGTTGAGCACCGGCCTCCCGCATATGAGGTCCCAGGTTCAATCCCTGGCCCTGGTACCTCCAAAAAAAAAAAAAAAGAGAGAGAGAGAGAGAGAAAAAGGTGAATGTGAGGTCTACTTTCCCATATCATCACAAGCAGTGAATATTTTAATAATTCTTTAAAGTTTTGGCCAAGCTGATGGGTAAAAGAATTTCATTGTTATATTAATTTATATTTTTTCATTACTTGTGTAGCTCAACATAACGCAATTTACAAGTGCATTAGCCATTTGTACTTCTTTCTTTTTTTTTTTTTTTTACTAGAGAAGTTGTGGGTTTACAGAAAAATTATGCATAAAATACAAGATTCCCATATACTATCTGTAGCAGTTTGAGATTATTTTATGACTCCCAAAAGAAAAAGATTATGTTTGAAAACTAATCTTTTCCTTTGGGTGTGAGACCCTTTGTTTGCATTGAAATCAGCTGAGATGTCTTTGATTAGACTGCCTGTTAAGATTAGGGCTTTTTTAAAATAATTAAAAAAAATTTTTTAAAAGATACTTAGATTACATAAATGTTACACAAAAAATATAGGGATTCCCATATGCCCTACCTCCCACACCTCCCACAACCTCCCACATAAACATCCTTCATTAGTGTGGCACATTAATTGCAATTGATAAAAACATCCTGGGGCTTTGCCATTAAGCATGGACCATAGTTCACATTGTAGATCACACTATCTCCCACACAGTTCTGCATGTTATATGATGATATACAATGGCCTCTATCTGTCGTTGCAGTTTCACTCAGGACAATCCCCAAATCCCGAAAAAGCCCCTGTATTTCAACTGCTTTTCCCTGTCCCTGCCCCCAGAGCCTCCAGTGGCTACTGGCTCCACCTCAGTGTTGTAATTCTTCCATTGCTTGAATCACAATATGTCTGTAGTAGAATACCAGTAAGTCCATTCTAGTCCATAGCTCTTCCCCCCATCCTGAGGATTCTGGGATGGTGATGTCCACTCCACCTCCAATTGAGAGGGGGCTTATCTCCCATGGGGAAGATGGATTATCCTGCCTGTAGCTGCAGACTCTCTCCATTCCCTGGGATGGCCATTGTCCATCATCATCTCCCTGCCAGTTGTCCTGGGTGAGTCCCATGAGCTGTAGAGATTAGGGCTTTTTGATTCCACTATTTCAGAGGGTGTGACTCAGATTGAGTCCCCACCCCCTCAATGGCTCTGATATAAGTGGATACTCAAGAAGACACGTGGGGAGAGAGTGCTCAGTCTTTTTTTTACCTGGCCCTGTGACAGAGAGAAGAAGGCTCAAATGGCTGAAGCCCCAGGGAGAGATGTCATTTTTGCCTGCTGGCTTACAGCTGACCTTGGGAAGAACCACTGAGACTGATATAGGAAGCCCTATGCCAGCTTGCAGCCAAAATCAGGAAGAAGCTGGGCCCATGGAGCCTCAAGAGGAAGAGGAAGCCCAGAGGGGAAGGCAGAGACCAGCTAGAGATTAGCAACCATCTTACGTTAACAAGTGGCAACTGACTTTGGTGAGAAAGCAACCTTGAGATGGACTTTTTATGACCTTGTAATTGTACACTTTTTTTTTTAATTTTATTTATTTATTTATTTATTATTATTATTATTTTTTTAAAGATTTTATTTATTTATTCATCCATCCCCCCCCCTGCTGCCTGCGCTCGCCGGGTCAGCCAACCACGCCGCGCGGGCGGGCCCGCCCCCACCAGGAGGCCCCGGGAACTGAACCCGGGGCCCCCCACATGGCAAACGGGAGCCCCACTGATTGAGCCACAGCCGCCCCCCTAATTGTACACTTTTATCCCAAATAAATACCCTTTATAAAAGCCGACAGATTTCCGGTACTTTGCATCAGCAGCCCTTTGGCAGACTAATACACCACCCTATAATTAACACCTTGTATTGGTGTGGATCATTTGTTACAATTGATGAAAACAAATTTTTATAATTGTACTATTGACTATAGTCCATGGTTCAAGTTAGGGTTCACTGTGTTGTGAAGTTCCATGGGTTTTTAAAAAAATGTTTATTCTAGTACCATACATACACAATCTAAAATGTCCCCTTTTAACCACATTCCATTGTATAAGTCAGTGCTGTTAATCATGTTTACCATTACTAAAGCTTTTCCATCATCCCAAAGAGAAACTGTATAGTTTAAGCCTTAATTCTCTATTCCCTACCCTCACCTTATCCCTTGGTAACCTATATTCTAGATTCTGACTCTGAGTTTGCTTATTCTAATTGTTTCATATCAGTGAGATCATACAATATTTGTCCTTTTGTGTCTGGCTTATTTAACCTCAATGTGATATCTTCAAGGTTTACTCATGTTGTCACATGTATCAGAACCTCATTCCTTTTTATGGCTGAATAATATTCCACTCTGGGTATATACCATATTTTGTTTATCCACTAATTGGTTGATGGACACTTGGGTTGCTTACATCTTCTGGCAATTGTAAATAATGTTGCTATGAACACTGGTGTGCCAATATCTGTTTGAGTCCCTGCTTTCAATTCTTTTGGGTATATAGCAAGAAGAAGGATTGCCAGGTCATATGGTAATTCTACACTTTACTTTCTGAGGAACTACCAAACTGTCTTCTACAGCAGCTGCACCATTTTACAATGCCACCAGCAGTGAATGAATGTTCCTGTTTCTCCACATCCTCTCCAACACTTTCATTTTCTGCTTTTTTAATAGTAGCAATTCTAATGGATATGAAATGGTATGTTGTGGTTTTGATTTTTATTTCTCTAATGGCTAATGCTGAACATATTTTCATGTGCTTTTTGGCCATTTGATATCTTCTTAGGAGAATTGTCTGTGCAAGTCTTTTTGCCCCCCCCCCCTTTTTTTTGAGGTGCCAGGGATTGAACCTGGGACCTCATATGTAGGAAGCCAGCACTCAACCACTGAGCCACATCAGCTCCCCTGAGTTGTTTTTTTATTTCTCATTTGTTTTTTGCTTTTTTTAGGAGGCACTGGGAACCAAACCTGGGACCTTCCATGTGGGAAGCAAGCACTCAACCACTTGAACCACATCTTCTTCCCTCCATTTTAAAATTGGGATGTCTTTTTCTTGTTGAGTTGAAGTGTTTCTTTACATATTCTGGATATTAAACCCTTATTGGATATGTGTTTTCCAAATATTTCCTCTCATTGTCTAGGTGGTTGTTTTACTTTCATGATAAAGTCCTTTGAGGCACAAAAGGTTTTATTTTGATAAGGTCTCATTTATTTTTTTATTTTATTTGCTTGTGCTTTGGGTATAAAGTATAAGAAACCATTGTCTAACACGAAGTCCTGAGGATGCTTCCCTATGCTTTCTTCTAGGAGTTTGATAGTTCTAGCTTTTATATTTAGATCTTTGATCCACTTTGGGTTGATTGTTGTATATGGAATGAGGTAAGGAGTTCAACTTCATTCTTTTGCAAATGGAGATGCAGTTTCCCAGCTCCATTTGTTGAAGAGACTATTCTTTCCCAATTAAGTGGTCTTTGCCCCCTTGTGAAAACTCAGTTGGTCATAAATGTGAGGTGAACTCCCAATTCAATTGTATTGGTCTATGTGTCTGTCCTTGTGCCAGTACCATGCTGTTTTGAATTCTGTGACTTTGTAATGAGTTTTAAGGTTGGGAAGTGTGAATCCTCCTACTTTGTTCTTTTTCAAGATTTGTATATTCGGAGCCCCTTATCCTTCCATATAAATTTGATAATTGACTTTTTTCCATTTCTTCAGAGAAGGTTGTTGGGATTTTGATTGGTATTGTATTGAATCTGTAAATATCCTTGAACACAGTATGTCCTTCCATTTATTTGGGTCTTGTATTTCTTTTAGCAATGTTTTGTAGTCTTCTGTGTACAAGACCTTTACATCCTTGGTTAGATTTATTCCTCGATATTTGATTCTTTAAGTTGCTGTTGTAAATGGAATTTTTTCTTGATTTCTTCTTATGATTGTTCATTGCTAGCATATAGAAATACTACTAATTTCTGCATGTTGATCTTGTACCCCACCACTTTGTTGAATTCATTTATTAGTTCTAGCTGTCAAGATTTTCTGAATATGGGATCATATCATCTGCACATAGGGAAAGGTTTACTTCTTACTTTCCAATTTGGATATCTTTTATTTCTTTCTCTTGCCTAGCTGTGGCTAAAATTTCCAGTACAATGTTGAATAATAGTGGTGACAGCGGACATCTTTGTCTTGTTCCTGATCTTAGAAGGAAGGTTTTCAGTCTTTCAAAATGAAGTAGGATGTTAGCTTTTGGTTTTTCATATATGCCTTTTTTTCCCTTTATTTATTTATTTATTTTTATTTTTATTTTTTTAATGTATTTCAAATATTTATTTTATTTTATTTTATTTTTTACCGGGAGGTCCCGGGGATCGAACCCTGGTCCCTCCATATGGGAGACGGATGCCCAACCAGTTGAGCTACTTCCAACCCCCAAAATTTTGTCCAGACACATTTATGTTATTTATTTATTTTTTTAACATTTATTTATCTTTTTTTAATTTTTTTTTTTTATTTTTACCAGGAGGTCTGAGGGATCGAACCCAGGTCCCTCCATATGGGAGATGGACGCCCAACCTTTTGAGCCACATCCGTCCCCCTTTATTTTTAAAGAAGTTTTAGATTACATAAAAGTTACATAAAAAATATAGGGGATTCCCAGAGGTGGATGAGAATTGTGGTTGAGGGTACAAATGCAAGAGTGTCCTGTGAGCTAGAGCAGATATACATCACTATTGCAGGGTGGTGGGAATGTGGAGAAGCATGAGAAAACTAAAACTGGTGTGAACTATAGACTGTGGTTAACAGCAATACTATAGTATTCTTGCATCAATGCCAAAGATGTACTGTGTTGATAATGGAGGTATATGGAAAAAGTATGCCAAATGTATGCTATGGACCATGGTTGGTGGTAATAATCTGATGATATTATCTCACAATCTGTAACAAATGTTCCACCATGGTGTGGTATGTTGGTGAAGGGGTGTTATATGGGAATTGTACACATGTGCATGTCTGTTTTGTAAGTTTACAACCTCTATAATAAAAATATATATTTTTAAAAATAGGGTGGGTTGGGGGAAAAATACACCAAATGTAAGATAGGAACTATATTTAGTAGTAATATTTTGATGATGCTCTTGCATAGTTTGTAACAAATGTTTCACAACAATGCAAGGTGTAGGTGGAGGGGTGATGTATGAGACCCCTATATGATGTTACGCATGTTTATTTTATAAGTTCACAATCCTTACTATATACTTATTGTGTTTTTTTTTCTTTTTTACTTTATTTTCTACATTTAATAATTGAAAATATAAACAACTAAAAACTAAAAAGTAAACACAGATGAATAAATATATACATTTCTCAATTAAATGTAATGGATACATATATATATATATTTAGTCAAACAATATGTTACAGAATATATTTGGTTCATAGTAACCCATTCAAACAGTAATTGTCCTTTTGTGTCTGGCTTCCTTCACTCAACATAATGTCCTCCAGGTTCATCCATTTTGCCATATGCTTTACGACTTCATTTCTTCTTACAGCTGCATAATATTCCATCGTGTGAATAGACCACAGTTTGTTTAACCATTCGTCTGTTGATGGACACCTGGGTTGTTTCCAGCTTTTGGCAGTGGTGAATAACGTTGCTATGAACATGGGTGTGCAGATGTCTGTTCATGTCACTGCTCTCAGTTCTTCTGGGTATATACCCAGTAGTGGTATTGCAGGGTCACATGGCAAGTCTATATTCAACTTCTTTAGGAACTGCCAAACAGTCCTCCATAGTGGTTGTACCATCCTGCATTCCCACCAACAGTGAAGAAGTGTTCCAATCTCTCCACATCCTCTCCAACACTTGTAGTTCTCTATCTTTTTAATAGTGGCCATTCTGATAGGTGTAAAATGATATCTCATTGTAGTTTTGATTTGCATTTCCTTAATCATGAGTGATGTTGAGCATTTCTTCATGTGTTTTTTTGCCATTTGTATTTCTTCTTTGGAGAAATGTCTGTTCAAGTCTTTTGTCCATTTTTTAATTGGGTCATTTGTCTTTTAATTGTTGAGTTGTAACATCTCTTTATATATCCTGGATATTAAACCCTTATCAGATACATGATTTCCAAATATTTTTTCCCATTGAGTTGGCTGCCTTTTCACCCTTCTGACAAAGTCCTGTGAGGTGCAAAAGTGTTTAATTTTGGGAAGTGGCTGTGGCTCAATCAGTAGGGCTCCCGTTTACCATATGGGAGGCCCCGGGTTCGGTTCCCGGGGCCTCCTGGTGAAGGCAAGCCCGCCTGCACGCCGTGGTTAGCTGACCCAGCGAGCACAAGCAGCAAGGGGGGGATAAATGAATAAATAAATAAAAATCTCAAAAGTGTTTAATTTTGAGGAGGTCCCATATATCTATTTTTTCTTTTGTTGCACGTGCTTTGGGTGTAAGATCCGTGAAACCACCACCTACTACAAGGTCTTGAAGATGTTTCCCTACATTTTCTTCTAGTAGTTTTATGGTCCTGGCTTTTATATTTAGATCTTTGATCCATTTTGAGTTGATTCTTGTATAGGGGATGAGATAGGGGTCCTTTCATTCTTTTGGTTATAGATATCCAGTTCTCCCAACACCATTTGTTGAAGAGACTGTTTTTTTCCCATCAGTGTGGGCTTGGTAGGTTAGTCAAAAACCAGTTGACTGTATAGGTGAGGGTATATTTCTGGGTTCTCAAGTCTATTCCACTGATTGATTGTGTCTATCTTTATGCCAGTACCATGCTATTTTGACCACTGTAGCTTTGTAATATGTTTCAAGGTCAGGCAGTGAAATTACTCCCACGTTGCTCTTCTTTTTTAGAATGCTTTTGGCTATTCGGGTGCACTTACCCTTCCAGATGAATTTGGTAATTGCCTTCTCTAATTCTGTAAAGTAAGCTGTTGGGATTTTGATTGGTATTGCATTGAATCTATAAATCTGTTTGGGCAAGATTGACATCTTCACGATATTTATTCTTCCAATCCATGAACACGGAATGTCTTTCCATTTGTTTCGGTCTTTTTTTTTTTTTTTTTTTTTTTTTAAGATTTTTTAATTTATTTATTCATTTATCCCCCCCTTGCTGCCCGTGCTCACTGGGTCAGCCAACCACGCTGTGGGGCAGGCCCGCCCCCACCAGGAGGCCCCGGGAACCGAACCTGGAGCCTCCCACATGGTAAACGGGAGCCCCACTGACTGAGCCACAGCCGCTTCCCTGTTTAGGTCTTTTAAAATTTCTTTTAGCATTGTTTTGTAGTTTTCTGCATATAGGTCCTGTACTTCCTTGGTTAAATTAACTCCTAGGTATTTGAGTCTTTTTGTTGCTATTGAAAATGGAATTTTCCCCCTGATTTCCTCCTCAGGTTGTTCAGTACTAGTGTACAAAACATTACTGATTTTTGCGTGTTGATCTTGTATCCTGCCACTTTGCTGAACTCATTTATTAATTCAAGTAGCTTTGTTGTGGATACTTCAGGATTTTCTAAATACAGGATCATGTCGTCCGCAAACAGAGTTTTATTTCCTTTTTCCTATATGGACGCCTTTAAATTTTTTGTCTTGTCTAATTGACCTTGCTAGAACTTCTAGTACAATGTTGAATAACAGTGGTGACAGTGGGCATCCTTGTCTTGTTCCTGATCTTAGAGGGAAAGCTTTCAACCTTTCCCCATTGAGTATGATGTTGGCTGTGGGTTTTTCATATATGCCTTTTATCAGATTGAGGAATTGTCCTTCTATTCCTAACTTTTGAAGAGTTTTTATCAAAAATGGATGCTAGATTTTGTTGAATGCCTATTCTGCATCGATTGAGATGATCATGTGTTTTATTTCCTTCAATTTGTTAATATGGTGTATTATGTTGATTGATTTTCTTATGTTGAACCAGCCTTGCATACCAGGAATAAATCCTACTTGGTCGTGATATATAAGTCTTTTGATATGCTGTTGGATTTGATTTGCAAGTATTTTGTTGAGAATTTTTACATCTATGATCATGAGAGAGATTGGTCTGTAATTTTCTTTTCTTGTGGAATCTTTATCTGGCTTTGGTATTAGGGTGATGTTGGCTTCATAAAATGTGTTGGGTAATTTTCCCTCCTCTTCAATTTTTTGGAAGAGTTTAAACAGGATTGGTGTTAATTCTTTTTGGAATGCTTGGTAGAATTCACCTGTGAAGCCATCTGGTCCTGGACTTTTCTTTGCTGGGAGATTTTTTTTTTTTTTTTCAATGTGTATGAGACCAAGCGTCCCTGGCTGCTACAAGAGTTCAGCAGACAGGGATAGATAAGAAACAACTTTATTTTTAGCAGGGGGAACGACAACACAGCACTGAACAGCTATATTGTAGTCTAGATCCTGCTTTGCTGGGAGATTTTTGATGACGGATTCAATCTCCTTAATTGTGATTGGTTTGTTAAGTTCTTGTATTTCTTGTAGCATCAGTGTAGTTTGGTTGTGCATTTCTAGAAATTTGTCCATTTCATCTAGGTTGTCTAGTTTGTTGGCATATAGTTTCTCATAATATCCTCTTATGATTCTCTCTATTTCTATGAGGTCATTTGTAATTTACCCCCTTTCATTTCTGATTGTATTTATTTGCATCTTCTCTCTTTTTTTCTTTTTTAGTCTAGTGAGGGGTTGTCAGTTTTATTGATCTTCTCAAAAAACCAGCTTTTGGTTTTGTTGATTTTCTCCATTGTTTTTCTGTTCCCATTTTCATTTATTTCTGCTCTGATCTTTATTATTTCTTTCCTTCTTTTTGCTTTGGGATTGGTTTGCTGTTTTTTTTTTAGTTTCTCAAGTTGTTCAGTTAAATCTTTGAGTTTAGCTCTTGTTTTTTAATATAGGCATTTAGGGCTATAAATTTCTGTTTCAAGACTGCCTTCGTTGTATCCCATAAGTTTTTTTTTGTTTTGTTTTTAAGATTTATTTTTATTTATTTATTCCCCCTTGCTGCTTGTGTTTGCTGTGTCTATTTGCTTTGCGTTTTTCTGTCTGCTTGTCTCCCTTTTGTTGCGTCATCTGGCTGCGCCAGCTCACCAAACTACGTGGGCCTGTTTACCTTCACCAGGAGGCCCCAGGAATAGAACCCAGGGCCTCCCATAAGGTAAACAGGAGCCCAAGCAATTCAGCCACAGATGCTTCCCTCCCATAAGGTTTTTTTTTTTTTTTTTAATTTTTTTTTTAACCGGGAGGTCCCTCCATGTGGGAGACGGATGCCCAACCATTTGAGCCACATCCGTCCCCCCTCCCATAAGTTTTGATACGTTGTGTTCTCATTTTTTTCCCTCAATATATTTACTGATTTCACTTGCAATTTCTTCTTTGACCCACTAATTATTTAGGAGTGTGTTGTTCAGTCTCCACACATTTGCAAATTTACTTTTTTCTGGTCTGTTATTTATTTCTAGTTTCATTCCATTATGATCTGAGAAGGTACTTTGTATAATTTCAATCTTTTTGTATTTATTGAGAGCTGAATTATGACCCAACATGTGGTCTATCCTGGAGAAAGATCCATGAGCCCTGAGAAGAATGTATAACCCACTGAGTTTGGATGAATTGTCTGCACATGTCTGTTCGGTCTAACTTGTTTATCATATTGTTCAAGTTCTCTGTTTCCTTGTTGATCTTCTGTCTAGTTGTTCTATCTAATGATGTGAGAGGGGTTTTGAAGTCTCCAACGATTATTGTAGAAATGTCTATTTCTCCCTTGAGTTTTACCAGAGTTTGTCTCATATATTTTGGGGCACCGTGGTTAGGTGCATAGATATTTATGACTGTTATATCTTCCTGGTGGATCATCACTTTTATTAATATATAATGGCCTCTGTATCTCTTAATACTTTTTTGCATTTAAAGTCTGTTTTGTCTGATATTACTATAGCTACCCCTGCTCTTTTCTGTTTACTATTCACATGGAGTTTCATTTTCCAACCTTTCACTTTCAGCAGGTTTGTATCCCTGGGTCTAAGGTAAGTTTCTTGTAAGCAGCATATAGATGGCTCATGTTTTTTTATCCATTCTGTAAGCCTGTATCTTTTGTTTGGGGGGTTTAATCCATTCACTTTCAATGATATTACCGTAATTGCACTATTTACATCCTCCATTTTATTCTTTGGTTTTCATATGTCATCTTGTTTTTGTCTCTCTTTTTACTCTCTTGGTTATCCTTCCTGCTATTCTTTTTTCTATACTCTCTTCCAAGCCTCTCTCTCCTGTCTTTTTCTTTCAGGTTCTAAGGCTTCCTTTAATATTTCCTGCAAAGGTGGATTCTTTTTTGCAAACTCTCGTAGTTTCTGTTTCTTTGTGAATATTTTATACTCACATTCATATTTGAAGGACAGTTTTGCTGGATAAAGAATTCTTGGCTGGCAGTTTTTCTCTTTCAGTTTCCTAATTTATTATACCACTATTTGTCACCTCCATGATTTCTGAAGAGAAATCTGCACTAAGTCTTACTGGGCATCCCTTGTACGTGATCATTTGCTTCACTCCTGCTGCTCTGAGAATTTTCTCTTTATCTTTGACATTTGACATTCTGAGTAGTATGTTTCTTGGCATAGGTCTGTTTGGATTTATTTTGTTTAGGGTACGGTGTGCTTCTTGGACATGTAAGTTCATTTCTTTCGTGAGAGTTGGGAAATTTTCAGCTATTATTTCCTCAGATACTCTTTCTGCCCCTTTTCCCTTCTTTTCCCCTTCTGGAACATCCATGACACGTATGTTGTTGTGTTTTGTGCTGTCATTGAACTTTCTGAGTCCCTGCTCAATTTTTTCCATTCTTTTCTCTCTTCAATTTTAGCTGCTGCTTCTTCGGTATCACTTATTCTTTCTTCTATCATTTCAAGTGTGCTGTTGTATGCCTCAAATGTGTTTTTGACTTCACCTATTGTGTCTTTCATTCCCATGAATTCCATTACTTTTCTGCTCAGGATTTCAGATTTTTCTTTGTGTTCGCTCAATGTCTTCTTTTTTTTTTTTTTTTAAAGATTTTATTTATTTATTCATTTATCCCCCCCCTTGCTGCTTGTGCTCGCTGGGTCAGCTAACCACACCGTGTGGGCGGGCTTGCCTTCACCAGGAGGCCCCGGGAACCGAACCCGGGGCCACCCATATGGTAAACGGGAGCCCTACTGATTGAGCCATAGCCGCTTCCCTCAATGTCTTCTTGATGTCACTTATCTCTTTAACTATATAGTTTTTCATCTCATTAATTTGATTTTGGAAATTTGTGCTCATCTCACTGATTAGTTCTCTCAAATTCTGCATCTCTTCTGGGATTTTGATGTATTCCTCTTATTTGGCCATGTCTTCTATTTTCTTAGTATGGTTCATAATTTTTTGCTGGTGTTTAGGCATCTGGTTAGGATGTAGTTTACTCAGATCTCAATCTCTTTCTCTTTTATAAGGATTTAGTGGTAGGAGCCTGTGAGTTACCACAGCTCTTTGATTTTTGGCTTGACCTGGATTGGTAGGATTGTCCTGCTGGTTGTTCAAAACTGGACACTGGACCCAGTAATTGGTTGTAGAGTTAGTTCCTAGGGCCTTGGGCATGGAGACTATAGAGGCCAGGAAAAGCCTCTCCTACTTATTTTTAATTTTCTTATGTGCACTTTCTTGGTCTGCCAGGAGATGGAGCTCTTTGGCAGCTCTCAATTGAATGCCTCCTTGGAGTGTGTTTGTTGTGACACAGACCAGATCAATGTGATAGAGCTTCCTGTCTGGGGGCTAAGAACCTCGTAATTCAAACTTTCTGAGACAGTTCTCCAGTCTTCTCTGGCAGCCTCCTCCCTTTTCCCAGCTAGGAAATATTTCCACTCCCCTCTGACTCCTTAACAATCAGTCCCTGTTAGTAGAGGTGGAGATTGGGAGGTTTGTATATCTTTAGCCCCTTGCAAGCTCCAAGGCAAACAATGGTGCAGCCCCACCGGGCCTGGAAGAGCTCTCGGGACAGGGCAGACCAAACCTGCAAGTCAAAAGCTGAGTCAGTCCTAGGCTTGCTCTCTTCTCTCCTGTGGAGTCCTCAACAATTAGTCCAGGCTAGAAGAAAGGGAGATTGTGAGGGTCGGATTTCTCCAGTTCTTCCTAGACTTCCAGGGCAAACCACAGGTGGAAGGGTCCGTGGGGCTCCACAGCCCAAATTTGTGGTCGAACCTGAGTCAGCCTTAGGCTGTGTCCCTCTCTCTCCCCTTTCCTGGGGTGGTAGATCTCTGGAGCCCCCTTTGTCTGTAGTCACAGGCCCAGAGGCCCGAGAATTCTAAAGTGTGTGGGGGAGGGTGCCGGCAGCAGCAGGCGCTGCTGGTTCCAACTCACGGTTCTGAGGTCGCGATTTCCCTCTTTTGTGCCTCTCTCCTCTGGGTGGTGTGCAGCATTCACCTGCTGTCCTAAACCCTAGAAGATCTATTTCAGGGCTGTTTCAGCCTGTTCTCCAGCTATTTTTCTGGAGAAGAGATTCCCATGTCTTCCTAGTCAGCCATCTTCCCAGAAGTCCCCCACTTATTGTTTATGCATTTTCATGTATGAATGATATGCTTCAATAAAAATATATTTTAAAAAATAGGGGATCCCTACATACCCCACCCCCTATTAATAACATCTTTCATTAGTATGGTACATGTGTTACAAATGATAAACAAATACTGAAGCATTGCTACTAACCATAGTTTATAGTTTACCATATATGCCTTTTTAACATGTTGAGTAGGTTTCCTTCTGTTCCTAGATTTCTAAGTGTTTTTATTAAGAAGAGGTGCTGGATTTTGTCAAGTGCCTTTTCTGCCTCAATTGAGATAATCACATGTTTTTTTTCCCCATTTGTTCTATTATTGTGGTACATTACATGCATTTATTATCTTATGTTGACCCACCTTTGCATACCTGGGATAAATCTCACTTAATCATGGTGGGTTTAATTTACTCTTCTTTTTTGTAGTTCTAGTTTTGAGGTTAGGTCTCTGATTCAAAATCTTTTTTTCTCTCTCGCTTTTTTTAATTTATTTATCCCCGCCCCGTAGTTTGCGCTTGCTATCTGCTCCCTGTGTCTGTTTGTTGTTTGCTCTTTTTTTAGGAGGCCAAACCCGGTACCTCCCACGTGGGAGGTGGGCACTCAACCACTTTTTTTTTTTGTAAGGCAAGGTTAGTTTTAATATAATCCATGATAAGAAATACACCATAGAGGAATAAACATTTAAATGATAATATGAATTCTGACATAATTGAAATCAGTGATGCCATAATTCTTATTTGTATATTACAGCCCTAACTATTGGACCCAATAATCTATAAGACTGACAAAATTACTGGTTTGGTGATTTTATTTTCATTTATGCCATATTTAGTTGTGCATTATCAAGTGCCTATTTGGGAATTCCTCATATCTTATTGGAATGCATTACCATAGATAACAATAGACCAATTCATAATTTTATGGGGTGAAAAAATTCAAAATTTTTTTCAACAGTCCTCTTGAGATAATATTATGGACCCAGATGGATTATTCCAATTAATGAGTATGCATTAGGAAGCACAAAAGAAAAATAATGTACCAAAAATATATCTCTTCTGTATTCCTGGGTCAATTCAAAACTGGTGTTTATTTCTACAAAGAAACACAGAATCCTGATCATCACACCATTCCCTTTCTCTTTTAATATAAGTATTTATTTATTTATTTATTTATTTATTTATTTATTTATTTTTACTGGGAGGTCCCAGGGATCGAACCTGGGTCCTTCCATATGGGAGACGGACGCCCAACCATTTGAGCCACATCCGTCCCCCTAATATAAGTATTTAGAGCTATAAATTTCCCTGTCCCCACTGCCTTTGCTGAATCCCACAGCTTTGGTATGTTGTGTTTTCATTTTCATTTCCCTCAAGATAGTTCCTAATTTCCCTTGTGTTTTCCTCTTTAATCCATTTGTTGTTTAACAGTTCATTGTTTAATTTCCACATATTTGTGAAATTTCCATTTCTCCCTCTGTTGTTGATTTCTAGCTTCATTCCATTGTGGTCTGAGACAATACATTGTATGATTTCAATCTTTTTTTTTTTTTTTTTTTTTTAAATTAAAGCAGTTTTACTGAGATATCCCTAACAATCTATACAATGTGTACAGTCGGTGGCTTTTAGTATAATCACTGAGTTATAAATTCACCACCACAATCAATTTTAGAACATTTTCATTATTCCAAAAAGAAAAACCCCACAGCCCTTAGCAGTCACCCCTCAATCTTTCTATCCTTCCCTTTCCCTATGTAACCACTAAGTTCATTCCAGCTCTATAACTTTATTTATATTTGCATTTTATATAAATGGAATCATATATTATATACTGTTTAGTGTCTGGTTCTTTCACTTAGCTTCCTGTTGGTTTTTTTTTTTTTTTTTAATTTAAAAATTTTTTTAAATGTTTGAGGTGCAGGTTTACAGAAAAGTCATATAAAAAATACAAGGTTCTCATATACCCCTATTGTTAACACTTTGCATTAGTATGGTGCCTTTGCTACACTTGATGAAAGAATATTAAAATATTACTGCTAACTATAGTCCATAGTTTATATTAGGTGAATTTTTTCCATATACTACTCTATTAACACTTGTAATAGTATTGTATAGTTATTATAATTCATGAAAGAACATTCTTATATTTGTACTATTAACCACCGTTCATCATTGTATTGGTCAGCGAAAGGGGTGCTAACGCAAAATACCAGAAATTGGTTGGTCTTTATAAAGGTTGTTTATTTGGGGTAGAAGTCCATAGTTACCAGGCCATAAAGTGTAAGTTTCTTCCCTCACCAAAGTCTATTGCCATGTGTTGGAGCAACACAGCTGCCGGCGTTTGCCAGGGTTCAGGCTTCTTGGGTTCCTCTCTTCCTGGGGCTGCATTTCTCTCCGGACTTAGCTCCTCTGGTTCCTTCACAAGGTCAGCTGTAGACTATCAGGCAAATGGCTCGCTTCTCCCAGGGCCTTCTCTCCAACATCAAAACTCCAACATCAAAACTGCTCCCTCTGTCCAATTGCCTTGCCTTTTATATTTGATTCCCACCCCACCATGGGGTGGGGTTCAATGTCCTACTGATGTGGCCCAGTTAACGCCCTGATCATAACTTAATCATGCCCAGATTAGCAGACCAGTTTACAAGCATGATCCAATATCTATTTTTGGAATTCATAATTACATCAAACTTCCAAACGGCTACAATCATCCACAATAGGGTTTACTGTGTTATACAGTCCTATATTTGTACAATCCATCCAAAATGTAGACTTAATGGCTCTCAGTATAATTTCAGAGTTGTGTACCCATCAACACAATTTTAGAGCATTTTCACTACTTCAAAAAGAAAAATCCCATACTCCCTTTTACCCCCCTGTTGTTGGCCCTTAGCACTGATATAGTACCTTTGCAACTGATGAAAACATTTTACAACATTACTATTAACTACAGTCTACAATTTACAATTAGTTATATTTTGCCCATATATCACCATGTTACTAACACTGTGTAATAGTGACCTATGTTTGTTCTAGTTCATGGAACAACATTCTTGTATTTATACTGTTAATCACATTCCTCATCCACCACTGGTTCACTATGTTATACTGTCCCAAGTTTATCCTCTAGCTTTATTTCTATTGACATTTAAGACCCTAGACTTCCCCTTTCAGCTAGAGTCACACCTATAAATCAGCGCTGGTAATTATACTCACTATAATGTGTTACCATCATCTCTATCCATTTCCAAATGTATACAATCAACCTTATTATAACTTCTGCAGATATTAAGCATCCTCTCCCCCTCTCAATCCTCATTTTATCTTCTGGTAACATATACTCTAGATTTTAACTCCATGAGTTTACTTATTGTAATTAATTCATATTAGTGAGACCATCCAATATTTGTCCTTTTATGTCTGGCTTATTTCACTCAGCATAATGTCTTCAAGGTTCATCCATGTTGTCATATGCATCCCATTTTCATTTCTTCTTACAGCTGAGTAATATCCCATTGTATGTATATACCACATTTTGTTTATCCATTCATCATTTGGTGGACACTTGGGTTGTTTCTATTTTTTGGCAATTGTGAATAATTCTGCTGTGAACATTGGTGTGCAAATGTTTGCATCCCTGTTTTCTGAATATATGCCTAGCAGCAGGATTGCTGGTTCATAAGGCAGTTCTATATTTAACTTCCTGAGGAACTGCTAAATCATCTTCTCCTCCACAGTGCTGCACCAAAAGTGAAGAAGTGTTCCTATTTCTCCACATCCTCTACAAAATTTATACCTTTCTGTTTTAATAAAAATGGCCATTCTATAAGGTGTGAGATGATATCTCATTATAGTTTTGATTTGCATTTCCCTAATAGCTAGTGATGTTGAACATCTTTTCATGTGCTTTTTAGTCATTTGTATTCTTCTTTGGAAAACTGTCTTTATTCAAGGCTTTTGCTCATTTTTTAATTGGGTTGCTAGTTACGTGGGTTTTTTTTGTTTGTTTTGTTTTGTTTTTAGGAGGTACTGGGAATTGAACCCAGGACCTTGTACATGAGAAACAGACACTCAACCACGGAGCTGCACCTGCTCTGCTGGGTTGCTTGTCTTTTTAATCATTGAGTTGAATGATCTTTTTGTATGCCCTGGAAATCAAACCCTTATTGGATATGTGGTTTCCAAATATTTTCTCCCATTGAGTAGGCTTCCTTATCATCTTCTTGACAAAGTCATTTAAGGACAAAAGGATTTAATTTTGAGGAGGTCCTATTTATCTATTTTTTTCTTTTGTTGCTTGTGCTTTGGGTGTAAGGTTTAAGAAACCACCTCCTGCTACAAGATCTTGAAGTTTCCCTACATTTTCTTCTAGGAGTTTCATGATTTTAACTTTTATATTTAGGTTTTTAATCCATTTTGAGTTAATTTTTGTATAAGGTATGAGATAATAGGGGTCCTCTTTCTTCCTTTTGGAAATGGATATCCAGTTCTCCCTACAATTTGTTGAAGACATTGTTCTGTCCCAGTTGGGTGGACTTGACAGCCGTATCAAAAATCAATTGACCCTAAACGTGAGGGTCTATTTCTGAACTCTCAGTTTGATTCCATTGATCAATGTGTCTATCTCTATACCAATACCATGCTCTTTCTACCACTGTAGCTTTGTAATATGCTTTAAAGCTAGGAACTGAGAGTCCTTCATCTTTGTACTTTTTTCAAGATATTTTTAGCTATTTGGGGCCCCTTCCCTTCCAAATAAATTTGATAATTGGCTTTTCTATTCCTGCAAAGTAGGCTGTTGGAGTTTTGATTAGGATTGTGTTAAATTTGTAACTCAATTTGGGTAAAGTTGACATCTTAACAATATTTGGCGTTCTAATTCTTGAGCATTCTTAAAAACCATTTATTTAGGTTTTCATTGATTTCTTTTAGCAATGTTTTGATGTTTCAGAATACCCTTACATCTTTGGATAAATTTATTCCTAAATACTTGATTCTTTTAGTCGCTATTGTAAATGGATTTTTTTTTTTTCTGATTTCCTCCTCAGATTGCTCATTACTAGTGTATAGAACCACTATTGATTTTTGTGTGTTGATCTTGTATTCCACTACTTTGCTGAACTTATCTATTAGCTCTAGTAGCTTTGTTGTAGATTTGTATTTTCTAGATATAGGATCATGTCATCTGTGAATAGTGAAAGGTTTCCTTCTTCCTTTCTGATGTGGATGTCTTTTATTTATTTTTCTTGCCTACTTGTTCTAACTAGAATTTCTAGCACAATACCGAATAACAGTGGTGACACTGGGCATCCTTGTCTTATTCCTGATCTCAGCAGGAAGTTTTCAGTCTTTTACCATTGAGTACAATGTTAGCTGCGAGTTTTTCATATATGCCCTTGATCATGTTGTGAAAGTTTCCTTCTATTCCTATCTTTCAGAATGTTTTTATTAAGAAAAGATGCTGGATTTTGTTGAATGCCTTTTCTGCATCTATTGAAATGATCCTGTGATTTTTCTCCAATTTATTAATGTGGTATATTACACTGATTGATTTTCTTGTGTTGATCCACTCTTGCATAACTGGGATAAAACTCACTTGATCATGGTGTATAATTCTTTTAACGTGTTGTTGGATTTGATTTTCAAGTATCTTGTTGAGAATTTTTGCATCTATATTCATTAGTGAGATTGTAATTTTCTTTTCTCGTAGTATCTTTATCTGGCTTTGTTATTAGGGTTATGTTGGCTTCATAGAATGAGTTTGATAGCGTTCCCTCCTCTAAAATTTTTGGGGGAGTTTGAGCAGGATTAGTGATAATTCTTCTTTGAATGATTGGTAGAATTCAGCTGTGAAGCTATCTGGTCCTGAGCTTTTCTTTATTGAAAGTTTTTTTTTAATATATATATATATATATTTTTTTTTTTAACTTTATTTTGTACATTTAATAATTGAAAACATAAGCAATTAAAAACTAAAAAGTAAACACAGATGAATAAATATATACATTTCTCAATTAAATGTAATGGATACATGTAAATTTTTTTGTTGTTTTGTTTTTTGGTTTTTTTTTTGTGTGTGTGAATCAAACAATATATTACACAATATATTTGGTTCATAGTAATGCATTCATACAGTATTTGTCCTTTTGTGTCTGGCTTGCTTCACTCAACATAATGTCCTCCAGGTTCATCCATGTTGCCATATGTTTTATGACTTCATTTCTTCTTACAGCTGCATAATATTCCATCATGTGAATAGACCACAGTTTGTTTATCCACTCATCTGTTGATGGACCCCTGGGTTGTTTCCAACTTTTGGCAATGGTGAATAATGTGGCTATGAACATCGGTGTGCAGATGTCTGTTCGTGTCACTGCTCTCAGTTCTATTGAAAGGTTTTTGATGACTGAATCAAACTCTTTACTTGTGATTGTTTTGTTGAGGTCTTCTATTTCTTCTAGGTTCAGTGTAGGTTGTTCATGTGTTTCTAGGAAATTGTGCATTTCATTGATCCTTTTTATTTCTGTGGGGTCAGTAATAATGTCCCCTCTTTCATTTCTAATTTTTGTTATTTGTATCCTCTCTTTTTCTCTTTGTCAGTCTAGCTAAGAGTTTGTCAGTTTTATTGATCTTCTCGAAGAACCAACTTTTGGTTTTGTTAATTCTCTCTATTGTTTTTTATTTCATTTATTTCTGGTTTAATCTTCATTATTTCTACCCTTCTGCTTACTTTGGGATTTGATTACTGTTCTTTTTCTAGTTCCTCCAGGTGTGTAGTTAATTCTTTGACTCTTTTTTCCTTTTTAATATAGGCATTTAAGGCTGTAAATTTCCCTCTCAGTACTGTTTTTGCTGCATCCCATACATTTTCATATGTTGTATTCTTGTTTTAATTTGTCTCAAGATACTTACTGAGTTCTCTTGCAATTAATTTTTTGACCCATTAATTGTATAAGAGAATGTTGTTTAGCCTCCATAAATTTGTGCATTTTCCATACCTTTGTCTGTTGTTGATATCCAGCTTCATTCCACTATGTTCAGAGAAAGCACTTTGTATTACTTTATTTTAAAATTTATTGAGACCTGTTTTGTGAGCCAACATGTGGTCTATCCTCAAGAATGATTCCATGAGCACTTGAGAAGAATGTATCCTGATGTTTTGGGATGGATTTTTCTGTATATGTCTGTTAGGTCTAGTTCACTTATCAAATTACTCAAGTTCTCCATTTCCTTATTGTTCTTCTGTCTAGATGTTCTGTCTATTGATGTGAGCAGTGTATTGAAGTCTCCAACTACTATTTTAGAGATGTCTATTTCTCCCTTCAGTTTTTCCAGGGTTTGCCTCATGTATTTTAGGGGACCCTGGTTAGGTATTTATGATTGCTATTTTTTCCTGATAGGTTTTCCCCTTTTATTAATACATAATGTCTGTTGTCTCATAACAGTTTTGCTTTTAAAGTCTATTTAGTCCAATATTAGTATTCTGGCTTTTTGTTGTTGTTGTTGTTGTTGTTGTTGTTACTGTATGCATTTACTATCTTTTTATGGCCTTTCATTTCAACCAATTTGTATCCTTGGGTCTAAGGTGAGTCTCTTGTATACAGCATGTAGATGGCTCGTTTTTTTTTTTTCCCTCCATTCCACCAGTCTGTTTCTCTTGATTGGGGAGTTTAATCCATTAATATTCAGTGTTATTACTCTAAAGGCAGTATATACTTCACACATTTTATCCTTTGGCTTTTATATGTCATATATTCTTTTTATCACTCTTTTTTACCATTTGAGTTATCTTTACTGATAATCTTCATTTCTAGACTCTTTCCCAAGACTCTCTCTCCTATCTTTTCCTTTCAGCCTGCAGGACTCCTTTTAGTATTTTTTGTAGGGCAGGTCTCTTGTTAATGAACTCTTTCAGCTTCCATTTACCTATGAATATCTTAAACTCTTCCTCATTTTTTTTTTTTTTTTTTTTTTTTTTTGAGGTACCAGGGGCCGGGGATTGAACCAGGGATCTCGTATGTGGGAAGCTGGCACTCAACCACTGAGCCACATTGACTTCTCTGAGTTGGCTTTTTCATTTGTTTTGCTTGTTGTTTGTTGTTTTTTTCAGGAGGTACCACGAACCAAATCTGGGACCTCCCATGTGGGAGGCAGGAGCTCAACTGCTTGAGCTACATCTGCTCCCCCTCATTTTTGAAGGACAGTTTTGCCAGGTATAGAATTCTCAGTTGGCAGTTTTTCTCTATCAGTATCTTAAATCATACAACTGCCTTCTTGTCTCCATAGTTTCTGATGAGAAATCAGCACTTAGTGTAATTGAGCATCCCTTGTATGTGATGAATCACTTCTCTCTTGCTGCTTTCAGAATTCTCTAACTTTGTCATATGACATTTTGATAAGTATATGTTGTGGCATAGGTCTAATTGGATTTGTTCTGTTTGGAGTTTGTTGTGCTCCTTGAACATGGATATCTAAGACTTTCAAAAGAGTTGGAAAATTTTTCGTTATTTCTTCTTTCTACCCCTTTTCCCTTCTCTTCTCCTTCTGTGATACCCATGATACATATGTTTGTGTACCTTGTGCTGTCATTTCAATTCCCTGAGACCCTGCTTGATTTTTCCCACTCTTTTCTCTATCCTTTCTTCTGTCTGATTTCAGAAGCCCTGTCTTCTAGCTCACCAATTCTTTCTTCTGCCTCTTCAATTCTGCTGTTGTAAGTCTCCAGTATATATTTTTTTCAAACTTTATTTTGTACATTTAATAATTGAAAATATAAACAATAAAAAACTAAAAATAAAACACAGTTGAATAAAAACATACATTTCTCAATTAAATGTACTGGATACATATACTTTTTTAAAAAATCATACAGTATGTTACACAATATATTTGGTCCATAGTAACACAATCATACAGTATTTATCCTTTTGTTTCTGGCTTTCTTCGTTCAACATGATGTCCTCCAGGTTCATCCATGTTGTCATATGCTTTATGACTTCATTTCTTCTTACAGCTGCATAATATTCCACCATGTAAATAGACCACACTTTGTTTATCCATTCATCAGTTGATGGACACCTGGGTTTCTTCCAACTTTTGGCAATCATGAATAATGTTGCTATAAACATCGGTGTGCAGATGTCTGTTCGTGTCACTGCTCTCAGTTCTTCTGGGTATATACCAGTAATGGTATTGCAGGGTCATGTGGCAAGTCTACATTCGACTTTTTTAGGAACTGCCAAACAGTCCTCCACAGTGGCTGTACCATTCTGTATGCCCACCAACAGTGAATAAGTGTTCCTATCTCTCCATATCATCTCCCAACACTTATAGTTCTCTTTTTTTTTTTTTTAATTTTTAAAACGATTTATTTGTTTATTTATTTATTTATTTATTTACTTTTATCCATTTTTACACCCTCCCCTCCCCACCCCATCTTTGCTGTTTTTGTGTCCATTCGCTGGGCAACTCTCTGTGTCCATTTCCTGCCCTCTCGTCTTATCCTTCTCTTCCTGTCTTCACTGGGATTTGATCCTCGGAACCTCTGATATGGGAGAGAGGCGTCCTACTGCCTGCACCACCTTAGTTCCGGATTCTTTGGTGTGTCTTGTCTTGGCTCTCCCTTGTGTTGCTCTCCTGTTATGTCATCATCTTGCTGTGTGGCTCACGGGACCCAATGGCGAACCCACTCGTGGGCCCTGGCGGTGCATCCACGCACGGGGCCTGGGGAAATCACCCACGCACAGGGCCTGGCGGCTCGGCTGCACATGGGGCCTGGCGACTCAGCTGCGCACAGGACCTGGCAACTCGGCTGTGCATGGGGCCTGACTACTTACCTGCTTGTGGGGTCTGGTGGCATACCCGCATGTGGGGCCTGGGGGGCTCACTCGCTAGTGGAGCCTAGCGGCATACCTGCGCATAGGGCCTGACGGATCACCAACTGGTGGGGCCTGGCGGTGCACCCACACATTGGGCCAGGGGGCTCACCTGCTCACAGGGCCTGGCAGCGCACCCGCACACAGGGCCTGATGGCTCACCCACTTGTGGGGCCTGGCGGCACACCTGCATCCAGGGCCTGGGGGGTGTACCCGCACATGGGGCCTGACTGCACACCTGCGCATGGGGCCCGGTGGCCCACGTGCCTTCTATATTTTCCTTTTTTAAAATTTTTACCAGGAGGTCCCAGGGATCTAATCCAGGTCCCTCCATATGGGAGATGGACGCCCAACCATTTGAGCCACATCTGTACCCCTGCTATATCTCTTAAGGTTGACCGAAGATACCTAGAGTTACAGTCTTTTCCCATACAGGATGGTCATATAATAAATCAGGCTTAGTTTATCACCAGCATTCTAAAAACCAGACCTAGGGAGAAAAACTAGGTTTAGGGACACATGCATGGTTTCTACTATAGCGAAAGTTTAGCCTACCCTGATTATCACAAAATCAGGTCAGTGAGAGTATTTGTAATCTCTGTTCTTTTTAATAGTGGCCATTCTGGTAGGTATGAAATGATATCTCATTGTAGTTTTGATTTGCATTTCCGTAATCATTAGTGATGTTGAGCATTTCTTCATGTGTTTTTTTTTTTTTTCCATTTGTATTTCTTCTTTGGAGAAATGTCTATTCAAGTCTTTTGCCCATTTTTTGATTGAGTCGTTTGTCCTTTTATTGAGTTGTAACATCTCTTTATATATTCTGGATACTAAACCCTTATTGGATATGTAATTTCCAAATATTTTCTCCCTTTCAGTTGACTTCCTTTCCACCCTTTTGACAAAGTCCTGTGAGGTGCAAAAGTGTTTAATTTTGAGGAGATCCCATTTATCTATTTTTTCTTTTGTTGCGTGTGCTTTGGGCGTAAGGTCCAAGGATCCACCGCCTACTACAAGGTTTTGAAGATGTTTCCCTACATTTTCTTCTAGTAGTTTTATGGTCCTGGCCTTTATATTTATGTCTTTGATCCATTTTGAGTTGATTCTTGTATAGGGAGTGAGATTGGGGTCCTCTTTCATTCTTTTGGTTATAGATACCCAGTTGCCCCAGCACCATTTGTTGAACAGACTGTTTTGTCCCATTAACATTAACTTGGTAGGTTTGTCAAAAAACAATTGACTGTATAGATGAGGGCTTATTACTGGGTTCTCAATTCTATTCCACTGATCAGTGTGTCTATCTTTATGCCAGTATCATGTTGTTTGGACCACTGTAGCTTTGTAATATGTTTCAAGGTCAGGCAGTGAAATTCCTCCCATGTCACTCTCCCTTTTTAGAATGCTTTTGGCTATTCAGGTGCACATTCCCTTCCAAATTAATTTAGTTATTGCCTTTTCTAATTCTGTAAAGTAGGCTATTGGGATTTTGATTGGTATTGCATTGAATCTATAAATCAGTTTGGGTAAATTTGACATCTTCACAATATTTATTCTTCCAGTCCATGAACACGGAATGTCTTTCCATTGGTTTAGGTCTTTTTAAATTTCTTTTGGCAACGTTTTATAGTTTTCTGCATATAAATCCTGTACTTCTTTGGTTAAATTAATTCCTAGGTATTTGAGTCTTTTTGTTGCTATTAAAATGGAATTTTCCCCCTAATTTCCTCCTCAGATTGTTCAGTACTAGTGTACTAAAACAATACTGATTTTTGCTTGTTGATCTTGTATCCTGACACTTTGCTGAACTCATTTATTAGCTCAAGTAGCTTTGTCGTGGCTACTTCAGGATTTTCTAAGTACAGGATCATGTCATCGGCAAACAGT
The DNA here is from genome assembly GCA_026826555.1 of Tolypeutes matacus. Lineage (NCBI taxonomy): Eukaryota > Metazoa > Chordata > Mammalia > Cingulata > Chlamyphoridae > Tolypeutes > Tolypeutes matacus. The sequence goes on along the minus strand of JAKSZT010054487.1, from coordinate 50,249,163 downwards.
GAGAATTTTACTTCCTCTTTTCCTATTTGGATGCCTTTAATTTTTTTGTTTCTTGTCTAATTGACATAGCTAGAACTTCTAATACAATATTGAATAACAATGGTGACAGTGGACATCCTTGTCTTGTTCCTGATCTTAGAGGGAAAGCTTTCAACTTTGCCCCATTGAGTTGGCTGTGGGTTTTTCATATATGCCTTTTATCAGATTGAGGAATTGTCCTTCTATTCCTAACTTTTGAAGAGTTTTTATCAAAAATGGATGCTAGATTTTGTTGAATGTCTATTCTGCATCGATTGAGATGATCATGTGTTTTATTTCCTTCAATTTGTTAATATGGTGTATTATGTTGATTGATTTTCTTATGTTGAACCAGCCTTGCATACCAGGAATAAATCCTACTAGGTCATGATATATAAGTCTTTTGATATGCTGTTGGATTTGATTTGCAAATATTTTGTTGAGAATTTTTGCATCTATGTTCATTAGAGAGATTGGTCTGTAATTCTCTTTTCTTGTAGAATATTTATCCAACTTTGGTATTAGGGTGATGTTGCCTTCATAAATTTGTGATGGGTAATTTTCCCTCCTCTTCAATTTTGTGGAAGAGTTTAAACAGGATTTGTTTTAATTCTCTTTGAAATGCTTGGTAGAATTCACCTGTGAAGTCATCTGGTCCTGGACTTTTCTTTGCTGGGAGATTTTTGATGACAGATTCAATCTCCTTAAATGTGATTGGCTTGTTAAGTTCTTGTATTTCTTGTAGTGTCAGTGTAGATTGTTTGTGCATTTTGAGGAATTTGACCATTTCATCTACGTTGTCTAGTTTGTTCGCATTCAATTTCTCATAATATCCTCTATGATTCTTATTTCTGTTGGGTCAGTTGTAAATTACCCCCTTTCATTTCTTTTTTTTTTTTTTTTTTTTTTTTTTACCGGGAGGTCCCGGGGATTGAACCCGGGTCCCTCCATATAGGAGACGGACGCCCAACCAGTTGAGCCACATCCGAGCCCCCCCTTTCATTTCTGATTGTATTTATTTGGCTCATGGATGGCTCATGTTTTTTTATTTTTTTATTTTATTTTATTTTATTTTATTTTATTTTATTTTATTTTTTAAAGATTTTATTTATTTATTCATTTATCTCCCCCTTGCTGCTTGTGCTCGCTGGGTCAGCTAACCACGCCGTGCGGGCGGGCTTGCCTTCACCAGGAGGCCCCGGGAACCAGGAGGCCCCGGGAACCGAACCCAGGGCCTCCCATATGGTAAACGGGAGCCCTACTGATTGAGCCACAGCCGCTTCCCATCATGTTTTTTTATCCATTATGTCAGCCTGTATCTTTTGATTGGGGAGTTTAATCCATTCACATTTAATGATATTACTGTAATTGCCCTATTTACTTCCTCCACTTTATTTTTTGGTTTTCATATGTCATCTTGTTTTTGTCTCTCTTTTTACTATTTTGGTTATCCTTTCTACTATTCTTTCTTCTATACTCTCCTCCAAGCCTCTCTCTCCTGTTTTTTATTTCAGGTTCTAAGGTTTCCTTTAATATTTTCTGCAAATATGGATTGTTTTTTGCAAACTCTCTTAGTTTCTGTTTGTTTGTGAATATTTTATACCCACCTTCATATTTGAAGGACAGTTTTGCTGGATAAAGAATTCTCGGCTGGTGTTTTTTCTCTTTCATTTTCCTAATTGTATCTTAGTATGGCTCAAAATTTTTTGCCTCCATGGTTTCTGAAGAGAAATCTGTGTTAAGTCTTACTGGACATCCCTTATATGTTATCATTTGTTTCTCTCTTGCTGCTCTGAGAATTTTCTCTTTATCTTTGACACTTGACATTTTGAGTAGTATGTTTCTTGGCATAGGTCTATTCGGATTTATTCTGATTGGGGTATGGTGTGCTTCTTGGACATATAAGTTCATTTCTCTGGTGAGAGTTGGGAAATTTTCAGCTATTATTTTCTCAAATACTCTTTCTGCCCCCTTTCCCTTCTCTTCTCCTTCTGGAACTCCCATGACACGTATGCTGTTGTGTTTTGTGTTGTCATTCAACTCTCTGAGCCCCTGCTCAATTTTTTCCATTCCTTTCTGTCTCTCTTCTTTTCTCTCTTCAATTTTATCTGTTCTGTCTTCAGTATCACTTATTCTTTCTTCTATCATTTCGAGTCTGCTGTTGTATGCGTCAGGTGTGTTTTTGATCTCACCTATTGTGTCTTTCATTCCCATGAGCTCTGTTACTTTTCTGTTCAGGATTTCAAATTCTTAGCGTTTACTCAATTTCCTTTTGATGTCATTTATCTCTTTAACCATATTGTCTTTCTACCCCTTAATTTGATTTTGGAAATTTGTGTGCATCCCACTGCCTAGTTCTCCAAATTCTTCATCTCTTCTGGAATTTTGATATATTCCTTTTCTTGGGCCATGTCTTCTATTTTCTTAGTATGGCTCAAAATTTTTTGCTGATATCTAGGCATCTGATTAGGAGGTAGTTTACTCAGATGCTCAATTTCTTTCCCTTTTGTAGGGGTTTACTGGTAGGAGGCTGTGTGTTACCATTGCTCTTTTATTCTTGGCTCGACCTGGATTATTAGGATTGTCTGTTGGTTGTTCAAAACTGGGCACTGGACTCAGTAATTGGTTGTAGAATCACTTCCTAGGGCTTTGGGTAGAGAGGCTATAGAGACCAGAAAAAGCCTCTCCTACTTATTTTTTATTTTCTTGCATGCACTTCCTTGATCTGCCAACAGATGGCTCTCTTTGGCAGCTCTCAGTTCAATGCCTGTTGGGAGTGTATTTGTTGCAGCACAGACCAGATCAAATGTGATAGAGCTTCCTGTCTGGGGCCTATGAGTCTTGCAATTCAAACTTTCTCTGAGACAGCTCTTCAGCTTTCTCTGGCAGTCCCCTCCATTTTCCCGGGTTGGAAATATTTCCACTCCCCTCTGAGTCCTCAATAATTCATTCCTGTTAGTAGAGAAGGAGATTGTGAGGGTTGTATATCTGTAGCCTCTTGCTGGCTCCCAAGGCAAACAATGGTACAGCCCTACCCAGCCTGGAAGGGCTCCTGGGACACAGTAGTCCAAATTTGTGGGTCAGAAGCTGAGTCAGCCTTAGGCTGCGTCCCTCTCTCTCCCCTTTCCTGGGGTGGCAGATCCTTGGAGCACCCTTTGTAGCCCCAGGCCCAGAGGCCTGAGAATTCTAAAGTGTCTTTAGTGTGGGGGATGGTACCAGCAGCAGCAGTTGTTGGTTTCAACTCACAGTTCTGTTGTGGTGATATCCCTCCTTTGTCCCTCTCTCCGCTGGGTGGTGTCCATCCTTTGCCTGGTGTCCTAAACCCTAGAAGATCTTTTTCTAGGCTGTTTCAGCCTGTCCTCTAGCTATTTTTCTGGAGGAGAAGAGAGTCCCGTGTCTTTCTAGTCCACCATCTTCCCAGAAGTCCCTCACCCAGTGTCTAAATATTCTTAATCTCTTTAGCTGTCTCATTGAATTTATTAAGGATATTTGTTTGAACATCTTTGATTGTTTCAAATCCTGTGTCTCATCTGGAGATTTAAACCATATCTTCCTGTTTCTTAGTATGGCTTTTAAGTTTTTTCTGGTGTCTTGGCAACTGATTTTTTTTTGACATGTTTATTATGGGACTCAGTTTCTCTCTTGGCTAGGACTTTCTTGTTAATTGGCATTGTGCTAAAACTCCCCTTGGACACTAGGTTCACTTATTTTAGATCTTCGATATAGCTTGTGATTAAATAGTCAGATTTTTTTCAGCTCTTATTGATCTGATTCTTGCCCTGAAAATATGGTACAATTATTGATTGCACTATTTGTACACTTATTTCAACCCCAGGAGAAAACTTCCTTTCCCCTGTTCCTCCTCTGGGAATGTTAATCTGTTCTATTTGTTTTTTATTTGCTTCTCTATTTTTATGACACTCTTTTTCTTTTACAAAGACGGCTCATTTTGATAGGAGGAACCCCCCCCCCATCTCCAGAGATAACCATCCCAGATCAGTTTTCCCAGCCAAAACAGGCCAAGGGACTCACAAAGTAGGTGTAGATCATTTCCAATGTGCCCTGGGTAGGAGACCTTAAAGACTGCCAAACTTCCCTTTGACGACTTCTCGAATCTGCACTTTCCTGGTGTACCCAGCCAATGGTGCTCTTCAGCCAGCTATTTCCTAAAGCCCTGAGGTAGTGCTGCACCTTTTATTCTCAGCCAACTTAGACCCTGTCAGGGGCATGGTTGAGACTGAGGCTGCCAGCCATGCTGTGCTGGGGTGGGATGAAACTTTTGCACAGATCCCAGGCACTGTGATCTGTATTCTCTAATCAACCACTATGATCAGCACTGGGTCTTGACCCCGCATCCTTTTCTTGGGGTAGAACCACCCTTCAACAGGCTGTTTCCTGCTCCTGCAAGAAGGCACTGTGTCTTTAATCAGCCCCAGTCTCTCATCTGAAGGAGGCAGGGCTGAAATAGAGGCTGCCCATTTCTTTGTGTCCTGGGCAGGTGGAAACCCTTCCCCACCACCTGGAGAAGTTACTGTGTCTCTAAACCAGCCCTGCTTTTTCCCCTGCCAGGGGTGGGGTTGGTGCAGAGGCCGCTGTGGCTTTCTGGGATGGGTGGGCTGAAACTGCCTTTTCTTCCCTGAGAAAGTGATCAGATGCATCCAACTTTCTTTCCCAAGCCCAGCAGGGCCTGGGTCCAGTTTTTTTTAATCAACCTTGAGTAATTTGTACATTTGGGCACAGGGACCTGATACAGTGACTTCTGGCAGCTCCCCAACCTGGGCACTGTGAAACTGATCCCTACCATCCCGAGGAGTCGCTACAGCCCTCAGTCAGCTGCACTTCCTTCCCTACTTGCTTAATCCCAAGCTGCCAGTTCAACTAATAGGTAATAACCAAGTCAAGGGCATACAACACATTTAAAGGTAGATGTTACCCGTGTCTCTAAAGTCCACTACCCCAAGAGCCAACACAAGGCAGTTATTTAAGGAGAGGTCTTGGGAGCTGGTCTGATGTGTCACCAGTGGGGGGTCTGAAGCTCTCATAGGAGATGCCACTTGTGGTGTGGCCAGGATGGCAGCAAGCCTCGCAGTACAGCATGGGCCTTGGAGCCAGGAGTCAGAGCAAGTGGGTGTCAGTCTGCCTCTATCTGACAATCACCTGAGTGGCATCTGCACTGGATTTTTATGTCTCAGAGGCCTGCTTGTTAATGTCCTTATCAAGGGAATGTCCCTCTGGCAGGGATCAAGCAAGTCCATAGCATATCCTCACATGGATGTTTGGTTATCACTTATTATAAAAACATGTTTTTCTCAACTTGTTTACATTCTAATTGTGGTCAACATGTTTACATGTTTGGGGATTTGAGATCATTAATATCCTTTCAGTACGCAGTGGGGGTCCAGGTACATCATTCCCAGTGTTGACTATAAACAGTGCTTCCTGAAGTCCTGCAGTACAGGGCTTGGAGTTTGAAGGAGTTGATCAATTTGGGATTTGCTGCACAACTAAAAGTAAAATACATTTTAGGTACTATTTGTGTTTCATACTCCCTTCTGGAAACATCAGTAACTGAGTTTCACTTTTCAAATGGGCATAGTAACTGACACTTAGAAGGAGTTCAAATGAGATTTTGTAGTCAGATGTAGATTACAAAGATATATAATTTTGCTAAATGACTGCTTTAGTTCAAAGAACTGTTCACTCATTACCATAAGTCACCGTGTAGGTGAAGCCTGCCTGAGACTTTATTAGGAAGATTCTCACAGAGCCTAGGAGAGCCTGGGCTGAAACTGGGAATTTTGGGTAAACATTAAGAGAAAGATCTTGGCTTGAAACTTGTTTAAACATTTTAACAGCTTCCAAAGAGGCATGAAATCTCTACCTCTGAATGTCATTAAAAACAAAACCCATAAAAAGGTTTAGACAAGTGGTTTTCAAACATTTATAACACAGCTGCTTTTTTCAAACAAAATCTTACCCAGAGGCCTAATGTATACAATAAAGTAATGTTTATTAGTGTACACTTATTTTATAGTAAAAAGTGATAATATTTACTTAGACCAATATGGCTGTTGTGATAAACTTCTGAAATTGAGGTTTTAGGATAATTCCAGTTTTATATCAGCCTTGAATAATTTGTGCATTTTTATTTTGATTACATAGAACTTGGGAAATCTTGATTCATACAGGTTAGGTGGATAGTTATGGTTACTTTTTTTTTTCTTTTCTTTAGTTCTTTTAAATGGCTTGCCTTGAAATCTCAGGATGCTTCCCAATTAACTAGAGAAGGCTGAACATTCTTGGTCTCTGAGGTCATAAAAATAGATATGCAAAGCTTTTGATTAGGCATGTATATTTTTTATATTGTGGTTTTATAAAGAGTTTAAAATATAAACAGAGAAATACAAATTGAACATTTATCAAGACCCTGAAACATCTCAGCTGACATTTGAAAATCCCATGGTACATCCCCTTTCCTTCTAGGTCCTAAAGGCAACAATTTCAGAGTAGGTACCTTCTGGACCATAGGAGTATCCAGTCCTTCCTGCACATACTGTATTGCATTTTTTGGTTTTGTTTTTTAAATTGCATTTTGAAGAATGACTTTACCTTCTGTCCTGTCTATTTGAACTTTCTGTCATAGATAGAACTCATTGAGCTCCGACATCTCCAGCTTCTCTAAAACCTGTTAACTGTTTTTCTCCTTCTGTTCTTTTTGGCATGCACAGATATATATAGATATGTTGGCCCCATGCCTTTCATATCTCTAATTTTGTTTCTATATTGTTTGTGATACAGATGTCAATGTTTTACCTCCTTTGTCTGACCCTGCAGCTGGCATATGCAAAGTCTGAACTATAAATGATGACTTCACACAAGAAACCCAGCCTCCCAGATCTGTCCTTTAGATTCATAACAGACATTTAATTCCTTATCAGCTATGGTAATACACATCCACAGAATTAGAAGTCTCTACCTCATCATCTTGTTAGGTATGTTACATGACTTCATGCAAGTCCATGGCGAATGATAAAAATATCACTCATACAGCTAACACCTAGGTAACATACTGGTGCTTTACACAGATTATCTCATTTAACCTATAAAACTTCCTATGAGGTAGGGATTATCATTACTACCATTTTACTGATAGGGAAACTGAGGCTTAGCCTTGCCCAAGATCACTATACTAGTTAAGTTTGGAGCTGAGCTTTGGTCCTGGGAGTATGGCTCCAGAGCTTATAATCTTAAACATGATCTCAAATTTTCCTACCCTGACTTAGCTTCTCCCTCTTTAAGGGTGGGAGAATGGAGCAGGGTGGGAAGATGGGAGCGTCTTATGTGTGCTTGAGAGACATTCAGGGAAACTCACTATAGCTATCCCTGGCACCGAGGGATTATTACCAAGTGCCAACTAGTGATGCATTTGGAAAAAGACCTTGACCAAAAGGGGGAAATATTAAATACAAATAAGTCTTTTATCACTAAAAGATTTCAAAGTGAGTCAGGAGGTAATTCCAGAGGTTACGCTTATGCTTGCCTTAGGAGGATCTCACTGACTGCCACAGTAAACAGTGCCTCAAGCAGGGTGGCTCCTGAGGCCTCTAGAGAATCTGGACACTATAGGCACACAGACAACCCCAGGAATTCAGCACCCTGTCAGTGAGCCTTACCTTGGAATGTATGATAACCTATCCCCCTAATGTATCAGAGTTGGACTCATTTATAGTTTTCCTACACATGGTTCCTATGTCCCTTTTATTTGAATCTATAATTAGCACTATACCCATTAAATATGTGTCTCAGAGACTTAAATCTTCTGGCTTTTCATATGCTGGTTGAGCCCTGAATCTCAGCAGAGTTGCAGCCAACATCTACTCTCCAATTCCTCGAACTCACCCAGGACAAATAACAAAAGGATGATGATGAGCAATGCCCATCCCAAAAAAAACAGTGTCTACAACTGCAAGCAAAACAGCTTCACTCATCTGTCCCATGGGATCTAAGCCCCCTCTCAATTGGAAGCAGAGTATGCATCACTATCCCCAAATCCTCAAGATTGAAGAATGAACAAACTTAAGGGGGAGTGCAACAATGGACTGAAGTAGAATTATTATTCTAGTAATGGAAGAACTTTTAACATTGATATAAAGGCAGTGGTTGGGAAGCAGATGTGGCTCAAGCAGTTGGGCACCCGCCTACCACATGGGAGGACCCAGGTTTGGTTCCTGGTACCTCCTAAAAATAAAGAAGACGAGCAGACACAGCACACACCGAACAGGCATAGAGAGCAGACAGCAAGCACAAACCACGAGGCAGGGAGTGAAATAAAATAAATAAATTTTTAAAGGCAGTGGTCACCAGAGGTTCTGAGGGGAAGGAGAGGGAAGAATAGGTGTAACATGGGGCATTTTGGGGATGTTGGAATTGTTCTGCATGACATTGTAATGATAGATACAGCCAATTATAGATTTTGTCAAAACCTATAAAATTGTGCAGTCCAAAGTGTAAACCATAATGTAAATTACAGACTGTGGTTAGTAGCAATACTTCAATATTATTCATGAATTGTAACAAACATACCACACTAATGAAAGATGTTGTTGGTGGGTAAAAGTGGGTCAGGGGGAAGGGGATGAGAGATATATGGGAATCCCCTATACTTTTGATGTAACATTTGTGTAATCTAAAGCTTCTTTAAAAATAATTTAAAAAGTAAAGTCTATGGGAAGCAGATGTGGTTCAAGCAATTGGGCTCCAATCTACTATAGAGGAGGTCCAGGGTTCGATTCCTGGGGACTCCTGGTGAAAAGCAAGCTGGCCTGTGCAGGAGTGCTGGCCCACGCGAAGAGCTGGCACACATGGAGTGCTGGCCCACGTGAAGAGCTGGCACAGCAAGATAATGCAACAAAAAGCAACACAGAAGAGAGACAATAAGAAACACAGCAGACCAGGAGTAGAGGTGGCGCAAGAGATTGAGTGCCTTTCTCCACACCAGAAGGTCCAAGGATCGGTTCCTGGTGCCACCTAAAGAGAAGACAAGCAGACAGAGAAGAACGCACAGAGAGCTGACAGCGAGTGCAAAACAATGAGGAGGGGAGGAGGAGAAATAAATAACTCTTTTTTTTAAAAAAAGTAAAGTCTATAACATGTACATTTGAATAGTGGTTTTTATAATACAGAGAGTCTCCATCTTTTACTTTTTTAATCTTGAGATGCTGCACAACTTCATTTCTTCCTACATAGCATAATATTCCATCACGTGTATGTACCACAGTTTGTCTATTCATCAGTTGATGGATACCTGTGTTTCCATCTTTTGGCAATTGTGAATAATGTCACTATGAACATTGGTGTACAGATGTCTGTCTATGTCACTGCTCTCAGATATTCTGGGTATATACCTAGTCATGGTATTGCCAGGTCACATGGCAGATATATATCAAACTTCCTTAGGAACTACCAAACAAAATTCCACAGTGGTGTACCATTCTACATTCCACTTATTCCCACAGGAATAAGCATTCCTGTCTCCATATCCTCTCCAACATTTGTAGTTTTCTGTTTTTTTAAAAGTAGCCATTTTAGTAGGTGTGAAATGATATCTCATTATAGCTTTGATTTGCATTTCCCTAATAGCCAGTGATTTTGAACATTTTTCAAACATGTTTTTTCACCATTTATATTTTTTTCTTTAGAAAAACGTCTATTCAGGTCTCTTGCCAATTTTTTTTATTCTTTTTTTTTTTTCCTTAGGGTTTTTTTTTGTTTTGTTTTCTTGCCCATTTTTTTAATCAGGTCATTTGTGTTTTTGTTGAGTTGTAGGATCTCTTTATATATCATGGATATTAGACCTTTATTGTATGTGTGATTTCCCAGTATTTTCTCCCATTGAGTAGGCTGCCTTTTTACCCTCTTCACAGAGTCCTTTGAGGTGCAGAAATGTTTAATTTTAAGGAGGTCTCATTTATCTATTTTTTCTTTTGTTGCTTATGCTATGGTTGTAAGGTTTAAGAGACCCCTAACTACTACAAGGTCTTGTAGATGTTTCCCAACATTATCTTCTAGTAGTTTTATGGTCTTGGCTTTTATATATAAAGGTCTTTGATCCATTTTGTGTTGATTCTTGTGTAGGGAGTGAGGTAGGGGTCTTCTTTCATTCTTTTGGTTATGGATATCCAATTCTCCCAGCACCATTTGTTGAAGAGGCTGTTCTGATGCAGAAAAGTGGACTTTGTAGGCTTATCAAAAATTAGTTGACCGTAGATGTGTGGGTCTATTTCTGAACTTTTAATTTGATTCCATTGATCAATGTGTCTATCTTTATGCCAATACCATGCTGTTTTTAGCACTGTAGCTTCCTAATACACTTCAAGGGCAGGAAGCATGAGTCCTCCGACTTTACTCTCCTTACCTCCTTGTTAATTGTTCTAGGTGAGTCCAATGAACTGGAGAGTAGGTGTTGCAACTCCGCTGAGGCTCCAGGCCCAGCTGGCACATGGACAGTCCAAAGGTTTAAGTCTCTTGGACGTACGCCTGTCAACTCCAGCACCAACTATAGGTTTAAATAAAAGGGACAGATGAGCCATGTGTAGTGAAGCCATACCTGAGTCCAACTCTGTCACTCTCAGGAGCACAAACTCCAAGGATAAAAAATCCTTGACTGGCAATTTTTCTCTTTCATTACTGTAGTTATATCATACCATTGCCTTCTTGCCTCCATGATTTCTGAAGAGAAATCCACACCAGTTCTTACCGGACATCCCTTGTATGTAAGGTTTTGCTTCTCCTTTTTTGCTTTCAGAATTTTTTCTTTCTCTTTGGCATTTGGCATTGTGCATATTATGTGTCTTGGGGTAGGTCTATTTGGATTTATTCTAACTTGAATACCTGTGCTTCTTGGACATATATATTCATGTCTTTCATATGAGTTGGGAAATTTTCAGCCATTATTTCCTCAAATACTCTTTCTGCCCCCTTTCCCATTCTCTTCTCCTTCTGGAACTCCCATAACATGTATGTTGGTATGCTTCATGCTATCATTCTACTCCCTAAGCCCCTTCTCAATTTTTTTTCCATTCTTTTATCTCTCTGCTCTTCTTTCCTTTCAATTTCAGCTGTTCTGTCCTCTATGTTGCTGATTCTTTCTTCCATTATTTCCAATCTGCAGTTATGTGCCTTTATTGTATTTTTAATCTCACTTATTGTGTCTTTCATTCCCATATGTTCTGTTAGTTTCTATCCAAGGTTTCAAATTTCTTTTTGTGCTCACCCACTGTCCTTTTTTTTTTTTTTTTTTTTTTTTTAAGATATAGAATGCTTCATGAATTTGTGTATCATCCTTGCCCAGGGACCATGCTAATCTTCTCTGTATTGTTCCAATTTTTTAAATAGTACATGTTCTGCCAAAGTGAGCTGTCTTCTTAATATCTCTTATTTCTTTAGCCATGTTGTCCTTCAACTCCTTGATTTGATTTAGGAGATTTGTATGAAACTCACTTTGTTTCAAGTCCTGTGTCTCATCTGGATCTTTGATGTGTTCCTTTACCTGAGTCATATCTTCCTTTTTCTTAGTACGGCTTGTAATTTTTAGCTGATTTCTAGGCATCTGATTCTGATGCTGATGTTTACCGAGATATTGATGCTGATGCTGATGTTTACTGAGATGTTCAGTTTCTTGCTTTTGTCTAGGGATTTTTTTTTTTTTTTTAGGTACCATGGATTGAACTGGGACCTCGTATATGGGAAGCTGGCGCTCAACCACTGGCCACATCGGCTTCCCTGAGTTGGTTTTTTCATTTGTTTTGCCTGTTGTTTGTTTTTGTTTTCTCAAGAGGCATTGGTAACCAAACTCAGGAGCTCCCATGTGGGAGGGGAGTGCTCAACTGCTTGAGCTATATCCACGCCCTAGGAATTTACTTTTAAGTAGCTGTGTGCTAACATTGTTCTTTGATTCATGGTTCAACTTGTTCTAGATATGTAGTATTGCACCTGTTTAAATGCTCAAACCATGGCTAAGCACCAGTAATGGGATGCAGGCCATTTTCAAGGGCCTTGGAAAGGGGGCTGTATTAGTCAGCCAAAGGGGTGCTGATGCAAAATACCAGAAATCTGTTGGCTTTTATAAAGGGTATTTATTTGGGGTAGAACCTTACAGTTATCAGGCCATAAAGTGTTAAGTTACTTCCCTCACTAAAGTCTCTTGCCATGTGTTGGAGCAAGATGGCTGCTGACATCTGCAAGGGTTCAGGCGTCCTCTTCCTCTTAAGGCTCCATGGTCCTAGCTTCTTCCAGTATCAGGTGTAGGCTGGGATAAGTCTTGTCTCTCTCCCAGGGCTTGTTTCTCTCTGGGCTCAGCTGCTCTGCTCTCTCTAAAAGGCAAGCTGTAAACTATCAGGCAAATGGTTCGTCTTTCTTCCTGGGGCTTCTGCCATGTCTAACGGAGCCTTCTCTCTTTCCTCACATATTTGCTTCTCTGTGTATTTACTTCCCAGGGCTCCAGCATTAAAACTCCAACTAATGCCTCTGCCTTGTCATTTTCTCTGTGAGTCTCCACCAACATCCTACTGGTGTGGCTCAAGCAAAGCCTTAATCATAGTTTAATCAAGAGTGAAACCTCTGAATCCAATACAATCTAATGTATCCAGAGGAACAGACCAATTTACAAACATAATCCAATATCTGTTTTTTGGGATTCATAAATAATACCAAACTGCTACAGGGGCAGAAAAGGCCTCAGATTACCTCTTTTATTTCTTACTATTTTTCCCTTCTTTGAATACATTTTCCTGGTCTGCCAGGAAAAGGTGCTCTTCAGCAGACCTTTCAGTTCAGGCCCCAGAACCTAGTGGGGAATGCATACACTGTAACCCTGCCTGGGTGGTGGAGCAGAAGCAATGTCTTCAGGGTGGGCCAAGGCTCGCAAACAAACTTTCTCAGAATCTGCTCTCCTCCCTTGGCCGAGCTGCTCTTCTCCCTCTGTCCTCAGCAACCAGCCCAGGCCAGTATGGAGGGTGTTTGAGAAAGCAAATTATCTTTAGCTCCCTGCTGTCTCAGTAACAGTAAAGCCCTGTTTGCTCTCAAGGCAAACAATGTTGCGGCCCCACCCAGCCTGAAAGCCCCTCCAACACAGATCAAGTTCTCTGGCTAAAATCAATTTCCACTAGCTATTCTGAACCAGCGGGTTATGGTAGTTACATTCGCTGAAGAAAAACTATACTCAGCCCTCTGCTGTACCCTCCCTCTTCCCAGGGAGGAATTTATCCTTTCCCCTCACTGTTGGCTGCTGAGCCAGAGATTTTACCAAGGCTCTTCCCCTCAGGGGGGTACAGGGGGAATGGGGCATGGGCAGCATTCCCAGCCATGGGGGGTGTCATCTCATGGTTTTCCCTTTGTCTTCTCCATGTCTCCATCCCCAGTCCCTCCCAGACAATGTGTGCAGCACTCTCCTGGTCTGCAGGGATCCCCAAAATGGCTCCCTCAGGCAACTTCTCTACCTTCTCCTCCATTTTGAAAGAGAGCTGCATGCTGCCTGAACTACTTCAATGCCATCTTGGCTAAACTTCCTTTTCAGCTTTCTTTTGATTAGCGTTAGCATGGTGTATCAGTCAGGGTTATCCAGAGAAGCCGAACCAATAGGATATATACATATATATATATAAGTATATATACATACATATATTCACACACATATATACCTGCATATACACATATACACATACACACACATACATATGGAGAGAGAGAGAGTTATTTTAAGGAATTGGCTCATGTGATTGTGGATGTAGGGGCTGGCAAGGCTGAAATCTGTAGGGAAGGCCAGCAGCTGGAAACTCTTACAGGATTTGGTGTTGCAATCTTGAGGCAGAATTTCTTCTCCAGGAAATCTCAGTTTTTGCTCTTAAAGCTTTCAACTTATTGGATGAGGTCCACCCAAATTTTTTAGGGTAATCTCCTTTACTTAAAGTCAGGTGATTGCAGATGTTAACCACATCTACAAAATACATTCACAGCAACATCTAGATTAATGTTTGATTAAATAACTGGGTACAATACCCCAGCCAAGTCAACATATAAGACTATTGTTATATATATCTTTCTTCATCTTTTTGCTTTTTTTTTTTTTTTTTACCGGGAGGTCCCGGGGATCGAACCCAGGTCCCTCCATATGGGAGACAGACACCCAACCAGTTGAGCCACATCCATCCCCCATCTTTTTGCTTTTAATCTCTCTGAGTTTGTATATTTAAAGTGTCTTATAGACAATATATAGTTGTATCTTGTTTTTTAAATCTACTCTGCCAGTCTCTTTTGATATATTTAGACCATTCACATTTAAAGTGATTATTGATATAGCTGGATTAATATTTACCACGTTTGTAACTGTTTTCTATTCATTTAATTATTTTCTTTGCTTCTTTTTTTCCTTTCTTTTCTGCTTTCTCTGGTTTTATATAATTCCATTTGTCTCCTCTTTTAGTGTATCATTTAAACCTCTTTAAAAATTTTTAGTGATTCCTCTAGAGTTTACAATATACATTTTTAACTATTCTAAGTCTACCTTCAAACAGTATATTTTACATTGGTAGTACAGTTACCTTATAGTAGAGTATTGCCAACCTCCCTTCCATCTCTTATGACATTACTGTCATTCATTTCACTTCATGCTATAATCACCCAATAATCATTGTTACTATTATTACTTTAAGTAAATAGTTCTCTTTTAGATAAATTAAGAACAAGAAAAATTATTTTCTTTTATCGTCATTTATTTTTGCTCTGAAGTATTTCCTTTCTTGATATAGATCCAAGTTTCTGACCTGTATAATTTTCCTTCTGTCTGAAGAACTTGAAAAAAAAAAAAAAAAAAAACATTTCTTGCAGGGCAGGTCTGTTGCTAATGAATTTCTTCAATTTTTGTTTGCTGAGGGAGTCTTTATTTCTCCTTTACTTTTGTAGGATAATTTGCTGGACAAAGAATTCTAAGTTGGTGTTTTTTGTTTTTTTGTTTTAATACTTTAAACATTTCACTTCACTATCCTCTTGCATGGTTTCTGATGAGAATTCTACTGTAATTCTTATGCTTGTTCCTCTATAGGCAAGTGGGTTTTCCTCCCTCTGACTTTTTTCAAGATTTTCTCTTTGTCGTTGCTATTCTGTAGTTTGACTATAATATGCCCAGGTGTGGTGGTTTTTGTTGTTGTCATCTTGCTATTTATTTTACTTGGTGTTTTTTCCCTTAGCTTCCTGGATCTATAATTTGGTGGCCACAATTAATTTTGGAAAGTTCTCAGCCATTATTAATTCAAATACTTTTTCTGCTCCATTTTCTCTTTTTTTTCCTTCTGTTATTCCAATTATGTGTTTGTTACACTTTTTGAAACTGCCCCATGGTGCTTGTATGTTCCGTTTTTTGTGTTTGTTTTTTTTTTTTTTTTCTTTCCCTAATCCTTTTTTCCCCTTCCATTTTAGTTTGTGAAGTTTCTATTGGCTTCTCTTCAAGATCACAGATTCTTTTCTTAGCTTTGTCTAATGATAAGCCCATTGAAAGTAATCTTAACTTCAGTTACATGGTTTTTATTTTTAGCATTTCTTTTGATTCTTTATTAGAATTTCCATTTCTGCTGATATTACCCTTCTGTTTTAGCTTGTTGTCTACTTTTTCCATTGGAACCCTTAACATATTAAGCCCTTGGCATATTATTTTAAATTCTTTGTCTGATTTTCAACATCTTTGTCACATTGAGTCTGATTCTGATGATGGTTGGTGTTGTTTCTTCAGACTTTGTTTTTTCTTGCCTTTTGACGTGCCTTGCAATTTTTTCTAGAAAGCCAGAGATATTTTATCAGATAAAAGGAACTGAAGTAAATAGGTTTTAGCATGAGGATTTATGTTAATCTGGCTAGAAGTTGGACAGTGTTTAAAGTTTGCTGTAGCTGGAGGTACCAGAGGCTTAAAATTCTTTTAGTGTCCTTGTCTCCTCTTTTCACTTTGGGCTTTGATAATTTATTCCTCAGAGACAGTCTGTGTCTTATAGTTCTTTCAGCTGCAATCCACTGCTATTACACCAGAGCTCTGTTGGTATGGTGAGAAAGTGCAGGGGAGAAGTGTTCTATAATCTTCTGATTAAATCTCTGTTTCCATGGGCATGCAAGCCACTAAAAGGATTCACTGAAAGGGACTGTGGCCTTCACAAGTGTTTCTCCTGTGGTATAGCTTTTACCCTCCACTGCTTCCTACTCCCTTCCCTGGTTCCAGTGTCCTCAATCTAGTTCCTTGAAGCTCTGACCCATTTTTGTTCTTTTTTTTTATTTTTTATTTTTTATTTTACCGGGAGGTCCCGGGGATCGAACCCAGATCCCTCCATATGGGAGACGGACGCCCAACCGTTTGAGCCACATCCGTCCCCTGACCCATTTTTATTATCCCCTCTCCTCCTAGGTGAGACAGGAAGGCTAAAGGCCTTGGGTAAATGCCCTTCCCCCAGGTTTTTTTTTTTTTAATATAAAAAGATAAATATATTTGACTATATAAAACTTAAACATTTTCACATGGTGAAAGAATTAAACATAAAAAATAAATAAAATGTGCAAGGAAAATATTTGCCACTAATATTATAGACAATATTGTGATTAATATCACAGACATACAAAAAGCACTACAAATTGATAAGAAAAAGTAAACAACTCAATATAAATATGGACTTAGTATATGAATAGGTAATTCAGAGAAGAAGTGTTAATGATAAAAAAATATATATATATATGGAAAGATGCTTAACCCCAGTAGTTGTAGAGAAATACAAATTTAAACAAGGAGATACCATTTTTCATTTAACATGTTGATAAAAATTAAAAAGACTGCTAACATCTTAATGCAGGAGAAGATGGGGCATGGAGGGGTTGCTGGGACTTTCAAACATTGCTGATGGAGGTGTGAATAACTATAAATTGTTTAGAAAACGGTATTAAGAGTATATATATAAAATTCAGACATCTGGGAAGGTGGCAGACTAGAGAGACACAGGACTCCTTTCTCTCCCAGAAAAATAGCTAGAGGACAGGGAGAAATAGCCTTAAAAAAAAGTCTCCTGGTGGACACTGCCCAGAAGAGGAAGGGGAAAAGAAAAAAATTCTTGTAAGTTTGAAATTATTTCTAAATAAAAATTTAAGAAAAAATTGCAAAAAAAGAGTATCTACCTCATTGCCTTTTAAAAAAAATTACAATTTTTAAAATAATTTTCTGGTTCATATAGGAAAATTGATAATGCATTTCACATTTTTTAAACTAAATTTACTATTTCCATTTTTATATTCCATGTGTATGATTTAATTTGTAAATTTTCGGTCCAATCTCTGCCTATTTTCCCTTTGTAAATTAGTTTTATTTGCCTTATAATTCCATATGAGGTATTTATAAATTGAAGGGTGGACACTGCCCAGAAGAGGAAGGGGAAAAGAAAAAGAATCACGATAGCAAAACTGTGAGTTAAAAATGGCAGCTGCAACTGCCAGCATCCTCCCCCACCCTATAGACACTCTTGAGTTTTCTGGCCTTGGGCCCAGCAGCTACAGACAAAGGGGGCCCCAGGGATCCATGTCCCCAGGAAAGAGGAGAGAGGGGGACACAGCCTAAGGCTAACTCAGCTTTTGGCCCACAAATTTGGTCTGCTGTGTCCCCCAAGCCCTTCCAGGCTGGTGGGGCCATGCCATTGTTTACCTTGAGAGCCAGCAAGGGACTAAAGAGATATGACCCTCTCAATCTTCCTGTCTAGTGACTGGGACTGATGTTGAAAACAAACAGGGATGAAAAAGACAGAGAACTACAAGTGTTGGAGAGGATGTGGAGAGATAGGAACGCTTCTTCACTGTTGGTGGGAATGCAGAATGGTACTATGGAGGACTGTTTGGCAGTTCCTAAAGAAGCTGAATATAGACTTGCCATGTGACCCTGCAATACCACTACTGGGTATATACCCAGAGGAACTGAGAGCAGTGACACGAACAGACATCTGTACACCGATGTTCATAGCCACATTATTCACCATTGCCAAAAGTTGGAAACAACCCAGGTGTCCATCAACAGACGAATGGATAAACAAACTGTGGTCTATTCACACGATAGAATATTATGCAGCTGTAAGAAGAAATGAAGTCATAAAGCATATGGCAATATGGATGAACCTGGAGGACATTATGTTGAGTGAAGCAAGCCAGACACAAAAGGACAAATACTGTATGAATGCATTACTATGAACCAAATATATTATGTAATATATTGTTTGATTCACACACACACACACAAAAACAAACAAAAAACAAAACAACAAAAAAAAAATTTACATGTATCCATTACATTTAATTGAGAAATGTATATATTTATTCATCTGTGTTTACTTTTTAGTTTTTAATTGCTTATGTTTTCAATTATTAAATGTACAAAATAAAGTTAAAAAAAAAAAAAAAAAAAAGTAATGACTCCTAGATTGAAATTTTCAGGAAGGCACAACGTGTGTATTTTTGCCAGCACCTAGCAGATATAAGCCTAGCACACAGATTTTAAATAAATATTGAGGAAATTAATAAATGTTGAGACAAAAAAAAAAAAAGAAAACAAATGGGAGTGGGGTTATTCCTTACCCAGGAAAAGAGAGGGGGCTATCAGGAAAGGTTGGAGAACTGCCTCTGAGAAAGTTTGAATTATGAAGCTCTTCACCTTTAGGCAGGATCCTCTATCATATTGAGCCAGTCGGTGTTGGAGCAAACACACTCCGACCAGGCTTTGAACTGAGAGGGCTGCCAAAGAGTGCCATTTGTTGTCAGACCAAGGATAAGGATATTAAAAGTAAATAAATGAGAGACATTTTCCGGCCTTTAGAGTCTCCCTCACCAAGGCCCTTGGAAGCAGGTCTGCAAACCATTACTGGGTCCAGGGCCCAGATTTGAGCAACTAATAGGGACAGTCCTAAAGACCCAGATCAGGTTAAAGTTTAACCATTAACTTTAAAAATTAAAATATTTAAAAAATAAAGTTTAATTGTTAAACCAAGAATCAAAGAACAGCAGTAATACATAGCCTCTATCACTAAATCCCTATGAAAGAGAGAGAAATTTGAGCATCTGAATAAGTCACCATCCCATCCTAATCAGATGCCTAGACATTAGCAAAAAATTACAAGCCATACTAAGGAAATGGAAGAAATGGCCAAAGAAAAGGAATATATCAGAGCCCAGAAAGACACATGGGATTTAAGACAATTAATTGCTGAGATGCACACAAATTTCCAAAATCAAATTAATGAGTTGAAAGAGAATATGACTAAAGAGATAAAGGACATCAAGAAGACCCTGAGCAGGAAGCGGCTGTGGCTCAATCAGTAGGGCTCCCGTTTACCATATGGGAGGCCCCGGGTTCGGTTCCCAGGGCCTCCTGGTGAAGGCAAGCCCGCCCGCACAGCGTGGTTAGCTGACCCAGCGAGCACAAGCAGCAAGGGGGGGATAAATGAATAAATAAATAAAATCTTAAAAAAAAAAAAAAAAAAAGAAGACACTGAGCAACACAAACAAAGATTTGAAAACCTGAATAGAAAAGTAGCAGAGCTCATGGGAATGAAAGACAAAATAGGTGAGATCAAGAACACATTAGAGAGGGGAACAGATGTGGCTCAAGCAATTGGGCACCTGCCTCCCACATGGGAGGACCTGGGTTCGGTTCCTGGTGCTTCCTGAGGAAAATGAACAGACAAGGGAGCCATCTTGAGGGGAGGAGGGGGATAAAAAAATTTTTAAATAAAATAGCTTATAAAAATAATAATAATAAAACACATTAGAGGCATAGAACAGCAGATTCAGAATGATAGAAGAAAGAAGTAATACCGAAAACAGAAGAGCTGAAATTGAAGATAGAAAAGAACATAGAGAGAAAATGGGAAAAATTGAGCAGGGGCTCAGAGAATTGAATGATAACACAAAACACAACAACATGCATGTCATGGGAGTTCCAGGAGAAGAGAAGGGAAAAGGGACAGAAAGAGTATTTGAGGAAATAATAGCTGAAAATTTCCCAACTCTCACAAAAGAAATGAACTTACATGTCCAAGAAGCACAGTGTACCCCAATCAGAATACATCTGAATAGACCTTCAGAATGTCAAATGTCAAAGATAAAGAGAAAATTCTGAGAGCAGCAAAGTAGAAGCAAACCATCACATACAAGGGATGCCCAGTAAGTCTTAGTGCAGATTTCTCATCAGAATGCATGGAGGCAAGAAGAAGATGGTATGATATAACTAGGATACTGAAAGAGAATAACTGCCAGCTGAGAATTCTTTATCCAGCAAAATTGTCCTTCGAATATGAAGGTGAGTTTAAAATATTTACAAGTGAACAGAAACTAAGAGTTCATAAAAAAATAATCCACCTTTGCAAGAAATTTTAGAGGGATCCTTATAGCCTGAAAGGAAAAGACAGGAAGGAGACACTTGGAGGAAGGTATAGAAGACAAGAATAGCAGAAAGGGGGGGACGGATGTGGCTCAAATGGTTGGGCGTCTGTCTCCCATATGGAGGGACCCGGGTTTGATCCCCGGGACCTCCTGGTAAAAAAAAAAAAAAAAAAAAAAAAAGAATAACAGGATAACCAAAAGAATAAAAAGACAGATGAAGATAAGATATGACATATGAAAACCAAACAATAAAATGGTGGAAGTAAATAATGCATTTAGAGTAATATTATTGAATGTGAATGGATGAAACTCCCCAATCAAATTATATAAACTGACAGAATGGTTTTAAAAAATGAGCCATCCATATGCTGCCTACAAGAGGCTCACCTTAAACCCAGGGATACAAATTGGCTGAAAGTAAAAAAGTTGGAAAAAAGATACTCCATGCAAAACAGTAACTAAAAAAGAGCAGGGGTACCTACACTGATATCAGACAAAACAGACTTTAATGCAAAAAAGTTGTAAGAAAAAAAGGGACAATCCACAGGAAGAAATAACAGTCATAAATACTAGGCACCTAACCAGGGTGCCCCAAAATATATGAGGCAAACTCTGGCAAAACTGAAGGGAGAAATAGACATCTCTACAATAATAGTTGGAGACTTCAACACACCACTCACATCATTAGATAGAAAACTATACAGAGGATCAACAAGGAAACAGAGAACTTGAACAATATGATAACCGAGCTAAACTTAACAGACATATACAGAACGCTACACCCAAACTCAGCAGGTTATACATTTTTCTCAAGTGATCATTGATTTTTCTCCAGGATAGACCACATGTTAGGTCACAGGCAGGTCTCAATAAGTATAAAAAGATTGAAATTATACAAAGCACCTTCTCAGATCATAAAGGAATGAAACTGGAAATCAATAATATATGGGAAGGAGGTAAAATCACGAATGTGTGGAGGCTCAACAACACACTTAAATAATCAGTGGGTCAAAGAAGAAATTACAAGTGAAATCAGTAAATATATTGAGACAAATGAAAACTAGAACACAAGTTATCAAAACTTATGGGAGGGAGTGGATGTGCCTCAACTGGTTAAGCACCTACTTACCACATGGGAGTTCCTGGATTTGGTTCCCGGTGCCTCCTACAGAAGACAGACGACAAGAAGATATCAAGCAAAAACAACAAGCAGACAATAAGCAAAAACAATGAGTGATACAATGACCAAACAATGAGAAGACAACAAGCAAAAACAAGCAGGGAGCAGATGTTACTTAAACAGTCGTGCGCCTGCCTCCCACATGGGAGGTTCTGGGTTCAGTTCCCGGTGCCTCCTAAAGCAAAAATGGACAGCAAGCAGACAACAAACAAAAACAATGAGCAGATTGGGACAGATGTGGCTCATATGGTTGAGTGTCCATCTCCCATATGGACGGACCTGGGTTCGATCCCCGGGACCTTCCGGTAAAAAAAAAAAACAAAAAACAAAACAAAAAAAACAATGAGCAGACCACGAGGCAAAACAAAAAACAATGAGAAAAAGCAACCAGCAAACAGACAAGGAAGCTATCTAGGGAGGCAGGGAGAGGAAGAAAATATGGGATAAAGGCAGTGTTGAGAGCGAAATTTATTGCCCTAAACGCCTATATTAAAAAAGAAGAAAGAGCTAAAATAAAAAATCTAACTGAACAACTGGAAAAACTAGAAAAAGAACAGCAAGCCATTGCCAAAACAAGCAGAAGGAAAGAAATAATAAAGATTAAAGCAGAAATAAATGAAATTGAGAACAACAAAAACAAAAAAACCATAGAGAAAAATCAACAAAACCAAAAGCTGGTTCTTTGAGAAGATCAATAAAATAGACAAGCCCTTAGCTAGATTAACAAAGAGAAAAAGAGAGAAAATGCAAATAAATAAAATCAGAAATGAAAGGGGGTAAGTTACGAATGACTCCACAGAAATAAAAAGGATCATAGGAAGATATTATAAGAATCTGTATGCCAACAAACTAGACAACCTAGATGAAATGGACAGATTCCTAGAAATGCACAAACTGTACACTGACACTACAAGAAATATAAGAACTTATCAAACCAGTCAGACTTAAAGAGATTGAATCATTTATCAAAAACCTCCCCAAAAAAAAAAGTTCAGGACCAGATGGCTACACAGGTGAATTTTACCAAGGATTTCGAGAAGAATTAAACCAGTTCTGTTTAAACTCTTCCAAAAAATTGAAGAGGGAGGAAAATTACCCAATATTTATGAAGCCAACGTTACCCTAATACCAAAGACAGATAAAGACACTACAAGAAAAGAAAATTACAGACCAATCTCTCTAATGAACATAGATGCAAAAATTCTCAACAAAATACTTGCAAATAGGGGAGCGGATGTAGCTCAACCAGTTGAGCGCATGCTTCCCGCATGGGAGGTTCCAGGTTTGGTTCCCAGTGCCTCATAAAAACAAACAAGCAAACAAACAACTCAGGGGATCCAATGTGGCTAAATGGTTGAGTGCTGGCTTCCCACATATGAGGTCCTGGGTTCAATCCCCTGCTCCGGTACTCAAAAAAAAAGACAAAAAAAAAAAGACTTATACACCATGAATGACCAAGTAGGATTTATTCTTAGTATGCAAGGGTGGTTTAGTGTAAGAAAATCAATTAACATAATATACCACATTAACAAATTGAAGTAAAAATAACACATGATCATCTCAATCAAGAAAGGAAATTAAACAGAATCTGGCATCCTTTCTTGATAAAACACTTCAAAAGATAGGAATAGAAGGAAAAATTCCTCACTATGATAAAGAACATATATGAAAAACCCACAGCCAACATCATACTCAATGGGGAGAGATAGAAGGCTTTCCCTCTTAAGATTGAGAACAAGAAAAGATGCTCACTGTCACCATTGTTAACATTATGCTAGAAGTTCCAGCGAGATCAATTAGACAAGGAAAAAAAAAGTCATCCTAATAGGAAAAGAGGAAATAAATTTTTCACTATTTGTGGATGACATGATACTGTATTTAGAAAATACTGAAATGTCTATGACAAAACTACTTGAGTTAATAAACAAGTTCAGCAAGGTGGCAGGACACAGGATCAACGCACAAAATTCAGTAATCTTTCTGTACACTAGTTTGAATAATCTGATGAGGAAATCAGTGGGAAAAATGTATTTACAATAGCAACAAAAAGACTCAAATACCTAGGAATCAATTTAACCAAAAGTACAGGACTTATATGTAGAAAACTACAAAACAATGCTAAATGAAATCAGCTCAAAATGTATCAAAGACCTAAATGTAAAAGCCAGGGCCATAAAACTACTAGAAGAAAATGTAGGGAAACATCTTCAAGACCTTAGGGTAGGTGGTGGTTTCTTGGGCCTTACACCCAAAGCACATGCAACAAAAGAAAAAACAGATAAATGGGACCTCCTCAAAATTAAATACATTTGCACCTCATAGACTTTGCCTTAAGGGTGAAAAGGCAGCTGACTCAATAGGAGAAAGCATTTAGAAATCACATGTCCAATAAGGGCTTAATATCCAGGATATATAAAGAGATGTTACAACTCAACAATAAAAAGACAACCCAATTAAAAAATGGGCAAAAGACTTGAGTAGACACTTGTCCAAAGAATAAATACAAATGGAAAAAAAAAAAAAAAAAACCACATGAAGAAATGCTCAACATCACTTATGATTAGGGAACTGCAAATCAAAAATACAATGAGATATCATTTCATACCTATCAGAATGGCCACTATTAAAAAGACAGTGAACTACAAGTGTTGGAGAGGATGTGGAGAGATAGGAACACTTATTTACTGTTGGTGAAAATGCAGAATGGTACAGCCACTGTGGAGGACTGTTTGGCAGTTCCTAAAGAAGCTGAATATAGACTTGCCATGTGACCCTGCAATACCAGCACTGGGTATATACCCAGAAGAACTGAGAGCAGTGACATGAGTAGACATCTGCACACCAATGTTCATATGGCATGACTCACGATTGCCTAAAGTTGGAAACAACCCAGGTGTCCATCAACTGATGAATGGATAAACAAATTGTGGTGTATTCACACTGTGGAATATTATGCAGCTGTAAGAAGAAATGAGGTGGTAAATCATATGACAACATGGATGAACCTGGAGGATATTATGTTGAGCGAAGCAAGCCAGACAGAAAAGGACAAACACTGTATGATTGCATTACTAGCATCCAGATATATTGTATAAAATATTGTATGATTTAAAATTTTTTTTATATATCCAGAACATTTAATTGAGAAATGTATGTTAGTCCTACCCAAACTGATTTATAGATTAAATGCAATACTATTGTGAATATTCTTGCTGTCCTGATTTTGTGATAATCAGCTAAACATTTGCTATATTAGAAATCGTGCATGTGTCCCCAGACCTAGTTTTTCTCCCTAGGTCTGGTTTTTAGAACGCTGGTGATAAACCAAACCTGATTTATTGTATGACTATCCTGTACAGGAAATGACTAACTCTAAGTATCTTTGGTCAATCTTAAGAGATATAGCAGGCGGGTGGATGTGGCTCAAATGGTTGGGCATCCATCTCCCATATGGAGGGACCTGGGTTTGATCCCCAGGACCTCCTAGTAAAAATTTTTAAAAAAGAAAAATATAGAAAGAGCACAGGCCGGGAAGCGGCTGTGGCTCAATCAGTAGGGCTCCCGTTTACCATATGGGAGGCCCCGGGTTCGGTTCCCGGGGCCTCCTGGTGAAGGCAAGCCCACCTGCATGGCGTGGTTAGCTGACCCAGCAAGCACAAGCAGCAAGGGGGGGATAAATGAATAAATAAATAAAATCTTTAAAAAAAAAAAAAAAAGAAAGAGCACAGGTCGCCAGGCCCCACACACAGGTGCGCCACCAGGCCCCACTGAGCCATGCAGCAAGATGACGACATAACAGGAGAGTGACACAAGGGAGAGCCAAGACAAGATGTGCCGAAAAACCAGGAACTGAGGTGGGCTGGCGGTAGGACGCCTCTTTCCCACATCAGAGGTTCCCAGGATCGAAGCCCCGTGAAGACAGGAGGAGAAGGGTGAGAAAAGAGGGCAGGAAACAGACACAGAGAATTGCCCAGCAAATGGACACAAAAACAGCCAAAATGGGGGGTGGGTGGGTGTGAGTAGGTAAAAATGGATAAAAGTAAATAAATAAATAAATAAATAAATAAATAAATAAATAAATAAATATATCTTTTTAAAAAATAATAAGTAAATGCAGAACCAATCAAAATGCTAACAGCCTAATTTACAGAAATAGAAAAGGCAATTACAAAATTCATTTGGGTGGGAAAGGGCACCCACATAGCCAAAAGCATTCTAAAAAAGAAGAGTGATATGGGAAGAATTTCACTGCCTGTCCTTGAAACATATTACAAAGCTACAGTGGTCAAAACAGCATGGTATTTGAATAAAGATAGACACATCGATCAGTGAACAGAAGTCAGAGTCCAGAAATAAACCCTCACCTCTATGGCCAATGGGTTTTCGACAATCCTACCAAAGACATGTTAACGGGATGAAACAGTCTCTTCAAAAAATGATGCTGGGAGAACTGGATATCCATAACCAAAAGAATGAAAGTGGACCCCTACCTCACTCCCTCTATAAGAATCAACTCAAAATGGATCAAAGACCTAAATATAAAAGCCAGGACCATAAATCTACTAGAAGAAAATGTGAGGAAATATCTTCAAGACTTTGTAGTAGGTGGTTTTTTGGACCTTACACCCAAAACACGTGCAACAAAAGAAAAAATAGATAAATGGGACCTCCTCAAAATTAAACACTTTTGCACCTCACAGGACTTTGTCAGAAGGGTGAAAAGGCAGCCACCTCAATGGGAAAAAATATTTGGAAATCACATATCTGATAAGGGTTTAATATCCAGGATATATAAAGAGATGTTACAACTCAACAATAAAAAGACAAATGACCCAATTAAAAAATGGGCGAAAGACTTGAATAGACATTTCTCCAAAGAAGAAATACAAATGGCAAAAAAACACATGAAGAAATGCTCAACATCACTCATGATTAGGGAAATGCAAATCAAAACTACAATGAGATATCATTTCACACCTATCAGAATGGCCACTATTAAAAAAACAGAGACCTACAAGTGTTGGAGAGGATGTGAAGAGATAGGAACACTTCTTCACTGTTGGTGGGAATGCAGGATGGTACAACCACTATAGAGGACAGGCATTTCCTAAAGAAGTTGAATATAGACTCACTGTTGGTGTGAATGCAGAATGGTACAGCCACTGTGGAGGATTATTTGGCAGTTCCTAAAGAAGTTGAATATAGATTTGCCACATGATCCAGCAATACCATTACTGGGTATATACCCAGAAAAACCGAGAGCAGTGACACAAACAGACATCTGCACACCAGTGTTCATAGCAGCGTTATTCATGATAGCCAAAACATGGAAACAACCCAGGTGTCCATCAACCGATGAACAGAAAAACTATGGTGTATACACGTGATGGAATATTATGCAGCTGTAAGAAGAAATGAAATTGTGAAGCATATGACAACATGGATGAACCAAGAGAACATTATGTTGAGTGAAACAAGCTAGACCCAAAAGGACAAATACTGTACGATTGTGCTACTAAGAACTAAATATATTGTGTAATCCCATGGAGTTAATATGAATATGGGTCACCAGAAAATAGAATGAGATTAGAGAATGGAAAGCTGAGGGTTAACTTGTGCAGAATTGGTAAAAAGGATGTGTGTTAATCTTTGGAAATGAATTGAAAAGTTGAAAGCATAATATAATGTTTGTAACTAACAGTGCTATTATATGGGTATGACAGTGGTTTATAGGGAAAGTTTAAGGTCCTGGATATTACTAAAAAGAAAACTAAAAAATGTAACATGGGGGTAGCGGACGTGGCTTGAGCGATTGGGCTTCTGCCTGCTACATGGGAGGTCCCTGGTTCGGTTTCCAGTACCTGCTAAAGAAGACAGAGCTGATGCGGTGGGCAGGCGTGGCAAGCTGACACAACAAAATGATGCAACAAGAGACACAAGAAGAAAAACATGATGAGAGACACAAACAAAGCAGGGAATGGAGGTGGCTCAAGCAATTAGGCACCTCCCTCCCACATCTGAGGTCCTGGGTACGATTCCCAGTGCCGCCTAAAGAAACAAGGAAGACGAACAGATATAGCAAATGCAAACAATGAGTGGGTAGGGAAGAAATAAATAAATCATTGAAAAAAAAATAAAATATGGGAATGTATATACCATAGTAATACCACATTTGAAATATGAATATTGGTATATTTGCATATATAATACCATTTTTCCTTGAAACTGAACTAATATATATTAATAGTCCAAGATGTTAATATCAGACCAAAAAATTATGCGAAGTAAAAGAAACCAGACACAATTTACTATATATTGTATGATTCCATTTATATAAAATGTAAATATAAGTCAATTTATAAAGATGAAATTAGATTCGTGGTTATGTAAGACTGGGGAAGGACAGAGGGATTGAAAGGTGACTGCTAAGGGGGTGTGGGGTTTTTCCTTTTGGATAAATGAAACTGGTTAAAATCTTTTGTGATGAATGCACAACATTGTGATTGTACTAAAAGCCATTGATTATACACTTTGGATAGATCATATGGTATGTGAATATATCTCAAAAAAAAAACTGCTTAAAAATAAGTGTGTAAGAATAGCCAGAAATAGCAGCTATGTACAGCAAAGAAAGCAGAGAGAGATTGAGAGGTGAAGAATTTTCTTGTTTGTTTTTTTGTTTTATGTTTATTACTATTGAAATAATGAAAATGCTCTAATAATGATTGAAGTGATGAATACACAACCATGTGATTATACCAAATACCATTAATTGTACACTTTGGATGAATTGTATACTTTATTAATATATATCAATAAAACTGATTTGTTTAAAGAATGATTATATATATTATATAGACATATATATACAATTTAATTTATTAAGCCCATGTTTTTGACCATCTATCCTACAGAAATAGAAGAATCAATTCATATGTACCAAGATGCTTATTAAAACATTGAAAAAAAACCCTGGAGTAAACTGAATGTTCATTGACACCACTCAAAGTAAATTTTTCAATTTACCATTGAATAAATTATGGTACACTAATTGTATGGACTATTTCGTAGGTATTAAACAGATGAGATCTGTATCAGTTGAACTGGATAATATCTATGATGTAAATTAAGCGAGCAAAGCAAGTTGCAAAGTAGTATCTATGGCATGATTGCATTTGTTAAAATAACAAAAAATGCCAAGTACTTATATACATGTGCATCTGTATGCATATAAAGTAAGACATGGAAATTTACAGACTAATCTGTTAATATTAGTCACCTCAAGATCCCCCAGCTTTTTGATAAGACTCTTAAAGTATTTTCCTGTAGAGAGCAGGCCTTTGTTATGGAGAAGACTCTGGGCCCACCCAGTTCAAAATGATTATTGTTCCTCTTCCCCACTGCCATAGCCATGAGCTGATTTTTCTTGCTTCTTTACCTTGAGAACAAATGTGGGTGGGATTCCTGAAGGTAAAGCCCATAAAATTGTGTGTGTGTGTGTGTTTGTGTGCCCTTGTCCTACTCAGGAAACAGAACCCAGAAGTTTCTCACTCTCACACCAGTGTGTACACAGCCTCCAGCAATTCATTAAAGCTACCTTTTAAGTGTTCCTATCAGTTATGGCTCCAGCAGTTTCTGCTCCAGGAAAGCAGATCACAACTGTGTCTTTCTGGATAAGCCTGCTTCTCCACATTTCAGGATGGTGATTTGCCTTGCAACCTCAGTTCCCTGATGGGTCCCCGAAAAGTTAATGATTTTCAGTTTGTCCAACTTTTTCTTATTGTAAAAAGACAGAAGTAACAACTTCCATGCTCTTTACACATTAGAGCTAAAACTGAAATACAAAAAGGTTTTCTTATGAAAATTTCAAACTAAACAGAGTTTATGCTATTGTAATAACCCCCCATGTACTCATCATCCAATTTCAGTAGTTATTAACTCATGGCCAGACTTGTTTCATTATTGGCTCATAGCTGGGAAAAATACCTGAGTAGCTCACAGAATCTAAACCAGAATCTCAAGTCCATCAGAACTCTCTTCAACCACCTCTCCTTTCTACTTGTCTCTGCTTCTCTCTGTGTGTTGCCTTCTCTCTCTCTCTTTTTTTTTAAGATTCATTTATCTACTTTATCCATCTTAACAACTGCCCCCCCTTCCCCATTTGCTGTTTTGTGTCCACTTACTGGGCAATTCTCCATGTCCATCTCCTGCCATCTCCTCCCATCCTCCTCCTCCAGTCTTCACCAGGATTCAATCCTGGAGACCTCCGATGTAGGAGAGACGTGTTCTGCCACCTGTGCCACCTCGGTTCCCAGTTTCCATAGCTTTCGGAGCATCTCGTCTTGTCTCTCCCCTGAGCCTCCCTCCTGTTACGTCATCATCTTGCTGCATGGCTCCCAGGGCCTGGTGGCTCACCGGCACACACAGCCTGGCAGCCCATGTGCCCTCTCTCTCTCTCTCTCTCTCTCTCTCTCTCTATATATATATATATATATATATATATATATATATTTTTTTTTTTTTTTTTTAATTTTACTGGGAGGTCCCAGGGATCTGACCCAGGTCCCTCCATAAGGCAGACGGACACCCAACCATTTGAGCCACATCCGCCCCCCCTGTTGCCTTCTCTTTCTAACTGTAGACTGGTCACTGCTTATAGCAGAGAACATGACTTCTTCAGCATCAGCTCAGCAACACTCTAAGAATAAGAGAATTTCTTTCTCACAGTTTTCATATACCAGTCCCAGGGCAAGTCTCCCATTTGGTCCTGAGCCCTATCCATCCTTTGATCT
The DNA here is from genome assembly GCA_026826555.1 of Tolypeutes matacus. NCBI lineage: Eukaryota > Metazoa > Chordata > Mammalia > Cingulata > Chlamyphoridae > Tolypeutes > Tolypeutes matacus. The sequence goes on along the minus strand of JAKSZT010054487.1, from coordinate 50,218,731 downwards.
ATTCTCAGTTTTAGGGGATGGGCATTTTAATTGGCAGTTCTGGGTCGTGTCCATCTCTTCCACCATTACTATGGAAAATGGGTTTGTTCCCAGAGTAAGATGACAATGTTTAACTTTACCCAAGCCCTGAATTCTTAAAAACAGCAATATTTAAGAAATCACTCCCCACTTTGTGTTCCGGAATACAGCTTACTGCAAAGAAACACCCTTTGCCATATGACTTAGATAAGGGTCAGTGTTGCCTCCTTGTTTACCTATGACAAGGCCAGACACAGACTGGTGGTTTGAAGCTGTGTGTACCCCAGGAAAACATGTTCCTATATATAGTCCATTCCTGTGGGGGTGTACCCATTGTATATAGGACCTTTTGATGAGGTTACTTCAGTTAAGGTGTGGCCTTCTTCAGTCAGGATGAGTCTTAATCCTATTACTGGAGCCCTTTAGGAACAGAGTGAAATTCAGAGAGAAAGCCACAGGAAGTAAGAAGCTGAACATCAACAGAACCCAGAAGAAAAGGGAGAGAGACACCACCATGTGTCTTAACATGTGGCAAGCTAAGGACCAGACTCAGCTAGCCCCCCAGAACCCCACAGTCTTTGGGGGAAAAAAGCATCCTCTTGATGACTCTTTGATTTGGACATTTTCCTAGCCTCAAGCCATGAGTGAATAAATCCCCATTGTTTAACCCAACCCATTTCATGGTGTTTGTTTAGGCAGCCTAGGAAACCAAAGCACAAACTCTCCAAATTCCCATTCTTTGCATTATAAAGGAATAGCTGAAAACTCCTAGAGTTAGAATCTAGAAGATAGGTTACCAAGAGATGGGAAAGGGGTAGGGAACGGAGAGTTAATGCTTAAATGGTGCAAAATTTCTCTTTGGGGTGATAGAAAAGTTTTAGTAATGATGGTGTTGATGGTAGCACAACATTGTGAAGATAAGTAATGGCACCAAACGATATATTTGAATGTGGTTAAAGGGGAAATTTTAGGTTATGTATGTTACAGGAATAAAAATTCTTTACACAAATCCATGGAACTGCACAATACAAACAGTGAATTCTAAGTTAAACCATGGACTATTGTTAATAGTACAATTATAAAAATACACTTTCATCAAATGCAACAAATATACCACACTAATGCAAGGTGTTAATAATAGGGTGGTATATGGGAATCCTGTATTTTATGCATAATTGTTCTATAAACCCACAGCTTCTCTAATAACAATAATAATAATATATAAAAACATTTTACATATTCTGTTTAGAATCCTTTCAAACCATACATATCTGAGAGTGAGTTAGATACACACTTAAATAGGTAGCATACTTCAAGCTCCTCAGAAAAAGAGGCCAAACATCCCACAGCTTAAAGTGAGAATGTGAGAAAGGAGATATTCTTATCTGGGGTCTTTAATTCTTGTTTTGAAAATAGCACTATTTTTCTCCTCATAAAAGTAATACTCGTTTATTTTACAAAATTTTGGCAAATACAGAAAAGTATAAAGAAAATGTAAAAGTTCTATAATACCATTACCCGGAGATAACTACATTTTAATGTTTTCCATCTAGATGCTTATATATTTTTTCTTTTTATAAAATTGTGATTTTAATATATGTTTATTACTTTTTGTAACCTAACTTATCACTGAACAGTATATTGTGATTATATTTCCAGGTCAGTAAAAACTCTCCTAAAATATAAATTTTAATGGCTGTTTTATAAAATGAAAATAAATAAATAAATGAATAGCTGAACAGCTTGTCTCCTCTGATTGATGGGAACAAAATGTGTGTTAACCAAACTTTGGTTAAGCTTCTTGCCTTCCTCCAGACTCCTTCCTGATCTTTAGGGACATCTCCCAGAAAGGTTGCCTCAGCATAAAACATTCTCAGATCTACTCTCTGATCATTGGCATGATCCACTGACCTTTTCATCATATTTCCCTACACCCAATTCTTTCCTCTATGAAAGAAATGCCTTTTTTAATCTAACTCTTGAAATGCTTGCAGACCTTATGGTTAGCGTATCCTCCCTATTGTATTAGTCCCCTCCCTTCATTACAATAGCCCCTTTCCTCCTCATTGCAATAATCCTTTTGAATAAACTCTGTTCTTACCAAGTTTGGATTTGTTTCTTATTTGACAAAGGAAATGGCAGGCTTGCTGGGCAGAAAAATATAAGCTACCTCAGTCCACTAGAGGGTGTTCACTGCTCATCACCAGTCCCCTAAGGTGTCAGACCTTCAAAGAAGAGAAGTATTAACAAGCTAGTGATATTTTCTCAGACTATCAGCCATTTTTGGCAAAACTGGGAAGAGTTGGTTTTGTTTCTTAATCTGCTTCTGCAGTTGACTATGGTTTCCGAGCTAACCCTAGCTCCCCTAGGAACAGTCACCTGGGTAGCATCTGTCCCTTGAGAGCAGCCTGCACTAGGAATCAACAGGAAACCACTTCTGCTTGAGGAACAAAAGCACAACTGACCCACCTGCCTGCTTGAAGAAAGACCTGAGCACATGAGCTCTTGAGTGGGTGTAGTGGGGGTAGGGAGTCCGTTTTGGCAAATTTCCCCTCTGAACAGATTAAACTACAGTTGGTTTTCCCTGACCAAATAAATCTCATACCTTCTTGTGTTAGTTGATTTCAGTTATTTGAAATGTTCTCAATAAAATGAACATTGCTTCAGGGTAATTTTGGAAGGAAGGATTTTTTTTTTTTGATGCTCACAGTTGCATTTATTTTATTTTATTTTTTTACTTTATTTTGTATATTTAATAATTGGAAATATAAATTAAAAACTAAAAAACATGAATAAATACATTTCTCAAATGTACTGGATACATATAAAATTTTTTTAAATCAAACAATATGTTACAAAATATATTTGGTTCATAGTAATGCATTCATACAGTATTTGTCCTTTTGTGTCTGGCTTGCTTCGCTCAACATAATGTCCTCCAGGTTCATCCAAGTTGTCATATGCTTTACAACTTCATTTCTTACAGCTGCATCATATTCCATCGTGTGAATAGACCGCAGTTTGTTTAAGCATTCATCTGTTGATACCTGGCTTGTTTCCAACTTTCAGCAATAGTGAATAATGTTGCTATGAACATTGGTGTGCAGAGGTCTGTTCGTGTCACTGCTCTCAGTTCTTCTGGGTATATACCCAGTAGTGGTATTGCTGGGTCACACGGCAAGTCTATATTCAACTTATTTAGGAACTGCCAGACAGTCCTCCACAGTGGCTGTACCATTCTGCATTCCCACCAACAGTGAATAAGTGTTCCTATCTTTCTCCACATCCTCTCCAACACTGGTAGTTCACTGTCTTTTTAATACTGGCCATTCTGATAGGTGTGAAATGATATCTCATTGTAGTTTTGATTTGCATTTCCCTAATCATTAGTGATGTTGAAACATTTCTTCATGTGTTTTTTTGCCATTTGTATTTCTTCTTTGCACAAATGTCTGTTCAAGTCTTTTGCCCATTTTTTAATTGGGTCATTTGTCTTTTTACTGTTGAGTTGTAACATCTCTTTATATATCCTGGATATTAAACCCTTACCAGATATGTGATTTCCAAATATTTTGGGGAAGGAATGATTTTAACCTTTCTTATTTTCTCAGGCCTGTAAGTTCAAAGAATATTGAGACTATATTTCATTTAACAAATTTATCTGTAGATATTGGTCAGTTAGAGGAATGCAATATGATCTGTTATCCATGTAATTCATTGGGAACTGATTACCAAATACTATGCAACCATCTTCTTCCATGTCTAGGGTTGAGGCCTTTGACTTAGCAAATTGGAGAGTATTTTTTTTATTTCTAGAAACAAAGTTTCTTAAAATGGCAGCTTTCAGCAGCCTTACTGCTGACCAAATGAGATGTGTACAAATCAGAAAAAGCTACTCCTTCCTGCCCCTGCAGGAAAATCAATTAAATATACAAAGCTATAATGTCTGTTAAAGTGACCCTCTGGAGTGCTGGCAGTGTACAACCTGCGCAATTTTAGCAGCAGCCTCGGCTCTGAGCACCTTTGAGGTACAGGACCTAGGATGGTGTGACAGCAGAGGTGCTAGGGGGTGCTGAGCATCAGCACCATAGCTTTGAGAACCCAGCAAATGGCTCCACAGCTAACTTATAATCAGTTGACAAATATTGATTGAGTGGTTAGTATGTGCCAAGCATTTAATGGGTAAAGACAATGTGCAAGCTAATTTCAGATAGTAATAAAGAAGGAAGGTAAGGGCCTACTTTAGAGGAGTCAGCCTCACTGATTTATTTGAACTGAGATGTGAACTATACATAAGAGCCAGATGGGGAGGTAAAGAGATGAGTAGAGAAGCATATGGGGAGCATAACAGGAATTTTCTCCATTGAGTTGGGGCCTCACAAGACTATAGGCTTAATGCAAAGAGGAACCAGAAGTAAATCCATTGGACAGAAGAGGACAGCAAGGAAACTTTCCTTAACCTTGCTACTGTGCAGAGAGAAAAAGAAATCTCTGGGTACTTACAACCAGAAGCCTGCCCTTACTCAAACAAGAAACAGTGAGTTGGAAGACTCAGAGATAGGAATGGCATGAGCTCCATATGGTTCCTTTGTATGAACTGTTCTTCCCCGATTCAGCTCAGAGAACAGGTCAGAGCTGATGATGTAAATTTGGGAGTAAAGGGCAAAGAGATGTTATTTAAAACTATGGGACTCTTTATGACCACCTGGGGAGAGCATTTATATCTTTCTTGTCCAATACCATAGTCATTTGCCATATATGGCTACTGAGTACGAAAATGTGGCTAGTCTGATTTGAAATGCACTCTGTGTAAAATGCACACTGGATTTTGAAGACTGACTACAAATAAAAAATATAAAATATGAATAAATTTTTAAAATTTCAATTACATGTGGAAATGATAATATTTTGGATATATTGGGTTAAATAAAATCTATTGTTAAAATTAATTCACCTGTTTCTTTTTACTTTAATAATATAGTTGCTAACATGGATGAACCTGGAGGACATTATGTTGAGTGAAGCAAACCAGACACAAAAGGACAAATACTGTATGAATGCATTACTATGAACCAAATATATTGTGTAATATATTGTTTGATTCACACACACACACACAAAAAAAAAAAAAAAAAAAAATTTACATGTATCCATTACATTTAATTGAGAAATGTATATATTTATTCATCTGTGTTTACTTTTTAGTTTTTAATTGCTTATGTTTTCAATTAAATGTACAAAATGAAGTTAAAAAGAAAAAAGAAAAAAATAGAAAGTATTATGAGTAAGAATGTGTGCTTTGTAATAAGTTTCAAGTGCAACTCTTTTATTCATTTATTATTTCCCATAGGTATATATTTATGTATCAATGCAATGGGATGTTTTATATTAAAGAGATTTCACAAATAAAAATAATAATAATAATAATAATAATAATAATAATATAGTTGCTAGTAAATGTAAAGTTGCATGTGTCCCTTGCATTATATTTCTGTTGGATGGCTCTGACCTAGATAGAGAAGTGACCTGGAGATGGGAGTGTTTCAACATTTGAGAGATCTAGTAGAGGGGAAGAAGCCAGCAAGGGAGACTGAGAAGGAGCTGTCAGTGAGGTAGGAGTATAGTGGCACAAACACCATGAGAGGCAAGTTTTTCATAACTGTGTTGAACATTGCTGAAAAGAGTGACTATGGAATTTGACATGATGGAATTGGTGAAAGGACAGTGTGTGATGGGAGGATGGGGTGGAAGCCAAACCTCTGAGGAATGTTATTGGGGGACCTCCATTTTCAGCAGCGGGGAAATCAATGTAACCAGAAGAGTTCTTTTCATGGAAACAATTTTAAAAGCTGGATAAAATATTAACAAAATTTTTAAAAATTATTGAACTGTGCAAGAAAGTAAAGAATCTGTACTTTCTGGAAACAATATGAATGCAAGAATCCTGGAAGGAAAAGGGGCATCTGGGCCAGCTTTCTCCCTCAAGTATCTGCTACACCGTGGTGACCATGAGCTTCTGAACTGACAGCTGTGTAAACTTTGGGAGGGAAGAGTTAAAGTCTTGGGGTTGCCCAAGATGGAAAGCATAATAGGAGTTTCCTGCACTGTGCTGGACCTCAATGGCTCATTGCAATGAGAAAGCAGAAATAAATCTATTGGATAGAAGAGGAAAGCAAGGAAACTTTCCTGTCTTGACCATGATACTGGATGGAGAGAGAGAAAAAAAAATCTCTGGGTACTTGCAATCACAAGCCTGTCCTTACAATCACAAGCCTGTCCTTACACGAATTTATTCACAACTGTATTCTATTGGTGTGGCTTATAAAAAGAGAAAAATTTTAAGTGATTTTAGGTTGGTAGGGTTCCCAGACAACTGAAGAACTGTCTGCAGGAACTTACTTCATTCTAGGTTATCCAGGTCTCTCTCACACACACAAACATAATCCAAGGCACATGAGCTCCCAGTCAAAAATCATAACACTCATATCTCCTAAGGAAACAGGGCACTATCAGTAAGAACCAGCAGGAAAATAAAATAAAATAGATGGCAAAATCAGGTTTTCAAGGACTTCTGATAATGGAATTATCAGACAAAGAATATAAAATACGTATTTTTAAAAATATTTCATGTCTTGAAAATATACTCAAGAAATAAGAGACTAAAAAAGGGAAACAAACTTGAAAAAGAACCAAGAAGCACATATAGAAATTAAAAATTAAATTAAAAACTAAATAAATGAATTGAATACCAAGTTAGTTTAGTCAAAACTGATGAAAGAATTAATGGACTAGAACATAGAGCAGATGAAATTATCCAAAATGGGCCATGGCCCTGAAAAAACAAAGCAAAGGAAAACAACCAAGAGAGTAAAGAGATACAAAAGATAAAATTGGAATTGCAGAAAGAGATAGTAGAATAGAGATGAGGCAATGGCTGAAGATATAATAGATGAGAATTCCCCAGAATTATTGAATAACACTGTGATAATTTGAGATTATTTTTGTGAATCCCAAAAAGAGAAAGATTGTGTTTATAAACTAATCTATTCTTCTGGGTGTAATACCTTTTGATTATGCTAGATTCAGTTGAGGGGCACTTGATTAAATTACCTGTTAAGATTGGGCTTTTTTTATTTTTTTTATTTTTTTTATTATGGGTAAAAATCAAAATTCTCACAATACATACAAACATTTGCAAAATGATATATAAATATATATGCATATATATGTATTTGCTTACAAAAATGTTGTTTATATATATATATATACATATATTTTAAGAGGTGCTTAGATTACCCAAAATATTACACGGAACCCACTGGGATTCCCATGTTGCCCACCTCCCACACCTCCCATCACATCCCACACAAGCACATGAAAAAATGGTAAGATTGGGCTTTGACTTGACCACATCAGTAATGCATGACTCAGGTTGAGACCTGCCCCCTTGGTGGGCCAGTATAAATGGACATTAACTCAAGAAGTCACATACAAGAGAGAACTTTGTCATTTTGTTCCTGCCATGTGACAGAAAGAAGAAGGCTCAAACAGTTAAACCAAGGAGAGATGGACTATTTGCCTGAGAGCTTACAGCTAACCTTGGGCAGAGAGCTGAGACTGATATAGGAAGCCCTGAGAGACAAGCCCTATGCCATCTTTCAGCTGAAATTGGGAAGAAGCTGGGCCCATGAGCCTTAAGAGGAAAAGGAAGCCTAGGAAGGAGAGACCAGGCAGAGGTCAGTGACCAGCTTGCTTCAGCACGTGGTAACTGACTTTGGTGGAAAGCAACCTTGAGTTGGACTCTTTAGGGCCTTGTAACTGTAAGCTTTTACCCCAAATAAATACCCTTTATAAAAGCCAACCGATTTCTGGTACTTTGCATCGGCAACCCTTTGGCAGACTGAATTCAGGAATCCCAATGAATCTAAAGAGGGATAAATAAAAATAAATCCATAGACATGTTATATGGAACTCCAGGACACAAGAAACAAAGAGAAGATCACAAAATAGAAAGAAAAGACTGATCACGGGGTATGGATGTGCCTCAAATGGTTGGGCGTTCATCTCCCATATGGAAGGACCTGGATTCGATCCCTGGGATCTCCCGATAAAAAAGAAAAAAAGACTGTTCACCTATGAAGAATGGCAATTAGACGAAAGTCTTCTCAGAAGCAACAAAAGAAGAAGGAGACAAGAGACTTAAATATTGAGAGTTCTGAAGTAAAATAACTAGATACCTTTAACCTGCAAAATTATCTTTCAGTAATGATGGGAAATAAAGATATTTTCAGACAAATATAATGGAAAAAGTTTACCACCAATAAATTCTCATTTTAGGCATACCTTGGATAGATAGTGTGGGTTCGGTTCCAGACCCAGGGCAATAAAGCAAATATGGCAATAAAGCAAGTCACTTGAATTTTTTTGGTTTCCCAATCATATAAAAGTTAGGTTTACCCTATTCTGTAGTCTTAAGTGTGCAATAGCATTATGTCTGAAAAACAATGTACATAATTTAAAAGTACTTCATTGCTAAAAAATGCTAGCCATCATCTGAGCCTTCAGCATGTCGTAGTCTTTTTGCTGGTGGAGAGTCTTGCCTTGATGTTGATGGCTGCTAACTGATCAAGATGGTGGTTGCTGAAGGTTGGGTGGCTGTGGCATTTTCTTTCTTTTTTAAAAACTTTTTTTAAATTGAAGTTTATCATTCATATATGAACATCCATTAACAATAAGTGTATAGTTAAAGTTGTGACATTCCAAAAAAAACATGCATATCACCATACAGGGCTCCCATACATTACCCCACTGTCAACATCTTATATTGTTGTGAAACAATTGTCACAAGCTATGAAAGAGCATCGTCAAAACATTACTACTGGGAAGCGGCTGTGGCTCAATCAGTAGGGCTCCCGTTTACCATATGGGAGGCCCCGGGTTCGGTTCCCGGGGCCTCCTGGTGAAGGCAAGCCCGCCCGCACGGCGTGGTTAGCTGACCCAGTGAGCACAAGCAGCAAGGGGGGGATAAATGAATAAATAAATAAAATCTTAAAAAAAAAAAAAAAAAAAACATTACTACTAACTATAGTCAATATCTTACATTTGGTGTATTTTTCCCTCAACCCACCTGGTTATTGACACCCTGTATTAGCATAATATACTTGTTATAGTTCATAAGAGAATGTTCTCATATTTGTTCGGTTAACCACAGTCCATCTTCCACCACAGGATTCATTGTGTTTTACCATCCCATGCTTTGTACAATCCATTCAAAGTGTATACTCAGTGACTTTCATATTCATCACAGAGTTGCACTGTCATTACCTCAGTCAATTTTAGTATGTTTTCATTACTCCAAAAGGAAAAATCCCATACCCTCTTATACCTTCCTATTGTCCCTTAGGATTGATATATCTTTTTTGCCATTGCTGCAAAAATATTACTAATTACAGTTAACTATAATCCATAAGTTATATTAGTTATAATTTTCCCATGTTATCACCATATTCTTAACACTTGATAAAAGAAGAACATTCTTATACTATTTGTGGCAATTTCTTAAAATAAGACAACACTTTTCTTTCATGAAAGATTTCTCTGCAGCATGTGATGCTGTTCAATAGCATTTTACCCACAGTAAAACTTCTTTCAAAATTGAAGTCAATCCTCTCAAACCCTGCTGCTGCTTTATCGAGTAAGTTGATGTAATATTCTAAACCCTTTGTTGTCATTTCAACAATGTTCACAGCATCTTCACCAGAAGTAGACTCCATCTCAAGAAACCACTTTCTTTGCTCATTTATAAGAAGCAACTCCTCATCCATTAAAGTTTTATCATGAGATAGCAGCAATTCAGTCACTTCTTCAGGCTCCACTTCTTTTTTTTTTTTTTTTCGTTATTTTTGTTTTGTTTTGTTTTGTTTGTTAGGCTCCACTTCTAATTCTAGTTCTCTTGCTATTTCCACCACATCTGCAGTCTTGAACCCCTCAAAATCACCCATGAGGGTTGGAATCAACTTATTCCAAACTCCTGTTAATGTTGCTATTTTGACCCCTTCCCATGAATCACGAATGTTCTTAATAGTATCTAGAATGGTGAATCCTTTCCAGAAGGTTTTCAATTTACTTTGCCCAAATCCATCAGAGGAATCACTATCTATGGCAGCCGTGGCCTTATGAAATGTAGCTCTTAAATAATGAGACTTGAAAATCTAAATTACCCCTTGATCCATGGGCTTCAGAATGGATATTGTGTTAGCAGGCATGAAAACAACATTCATCTCATTGTACATCTCCATCAGAGCTCTTGGGTGACCACGTGTATTATGAATGAACAATAATATTTTGAAGGGAATCTTTTTTTTTTTTTTTTTTTTTTTTTTTTGAGCAGTAGGTCTCTTTGGTGGGCTTAAAATATTTAATAAATCATTTTATAAATAGATGTGTCATCTAGGCCTTGTTCCATTTATAGAGCACAGGCAAGTAGTTTAGCATAATTCTTAAGGACCCTAGGGTTTTCAGAATGGTAAATAAACATTAGCTTCAACTTAGTTACCAGCTGCATCAGTCCCTACAAGAGAGTCAGCCTGTCCTTTGGAGCTTTGAAGCCAGGCATTGACTTTTCCTCTCTAGTTATGCAAGTCCTAGATGGCATCTTCTCCCCACGTAAAGCTGTTTCATCTACATTGGAAGTTTGTTGTTTTGCATAGCGACCTTCATCAATTATCTTAGCTAGATCATCTGGATAATGTGCTGCAGCTTCTACATCAGCACTTTAATGTTATGGAGATGTCTTCTTTCCTTAAACCTCATGAACCTACCTCTGCTAACTTCAGACGTTTCTTCTGCAGCTTCTTCACCTCTCTCAGGCTTCAGAGAATTGAAAAAGGTTAGGGCCTTACTCTAGATTAGGCTTTGGCTTAAGGGGATGTTGTGGTTGGTTTGATCTTCTGTCCAGATCACTGAAACTTTCTCCAGATCAGCAGTAGGCTGTTTCACTTTCTTATCTTTCATGTGTTCACTGGAGTAGCACTTTCCTTATTTCCTTCAAGAACTTTTCTTTGCATTCACAACTTGGCTAACTGGCACAAGAGGCCTAGCTTTTGGCCTCTCTCAGCTCTTGACATGTCTCCCTTACTAAGCTTAATCATTTTTAGCTTTTGATTTAAAGTGAGAGACATATGACTCTTCCTTTCACTTGAACTTAATTGGCCTAATTTCAATATTGTTGTGTCTCTGGGAAGAGGGACGCCCAAGGAGAGGGGGTGAGATGGGGAATGACTGAACAGTGGAGCAGTCAAAACACATGCAGCACTTATTAAGTTCACTGACTTATATGGGCATGGTTTGTGGTTCCCCAAAACAATTACAATAGTAACATCAAAGATCACAGATCACCATAACAGATATAATAGTAATGGAAAAGTTTGAAATATTGCAAGAATTATCAAAACGTGACGCAGAGACACACAATGAACAAACACATGCTGTTGGAAAGAATGGTGCCAATAGACTTGCTCAATGAAGGGTTGCCACAAACCTTCAATTTGTAAAAGACGTAGTATCTGCAAAGCACAATAAAACAAAACTCAATAAGATAAGGTATGACTACCTTGGAAATCAAATCGATGTACTTCAAATGTAAAGAAAATTCCCTAGCTTGAGGTATAAGAGACAGGAAAGGATAGGCAGAGATATTGGTAAATATGGGTTAAATCAAACTGATATTAACTATGTAAAGTAAATTACATAGTTAAAAAAAGTTTATTTGTTTTACAGACATCTATCTTCAATCCATGATGGTCATTGCTAATATCCTTAAAGGATTCTTTGCCCCTAGGGCAAAGGGGAGCCCCTAGGGTCCAGCCTTGCTGGGGGTTTCACAGCCATTTAGCTCTTCAATCCTCTATCTTCCCTGGGCAATGCTAAGAACAGGACCTGGGGCCCTAACTACTCCAGGAACTCTCCAACCTCAGGAATCTCCCCACCACCACCCCTTTCTACCACCAGGAAGCCAGTCTCTCTCCCCTCCCCTCTTTCCCTCTGAAAAACAAGAGCCAGAAACACAGGTTATATGTGGAAGTCTTCTACCTTCCAAGCCAGCATCACAAACCCCCTTAAGGCAAAGGGTGAGGAGTGTGACGTTCAGGGAGAATCAATTACTTGGTTGCAGGGACAATAGCAGCATCCACCTCTTAGGGCTGTTGTGACAATGAGAGAAGAGAAAGCAGGTAAAGCTGCCCAGCACAGGGTCTGGCCCAGAGTAAATTCTCAATCATTATTATGTTTAGGAAACCTTTCCAGGTGGATGAAGTTTGTCGGCCACTTTCTATGTTGCTTAGTCTTATCACAAAAAAGAAGTTTGAGTGAAAGTTTCAGGCAAATGCTAGAAAAACTTTTTAATTCTTTCTAGTTAATAGCTGTCTTCACCAAATAAGAAGTGTCACACCTGAGACCTGAGGGTGATATGCCATTCATTGCTGTAGTCCAAGCATAGACAAGACGCTGAGTTCACAAGCCCTTGGCAAAAATGGGGTCTTCTGGTGGCCCTGAGAATGTACCACACAACCCTTCAACTTCAGGCAATGTGACTAACCAACAGCCCCAACTGCCTGCTCTGAAAGCCACTACCATAGTCACTCCAAGGCCACACACCCCCACAGGCTGCTCCCAGCCAATGACAGAGGAGCCATGGAACCCCTCTGACAGGTCATTTTGGCTTGAGACTCCCCCCACCCCCACCCCGGCTCCCGGGTTTGTCAACACTTTCACAGTCTGCAGGCACTCAGACATTTCCACCCAGCCTGCCTGCCTCCCCTCTCAGTTTCACTCAGAGGTCCCAGTCTCATCTGGCTCCCTCCCAAATTTTTCTCACAGGTGTTTCCCCTAATAAATGTCTTGCATCTGCTTCTCAGGCCGCAGCCTCACACACTCTCCCTATTCAATATGCTCACTTTGCTTTTCATAAGCATATCATTTATTTAGAGAGTAAATATTAAATTCACTTCTTGCACCGAAATTGTAAAATGCAACATTAAGAACAAATGCTTTAGATATAAATGTTAAGCCTTCTTCTTACCTTAAGGTGTTAACTTTTCTTTCACCTGCAGTTTAACATTTAGTTTTGCTGAATTTGGCACCTGCTGCTATTCATTCTGGGCTTTAAAACCTCAAGTGGCTGTTGAGGTCCCTCATGGCTCTTCATTGCCCTTAGAAACCCTGAACTACGTAAAAACAAAAAGTCAATGACATTAAAGAATATAAAAGCAGTGTAACTACATTAAAACGAATTTAGAAGACACAGGGAGAGCATTACCCTCGTCCTAATACAGTAACTGCCATTCTAAGGGACCCCGAGTCTCCTCCTCTGCCTGTGGCGGGCACGGGCCTCTGGGTCTCAGCCCTGGCGCACATCAGAATCGCCTCCGGAGATTTTACACAAGACCAAAGCCCAGGCCTGGACTGAAGCTCTAGTCTGAATCTTTGCTTGTTTGGGAGCCCAGGTGTGAAACTGAACAGATCAGACTCCTCAACACGGAGCCCTGCGTCATCAGCAGTCCATTCATGGTCCCTCTCTTTTAACTTTATTAATTTTACCTCTTCATCCCTGATCCCCACTCCTATTTTCCTCCTGCTGTGGACATCCCAGGGGTTTGTTATATGTCCCTAAATACGCGTTTATCCTTAAAAATGTGTTGTGGGCCTGTGTGTGTTTTAAATGTACATTCTTTAGATTTCATTGTTTCTTACCCCTTTTCTCCTTCAGCACTACGTTTTAAAATTCTGTTACCTGAACATCCAGTTGATGGCGCCTCATTTCTGCACAGCAGCCCCCACACCCCACATTTCATTCCCTAGTGATGGACATCTGCGTTGCCTTCAGCTCTCCCGGAGCCCAGACTCTGCCACAGTGAACATCCTCATGTGTAGCCCCTTATGGGGCTGTGCGAGAACCTCTCTGGGAGTTGTGCCCTAGAATGCTCTGGTGATTCGGATGCAAGCCACTGTTGAGGACCGTCCCCAACAAGTGTTTACAATCTTTTAAGGTTTTCTTCACACTTCCCTCCTGTGGGACCGACCCCTCCCCACCTGAAATCTAAGATACTTGGGTTGCTTCTTTTACCCCATAAAAATCTCCCTTCAGAAACTTAGAAATACCAAACTAGAAGTGATGCATCACACCTTCAATGTGGCCTGGATTAGTCTCCTAGGGCTGCTGTAGCGAGTTACCACAAACTTAGTGACTTAAAACAACACAAATTGATTATCTTATGGTTCTGGTGGTCAGAGCCTAAAATTGACATGTCAGCAACATTGTGTTCCTTCTGGAGGCTCTAGGGGAGAATCTGTTTCCTTGCCTCTTCCTCCTTCTAGAGGCCCCCTGTGCTCCTTGGCTCGGGACACATTTTTTGAATCACCCACTCTGCTTCTGTCACCACATCTTCTCCTCTGGATTTGACCCTCCTGCCTCCTTTTGTAAGGACCCTGATGATAACGTGGGGCCAATGCAGGTAATCCAGGGCAATCTCCCCATCTCAAATCCTTATTTTAAACACTTCGACAAAGTCCCTTTGGCCAGGTAAACTAACATAGTCACAGGTTTTGGGGATTAGGTTGTGGACCTCTTTGGGGGCCTTTTATTCTGCATACCACATAACCATTGAATCTTTGCGTTTAAACTCTATTTGATTTTTTTTTTTTTTTTTTTAATTAAAAGGTAGCACATGCTTGTGTTGTATTACAAACAAGACAGAGATGTGCAAGGAAAAAGGTGATGGCTCACCTTTTTCGTACTATAGTCCCCACTGGGTATACAATATCAAAAGATTGACTCAGACCTTTCAGTCATGCCCATCTTAAATACACAAATCTGGGCCTTTTGGTATTGCTGTGGTGTTGTACAAAACCAGGATCATACACATCAATCTGCAACTTTTTTCTCTTAATGTGTTATGGAATCCCTCCAGATCAATCCATAGAGAGCTCATCCACTAATTTGATTAGTTAGGCACATATTCCACAGGCTGGGTAAACTAATTGATTCAGCTATTCCCTTATTGAGAGATATTCAAGTGGATTTCCAATTTTAACTTTAAATAATGCTTCAAAATTTTGTTTGTATGCACCAAGTCTCTTGTTTCTGAAAGATTCCCCTGAGTGGGATGTAGGGTCCAAATATATGTGCATTTTTAGTAGATGATGCCAGATTATTTTCCAAAAGTTTTAGCAATTTGAGCTCTCATTGACAAGAAATGAGTATGACTCTTTACTACAAAACCTCCTCCCAGCCAGAAATAAATATTATTGCTTTTTATAATTTCTGTTAATTTGATGTATAAAAAAGATTATGCTGTTGTTGTTTTTTTTCTTAATTTTTAATTATGTTGCTTTCTTTTTTTTTTTAACTTTATTTTGTACATTTAATAATTGTTGTTTTAATTTATATTTCTCTCAAGACCACAAGGGTTGAGATTTTTTGTGGCTATTGACCACTTTCATTTCCTCTTCTATGAATTGCCTGTTTAGCATGCCCATTTTTTCCATTTTATTTCATTTTATTATTTTAAAATAACTTTATTTTTTGGATCAGCTGTAGATTTACAGAAAAGTTATGAAGGTAGTACAGAGAGCTCCCATATATCCCAACTCAGTTTCCCCATCATTACTATCTTACATCCATAGAGTACATTTATTACAATTAATAAAGCAATATTGATACATTATTAACTAAAGTCCATACTTTATTCAGATTTCCTTACCTTTTATCTACATAAATTATTTGGAATTCTTCTGTATAGGAGATTTGGCTCTTTCCCTTCATTTATTTATTTATTCAATCATTCATTTACATCAGTATGGACTCATATAGATAATTTTTACTTTTGTTTATAATTCCAACTACTTTTATTCATTCTGTTGTTCAAATTGGCTATTGGGAGCTCTTTTAGTTGGCTCCTGTGTCTCTTTGACATACCCCAGTCAATCTGGGTTTTAGGGTTTTTTTGAGCACACTCTTTCTGGCATATCAAGGTCTCCATATTCATCTTGTATATTTCCTGCTCCAGTCCTAGAATCAGTCATTTCTCCAAGGAACCCTGGTTCCTTTTATTGGAGAATAGTGTCAGAAACCAAGATGTTGGCACTAGGTATGTTTTTTGCTACTGGGGTGTCATTGTTTCTACGCTCTTTCAGCTGTGTACTAACCCATGTGTATACACCTATCTAAAAATATTTCTGTATGTAATCATCTGTATCTGTATTAAGGTAAGCGTGAGTTAATCTTGATGTCTCTAATCTATCATCACACAGATGATTCTAGCCTCCTCCCCTGCTTGTCTGTAAACTTCTACACCAACAGTGAAAAACCTGATTCCCACCATCTGCCACCCATACTTAATTGTTCAATTTCAGTGTACATGTAGTGCAGGATCGGAATTGCTAACCCACAACTCAGGGGAAACAACTTTATCAACTAAAGCAAGGTGTTGATCACTGGTTCCTTTTGCCATTAGTCTTAGATTCCACACATTTCCAAAGTTTCTTAGGTCAGCAGCTTTCCCACCCATCTCCCTCGATGAGGTTGTATAATACATTTTTTTAAAGGTTTATTTTATTTATTTCTCCCCACCCCCTCGTTGTTTGCATTTGCTGTGTCTGTTTGTATGCTGGTCTTTTTTCCTTTTTTTTTTAGGAGGCACCAGAAAACAAACCTGGGACCTCCCATGTGGGAGGGAGGCGCCTAATCAATGGAGCCACCTCCGTTCCCTGCTTTATTGTGATGTTTTTCCTCCTTGTGTCTCTTATTGCATTATCTTGTTGCATCAGCTCACTGCACCTGACTGTCACGCCTTCCTGTAGCATCAGCTCACTATCTTGCTCGTCTTCTTTAGGAGGCACCAGGAATGGAACCTGGGACCTCCCATGTGGTAGGCAGGAGCTCAATCACTTGAGCCACACCCACTTCCGTATAATACTTTTTTTTTTTTGACGCACCAGGGGCCAGGGGTTGAACCCAGGACCTTGTATGTGCGAAACCAGCACTTGACCACTGAACCACATCAGCTTCCCTGAGTTCATTTTTTCATTTGTTTTGCTTGTTGTCAGTTTTTATTTTTTTCAGGGGACACCAGGAATCAAATCCAGGACCTCCCATGTGGGAGGTGGGAGCTCAACCGCTTAAGCCACATCCGCTCCCCCATATAATACATTTTTAAAAGTTAATTCTCTTAACACAGTGTGTATTCTGTCCTGGGATCCCTCAGACTTCTGAATGAGTTTTTAAAAACTTTGTATACATTAAGGTTCACTCTGTGCTGTGAAGTTCTGTGGATTTTGGCAAGTGCCTAGTGTCATGTATCCACTATTACAGTATCATACAGAATAGTTTCACTGCCCAATAAAAGCCCCTGTGCTTCACCTATGCTGCCCTCCCCCACTCCCACCAAACCCCTGTCAGTCACTGAACTTTTTACTATCTCTGTAGTTTTGTCTTTTCCAGAATGTCATATAATGGGAGTCATACAATGTGCAACCTTTTAAGATTAGCTTCTTTCACTTAGCAATATGCATTGAATGTTCATTCATGTCTCTTAATGGCTTGATAGCTCATTTCTTTTTATCACTGGATAATATTCCATTGTAGGGATGTACCACAGTTTATCCATTCACCTATTGAAGAATATCTTGGTTACTTCCAGATTTTGGAGATTATGAATAAAGCTGCTATGAACATTCTTCTTGCCTATTTTTTAATGGTTTGTCCTTTGCTTTTCAAATTGTCAGTTAAGGTTATAAACTGTTTTCTTCCTAGTCCATTATTTCTCCTTTGACCTTATGATTTTTGCCCTATAAATTTTTTTTGAAATGTAATTGAATATTATCTATATTCTCTTTTATGGCTCCTGGGTTTCCTGTCTTGCTTAGATTGTTTTCTTCCACCCCAAGGTTAAAAAACGTTCTCCTGGATGCAGGTGTAGCTCAGCGGTTGAGTGCCTGCTTCCCATGTATAAGGTTCCAGGTTCAATCCCCGGTACCTCCTAAAAAAAAATATTCTCCTGAATTTCTCCCTATTATTTATTAAGGCAGAATGTATAGGTTTACACACAAAGGATAGAAATGCTGAAGAAGCAACAGAGGCCTGGTGTGGCTGGTGACTTGGAGCTGTGCAGCACTTCACCTCTGAATTGAGTGGCCCATCATCTGGGCTTTCTACGATCAGCTTAAGAGAGTTCTTGGGGTCTCCTTGGGTACTGTAGCTCCAGGAGCAGAATGCTCTGTGGCCTGACTTTAGAGAGGAAAAAACAGACCTCTGGGTTGTTTTCCTGAGCCCATTCAAGCCTGTATCCCTTTATGTGTATGCTCCCTATTTTTTTCCCTGCTGGTCCATAGGCAGTGGGGACCAGGTATGGACTGATGATCCGTAATTGTTTAATGCCTGGCATGGTGTCCTGTGGGCAAGCAGGCAGGCAGGTAAGGAGGAAGGAAGGAGGAAAGAAGAGGGGAAGGAAGGGAAGGAGGGAGGAAAGAAACTCCATTCTAAGTTCTTCTCTGCCTGCTGTGGGCGCTAGGTGGTTAACCTCACTGACCACATGACTGGGGATCCCTTGCCCTGTTTCTCACTTTAATTGCCAGTGGGATGCACTGTCAGGGAGTTGGAGGAGAGAGGGCATTTATCCCTCTCGTTTCCTACCTGCCAGGCCATCCCTCTGGCAGCAGCTGCCTCTTGCTACAACCACAGTTCCTGCCAACAGCCCCTCATCCAGGGCTCCTGATTTCCAACTGGTCCCCAATAGCATCATTTCTTCCCCTGCCTCCGCAGGCCTAGTGCGGAAGCAGCTGAGGTAGTTGCTATGTGTGTATTAGCATCCCTAGTTATTCACGTGAAGCTGCCGAGACCTCTGTAAATAGTCACCTCATTAAAAAGTCTTTCAAAAATCCCAGCTGAGTGTGCCCTCTGTTTCCTGCCTGGCTCCTGATGGGTTCCCGAAGGGGAGAAAATAAAAAAAGCAAAGGAAAGTTGGAAGGATGAAAGGGCTTCTCAGAACAGTTTATACAAATCCAGAAAGAAAAAATTAAAGTCATCAAAAAACTGGGGAGTAAGTTCTTGTTATCCCCCACACTCATCTCCTTCAGGGGGAAGAAGACTCAGAAAGCACTTGTGCGAGACCCAGCCACAGCATGGCCTGCTCTGAATTCGCCCCCAGCTGCCTGTGGCCAGTGGCTCTGTCCTCTGCATGCCTTCAGTGCTCAGTTCTCTCTCCACAGGGATCCTTGATAGGGTGGAATTATAACTTAGTTTATAGGTCTGTCTCACGCCCTGGCTTGTGCACTCCTCGAAAGCAAAGATTTTGTCTTGGCCATTGCTGCATCTTGGCCAGCTTCTCGCAAGCTGCCCAGCTCAGGGTACATCTTCCTGTGGGTTCACAAGAGGAATGAATGAAGGTTTCTTCTCCCACCAATGAACCCTTTAGTTCTACCTTTCTAGGATCCACCCCCTTCCTGAGATGAAGGGGCCTGAGGGCTAAAAAAAACTTTTGGCACTAATGACCCTGGAAGCTGACTAAGCTGCTGACTCAAGAAAAACAGCTTCCTCTTCCAAGTTAGTTGCTTTGCTCAGACAATTCCTGGCCTCATGCTATCCTGCCGCCTTTGCAGTTCTCCAAGCACTGGCAGCTTGTCTCACTTTTTTTTGTGTGTGTCATTGTATCTTTTTCTGTTGTTATCTCAGGTGTTACCTGAATGATCTCTACTAGCTCCATAACAGACCCTGGTCATATGCTGGAAACAGGCAGGGACCACATGCTCCCATCAGGATTCGGCACGTGAAATCTGGGCTCTATGTTCATTATATGGAGCCAACATTAAGCCTTGATACATTTCAATTATAATGGTTTTAGTAACTACAAACACAATGGGGAAAAATAACCCACAGTGAAAAGCTTATTTGTGTTTGACTGTAATTGTTTCCACAGTCAACTGGAATTTTCTAAAGCAGTATTAATTTCAAAGATTCCATTAGTGGAAACATGTTTTTACTGCTGGATTTATGTTGTATTTTTAGTAAAAGTACTTCTTTATGTGTATAATAAAGTATGACGTTTTCTAACGATTGTAAAACTTTTCATCTAAAATCACAAACTCAGATGACAGTCTCAGCTAAACCCACCTTGAGAGTCCCCCCAGCCCAGGTGCAGCAGTAAGTGAATAAGCCTCCAGATGATTCCAGCTGTTTGGATCTTCCCAGCAGAGGCACCCGACTTTATGGAGCAGAGACAAAACATCCCCGCCATGCCCTGCCTGAATTACCTACAGAGCTCATAGTGTAATAAAATAGCTGTTGTTTTATGCAAAAGCAAAAAACAACCAAAACTCCACAAACCAGGGTAAAGCTCGTTTCAGACCATTTGCCTTAGTTTGGTATATGAAAATAGTTTTCACTCAAGTTTGAGTTGAAGAGTAGGGGTATCTTCCCCCAGAACCTTCTTAGACTAATATTCTAAGAGCATATATAACCCCCATCATACAGGGTGATGCTTATGGGGTGCTCTCTACTGTGCAAAGAGGAAAAAAATTTTGGAAGGGATTCTAAGTGGTAGAACAGTTGCTTCAGGAACAGAGAATTCTGGATTTCAAACACCACATCTGGCACCCTGGCTCCCGGCCTCCTATTACTGACGCATTCTCTTAATCACACCCAAAGCCCTGGAATCACAGGCTTCCTCATCCATCAAAGGCCAGGTTGATGAGATCTCAAGGTGTGACACATCCTCCAGGTTTGCTGACCTCTGTGTGACTAACACTGGAACCAGGGCTTAGGGTAGGTTAGGGAGAGGAGTACTTGAGTTGTATATCTTCTCAAATTGTATACCTTCTTCAGGATCCACAGGGCTTAGCTTTTTTTTGTTTTGTTTTGTTTTATAACTTTAGAGATAGGAGCCAATACTTGCTGTACATCTCCAGACTGTAAAGAAGTGCTGCTGGTCCAGTATCAAAAGCAGTTGCTCCCTGGGGGTAATTTCTGTGAAGGGATCTTACATCCCTGGTCACATGCCTCATCCAGGAGTCTGTTGAGAACCGTGCTAGGAGAAAGACCACAAGCCCTCCAAACTAACACCCTCCCTCCTTCCCCATTCTCTTACAAACCAACAGTCCTCTGGTGTCAGTATCAATTTTACAATAACTTTCAGCATAATGTCCTCTGTCATAGGGTTAAATCAGAACATCCCAACCTTTCCAGTCTGTGATACTCATAGCCTTGTATGGGAGAAAGAGGGACAGAGTGAGACAGAAATAGGGAATAGTTTCTGTGTAGGAAGAAGGTGAGATTATTAAAAACTTATTCTTCTAGTACTCGGGATATGAACAGTTCATTAAATAAAATTATTTTATCATGACTGAAGAACAGTCAATCCAAGATCCTTAATATTTTAAAAATAATTCACTCTACAAGTTTTGAAAGAAATTGCCCAAAGCATACTCAACAGTCATTGGCTATTGGTATGGCTTCCTCTCAATCCTAAATCCAAGAAACTTGTAATTCACGAGACCATTAACCAGCTCTTCAGCTCTAGAATGTGTTCAGTATTCCCCAAGACACAAGCTAGACAGTGAAGTAATTATGCCTTTTGGTTTTCAGAGGTTTTAGATCTAGGCCAGTTTCTTGCCTCTGCCCATTCCCATCTCCCTGCCCATGTCGCTAGAGTAGGGTGTCCATAGCTGGACTCTGATCTGCAAGTGCATTAAAGGCCAGGGGCATACTGGCTGAGCCCAGGGATCCATCATCCCAGCCAAAAGAAAATTTTGAAACAGCAAATATTTCTTCTCCCTCATATCCATTTCCAGTGTCCTCCCCATCTCAGAAACCCAGTCTTTCCATGTGAACGAGCCCCTGCTACGTGGCTTTCCTTGAGGACTCCGACAAAGCCCACACCAAAGCTCTGCCTCCCCGAGGACCAGCTTCACATCCCACACCCCTGCTCTCTGATGTCTGATGGTACTTAACTTCTACACCATACAATTTAGTTCTTGATTCTATACTGTCAAGTGTTTTGTCAAGTGTATCATGGGTGTTAGTCGTGTCTTTACCTATGAGAAGCTCCTGGAAAGGTACTTCTCATTGACAATAGCTCCTCACACTGCGCATCACTCATAACAGGTACTCAATAAGTAAATAACTTATCTTTATATCAAGTGTTTCCCTGTAAGGGTAGTGAAAGACTAAGACAACCCACTCACCCCAGGCCAGGCTCTGAGCTGAGGGGTGGCCTCTGGCTTCCGTGAGCCATCCTGCCAGGTTGTGATGTCAACAATGCACTCCATGGAAATGCTTAAGTTTGGTCTGGAAGGCCCCTCTGGCCTTTCCTAGCCCAAATGAGTTTTCTTGTAAATTTAGTATCTTTGAAATTCTCCAGTACCACCCCCACCATCTTCCACCCCCACCCCCATAGCATCACTTCTGGAATTTAATTACTATATGAGGCATCTGTGGAAAAGATATTTTTCCTCTCTATCCCTGTTTCAGAGCATAGTATGTGGCATTTGAAATGATAAGTGGCTGGCTGGTAGGGCTACTGGCTGGATGAACTGCTGCACTAATAGATGGGTACATGGGTGAATGAAAGAACAAACTGTTCCTAGAAGTGTCCTGCAGTGGTGCCCCCCAGAGGCCAGAGGTTTCTACTTGTTCAAAGGGCTCAAGACCAGTGGAGCCCATTGACCACAGGGTGATTTTGTTTTTAATTTGGTCAATTTAAAAAATGTGTGGCTTAGAAACTAGAATATTTATGAACATGTAGTCAAAACATGGCAAGCCACTTACTTGTTAGGGAAAAGCTACAGTTAGATCCACACTGACATATTTGTTCATACCTAGTTAACTAAGTAATAAATTTTTTAAATGCTCAATTTTATTTTCTTCACCACATATATCATTTTAATTCACTCCTATATTTATCACCCCCTATATTTCCCCAACTGAAAGCCAAATTTGTCTGCTGTCACTGTAATATTCCTCAGTTTTGAACTTGAAGGAAGCCCTTGAAGAAAAGGCTGGAAGGCCTTCAAGACCCCATCCAGAGGTTCTCCACCTTAACTGCATGTTGGAATCACCTGGGGAACTTTTAAAAACTTGACGCCCAGGCTGCACCTCAAATGTATTGCTTTAGAGTCTCTAGAGATGAGACCCAGGCATCCCTATTTTTAAAGCTCCCCAAATGAGTCCCATGAGCAGCCAAGACTGGGAACTACTGCTTCAACCTATATATAGCAAAGCCTAATGAAAGGGCAAACTGTGCAAACTTGAGGGTTTTACATTCCCTCTAACAGTCAGCTTTGAAATTTGCAGTATCCTCATTGATTCTTCCCATTCTGTTCTCTCTTTATACTATTTCTGTCCTGGCCATCGAAAATGGCTCCTAGTCATCTGCACAAGGATGCATGGTATGTTCAGGTGAACTACACACTCGTCTCATGAAAGCTGTCTGTTCCACTCACGATCCTCGAACTTAACTTCTGTACCTAAGAGCAGTTTTAGGAATTGAGAAAACCAGTTAATTGCAATAAATTCTATGGAGTAGAAGGTTGC
The DNA here is from genome assembly GCA_026826555.1 of Tolypeutes matacus. NCBI lineage: Eukaryota > Metazoa > Chordata > Mammalia > Cingulata > Chlamyphoridae > Tolypeutes > Tolypeutes matacus. Next base: position 50,195,132 of record JAKSZT010054487.1, on the reverse strand, counting down.
GAACCACCCTGAACCAGAGCTGGCCAATCACAAAAATCACAGGAATGTTGAAAAATGACAAGCTCTGTGATCATCCCACCCTCCATCAGTGAACTTGCTCCCCCGGTACTTTTGTACTCTGATCATTGTCCCTATAAGAACCCCAACTACATTTGCTGGGGAAGTCACCTTCCCATGTTTCCTAATGCATTGAAGAAAAGTGCTTGCCTTCAGTCCTAACTAGTCTCCTCTTGTGCTTTCATAGTTTGCATAGCATTCACTGGCTAGACCATTTCCCTGGATCATTTGGAAAAGCAGTGCCTGGGGATACCCACCAGAAACCATCTCCTGGAATTTGGAGGAGGATGTGGGGTGGGGCAGATCTCACCCTCTCAGCTCCCATTCCCACCCATTAATTTTGCACAAGCCCACTGACTGGGCAGGGCTCCTGTAGCGGGTTGAACCAAAAGACTCACACAACACCAACTGGATTGCACTTATGTATTCAGTTTCCTACGTATTTGAACAACAGGGACCATGGGAAGGGGAAGAGAAACACTGGAAGAGCTGCCTGGCTAGAATATCACTGACTTCTACTCACACACTTTACAAAATCATCTTCCTACAGGAAAATCGGCTTCCACAGGGGTAGCATGGGTTACATGGGTCACACGGGTTGCAGGGATTGCATGGGTTGCAGGGGTTGCAGGGGTTGCAGGGGTTGCAAGGGAGACAGGGGGAAGCACAAGGGTAACAGGGAGACTCGATCTTGACACAGCTGCCGAGCCCGTAGGAGTACGTGACGTCTTTCTCATCCACACAGGGCGGCAAGCTGAACTCTTTGCAGATGTTCATGTAGCTGTACTTTTTCGATCCGAGGCAGTCGTACCTGTTCTCCCGCTCCGCTGACACGCACACCTTTCCATCCTTCACCCGAACTTTCACTTGATCAGGCTCGAAGCCGCACACATTCACTGATCCTAAAATGTTACTGCTGCAGCAAGAGGAGGCCAGAATTCTATTTGTTGTTCTTCTCAGTCTGGAATTTAGAAAATGAAAAGGGTGGGAAGAAGAAGCTCAGACTTCAGAAGCACATGCAACTTGAGAAGCAATATTTTCAGCTCTTTTTTAAAAATAACAAAAATAAACAATATTCATTGTGACAAGTCAAGCGTTACAGAAGCATATAAAGTAAAAAGGGAGAATCCTTTCCTGTAAATCTTGCTGTTTCAAGGTAAGCTTCTGTTAACAACTGTTGGGTGTGTGGCCTTCCAGATCTTTCTCTTATTAGTTGTGGAACCTTGGGCAGGTTCCTTAATCTGTCTGTGACTCAGTTTCATTATCAGTTAAATGGAGGTAATAATAATACTATGTCGTATGGCTATCGGGAGGGCTAGATAAGATTATGTATTTTACTTAACACTTAACATGCTAAGTCCTGTTTGGTTATTATCGTTATCATAATTACTGCTAATACTACTCTCGTGTCATAAACTGACACCTAGAGCTTCTTTATTTAAAAAAAGTAGGTTCCAAGGAATAGATTCCCTTCACCGGCTGCATTTCAAAGATACTCTTTAGCCTCAGAACCCAGCCCTGCTGATCCCCAGGACGGTGCTGCCACTGGGCAATCACACAGAGGCTTAGCCCAAAGGCTCCAGGAACAATTTACACGGCAGGAGTGCCCCAGCCCGAATCCCTGCTGGTGCCAGCTGTCCACAGGCCGGCTGCCTCGGTCTTCCTGCGACAGCAAGGCAGCCTCAGAATGTGTGGACAGCCAGCCCCGGCGGGGATCCGGTCAGCTTAGAGAGACCCTGGGGATCAGATATGCAATGACCTGCCACTGGGGTGCTGGATCGGCTCCTACCATTTTGTAAGAGCTGATTGGGGCATCTCTTCCCAACTCTTTCTTCAATGACTTCAGGTTGATTGCTAGCAATCGATGGTGGTGGAAACTAGAAAACTACAAATCAGGGCTTTTTCTCTCCCTACACCTCAGCTGGGTTGTTAGATATCACTGCCTGTGACCCACCCACACATTGCCCCAACAGCAAGATCTGACCCCCTGTAGCAGCAAACCCGGATCTCCACGGTTCCTACAGAGCTTCCTCGCTGCTACTCAGCATTCCTACTGTGTGAATCCTTAATACAAGAAAATACTAACAGCAGCTCACACTAATTGACCACTCATGATATAGCGAGAGGTAGAAAAAGGGAGTATTCAGGAGCAAGACCCTGGAGCAGGAGGATTTGGGTTCAAGTCTTGGCTCTGCCATTCATTAAGCTAGTTGACCTGGGATGAGTTACTGAACCTCTTTGTGCTTCAGATCCCACATCTGTAAAACTGGGATAATATTTGTAACCCATCCTCATGTTGTGAGGATTAAACTAGTTAATATGAAAAATATTTAGAATAGTGCTTGGCACCTGGTTAGATTCAAGAGATGTTAGGATTGTTTTTGTTTTTTCTTGCAATGCATCATGGAAAGTGCTAACCATGTTAAAAGCATTATTTCATTTAATCTTCACAATAACCCTGTGATGTACATAATTACCACCATTTAACACATGAGAAAAATAGTGAATATGGTGAATGGCAGAGCCTAGATTCAAATTCAGGCATGTCTAATGCCAAGGTTATGATTTTAACCATCAGGTAGAATGAACTGTTGGACTGAAAACCCCTACATTTAGGTAGGGCAGCCTGGCCTTAGCTCTGCATGTTCTGGCCCTGCTCAGGAGCCATTTTCTTTCTTATCACCTCATCCTTCCAAAGACATCCTAATGTTCTAAAATGGTCTTTTTATCCCTTAAAAAAAAAGGTAGCTGGGTTCCAAGAGACATTCCTGGCAAATCTTTCTGCATCTCTTAGCCTCCAAAGGAAGTTTTAGAGTGGGATTTCCACTCTTTAGAGTGGGGATCTCTTCCAGTTTGAGGAGTCTGAACTCTATGCTTGGAGGATTGATTTGAGATTTATCAAGTCTTACTTTTTTTTAGTGTATTTAGACATTTCTTTTTGTTATATGTTATAAAAGTTAAATGTAGAAAACTCAGAAAATACAGAGAAGCAAAGAAATGGTTTATTAAAAAATATATACCCCTAATCCCAAATAACACTTAACATTTTGGTGTTAGACTTTCCTCTGTGTGTGTATGTATGTATGTGCACGAGAGAGAGAGTTTTATGTGTTTTTCTGAAATCATGCTGTACATGCTTTTAATCTGTATTTTTCGCTCAGTAAGCCCTATCATGATTTGTTTTACGATAGTGTGAGACCTTTCACTGAAGGCTACAAAGCCAAACACTCGGGGGTTGTCTACAAAATGCTCCAATAGAATTCAGTTCTAGCAGACATAGAGGCAAACAGGACCAAAGGAATTGTGCAATCAGAGGACCATGTGGGCATTATCTCCATTTTCAGTTCTCACCCCAAAGAACCTGAAGGTGGCAGGGCATCTGTAGACCATTCTAAGGAGAAAGGAAGTGAACTGGAGTTTCTTTAAAATCTTTATCTTCTGTGGTAAGCAAGCAAACAAGCACATCCAACTCCTGGGTGAGCAGGGAAGAGCTCACCAGAACCACAGGGAGACAGCCCCAACTCGAGACACTGACCTCTTTGGATGGACCACCAGCTTGAAGCAGAAACAGCCAAGACCAGGAGTGAAGCTCAGAGCAGAACAGGTGCCCCCTGGGCTTCTCAAGAATCTCCCTTGGTGTGTGCATAGGCTGAGAATCAAAGCTCTTCCTTTCAACCCAGATCTTCCCATACAAGATGAGAAACAGTGATCCTGCCACAAAAATGAGGCTGGGCCTCACAAAGAAGGGTCCAGGACACCAAGCAGGATTGTTAGGGGCCCAGCTACTGCCATGCTTGATTCCACCAGAAAAGCCCTGTGCCCTCTGGAGATGGGTCTGGAGCTAGATCTATAAGCCCAGGTAGGCTCCCAGATTCTTCTCTTAGCAATATGAATCCCGGGATACAATTTCATGTATTTTATTGTCTTGACTACCCCTTTTTCCTCTATCCCTAACTTACTTTTGCCCCTTTGTCCCTCTAACAGCTTCACAGGGCTCTCCCACAAATGTGAGTCTGCAGGAAATTGCCTGTGAAGTCTTGGCCAGGTCATGTTTCTACTTTCTCTTGCTTCTAGGTCTAGGGTCATCAGTAGGGTTGTGTGGGTTTAGGAGAAATTGCAAGAGTCAAATTTTACTCATGAGACAACTCCAGACTTGCAGCTCATATCCCACCTGCCAATGAATCACCCCACAAGGGATTTTTCTGGCTCTATGTGGGATACCGGGCAAAGGGAGATTGCCTCCTACACTTTTGTTATCATGAAGGTAAAGTTCAACCACAGTAAACTTAGGGAAATTTGACCCTTTGATTCTTTGCAGAAGCCTCTTTGAAAGCTGGGAACAAGCTAGAAGACAGGTAGGGCCTGTGCTGCCCCTTCTGCTCATATTAAGGCTGCATTTCACCTGCATGTACAATTAAGCCCATGAAAGTGAAACAAACTGTCCTCAGCATTGCTGAGCCCTCTAGTCAGCCATCTTCACTAAAATATAAATCAGATTCACCCTGGTGTTGAATAAAGTAATGAGGATGCCCAAAATGCCTATCTATACCTGGAGAAAAGGGAGACAGATCTTCCTCAAATTATTCTTGGACTACTTTGCCTTCTCTTCCCAACCTTAGACCCATTGCAAAGACCCATTTAAACTCCATTCCTCCTTTCCAACCCATCTTTCCTGTTCTCTTCTTTCTTCTTTCTCTTCCCTTTTCCAGCCATGCCTCTCCTTCCCAAATTCTAAAGTGATGTTCAAAACAGGCAGACTTTTGGTTTGATAGCAAAGAACAATTGTCATTAGGCAGGATAGCACAGTGCAGGTACATCCAAATCCCCTAGAGCGCTTGTTAAAATGCAGATGGCTGGGTCCCATCCCCAGGGTTTCTGGTTCAGTATGTCTAGGATGGAGTCCAAGAATTTGCATTTCTAACAAGTTCCCAGACTTTGTTGTGGCTGCTGTTCCAGGGACCACACTTTGAGAACCACAGACCTGGAGTTAAGCACATGGATTCCAGACTTAGGCAAACCTGGCTTCAAGTCTCAGCTCTATCCCCTTCTAGTGGCTGAAAACGTCACCCCTGAATCTCAGTTTCATCATCTGTAAGATGACCAAAATAATATCGCCCAACAGGGTTGTTACGAGAATTAAGGGACTACGAAGTCACCTAGTTTATCAGTCAGTAAAGGGAAAGTCACCTCTACCAGCACTTTTCTTGTTGGCTGTACCAGGCTCTGCCTTACATAGACTTGTCCTACATCTGAGGCTTTAGGTGACCAAGCCCAAGTCCTGTATCATTGATGAACAAGTCAAACCAAATGATAGAAATGTGTTTGACCTAGATGAGTAGCAGCTCCTTCCCCTGAAGCCACAGGGGGACCCAGCTCTGAGACCTGTGAGCATGAAGAGATTATGATGAGAGGGGCCAAGGGGCCCAACTTGATGCCATCTCTGCAGGGACAGAGATCCAAGGGAAGTAAAGGAGCTCTCCTCTCCGTGGGAAAACCAACCTTTCACAGCCATAAAGCCCCAAAGCTTTCCTCGCTGCTGGCTTGCCACAGCTTAGCTGAGTGGTGACCTCTGGGTCAAAGAGTAAGAGAGTGGAGGGAATGAAAAGATTCTCTGAGGATCTAGAGCCTGGGTCTCCACTGTGGAAGATGATAGAGTCCCAGCTGCCAAGGTATCTTTTGAAATATCTGTTCAGTAAACAATGGAAATGGATTGGACCTTCTATGCACATTCAAAAAACACCACACACACACACACACACACACACAAAGCAGATAACACTCAAAAATGCCCAAGAAATTTACTGGGGGGTGTTTGAGAAATTGTCAGCCAAGGTTTTTTACCAGCTATTAAAGGAGCGCCCAGAGACAGATCAATCTGTCATGCAGCAACACACCTCCAGGGGGTGCTGTGACAACTACAGACCAAGGAATCTTACTTTTCCCTTTGGATAAAGAACCTTCTGAGCAACACAGCTGGCATCTAAAAGGACGTGTTCTGCCTAACAAACCCATTAGCGTTCTTTCAAGGGGTAAAAGGCCACACAAATATGATATTTAAACTCAAAAAGCCTTGAGCAAGGAGGTTTCACACCAAAGATTGTTTTAAAAAAATTAAATCAACATGATATTTCAGGATCTATTTGGTTATGGATCGGGAACTGGCTTAGAGATAAGAAAAAAGGTGTTTGGAAGAAAAAATACTAACGGTGGAACTCCTCTGGGACTGGAGCTGGGATCAGAGTTTAATGTTTTCATCCATATTCAGTAAAATCAGATACTTATGTTTGCTGGTGACACTAAACCCTTCTGGGTAGTGATATGTCAAGCTGTCAGAAATAGACCATTGGAAGATCTCACAAGGTGGTATGGATGGAAGAAAAGTGACTCCGAGGAGATACAAGAGGGCAAGCACGGGGTCATTTCTAAAATGGACTTGGACACAAAAGGACAAATACTGTATGAATGTGTTACTATGAACCAAATATATTGGGTAACATATTGTTTGATTCAAAAAAATGTATATGTATCCATTACATTTAATTGAGAAATGTTTTTATTCATCTGTGTTTACTTTTTAGTTTTTAATTTATATTTTCAATTATTAAATGTACAAAATAAAGTAAAAAAATAAAAATAAAATGGACTTGGAGCTATCAGTTAAGAGATGTAGCCTCGGTGTAAAGACCTGCTTTGTATACTGCTGCAGACACAGGAAAAAAAAAATCAGTGAAAACCTGGGTACTGGAGGAAAAGTATCACAAACCAAAGAAAGCATTTGCTCTTATATAAATTACAATTAAGCTTTGTTGTATACATTGCACTCCACAAAAGAGGGCCTCCTGGAAGGCGTAGAGAGCCCAGGCGGGAAGGACAGAGAGGCGTTCTCACCTGGAGAGTCTGGGAAGAGGGATGCTGCCAGGACACAAAGGCTCAAAGGACTTGGATCAAGCATATTCATGAATTCAAGGACCAGGGAGAGCGGGCGCAGACCTGCTCACCAGAAACCTTGATTTGGGATCAAGTATTTAAAAAAGAACCTCTGTTTCATGGTGTGACCAATTTATGTAACTTGATACTTAATGAGTTAATATGGTTCAAAGTGAGTGAAGATAAATGTATGGGTGATAGCCTATCCTAGACTGTTGAGATTCACTGCTGACCTTTGGTGGCTGATGACCTGGACAATTGTCCTTTCCAGCATCACTGTTACTGTTGTCAAGGGACTCTATCTAATCTATCTATCTATCTATCTATCTATCTATCTATCTATCTATCTATCTATCTATCTACCTATCTATCTATCTATCTATCATCATCTATTTATGCTCGTCCTATAAAATAAATATCAGCATATTAAATGCATTTTTCTGCACCTTACTTTTTTCACTTAACCATACATCAATGTGAAAAATGTTTCATCAAATGTTACATCTATATATTATTCCAATGTATGGGTGTACCACAATTTATTTAACCATGGGAACAACGATGTGTTTAATCTTTTTCATCAAAGGCAACAGCCTAAATGGGATATGTAGAACATTAGAAAAAGAAGACTTTCTCCAGGCAGTAAAGAAAATGTAATCAAACCCCCAAAATTGTAAAGTATTTTTTTAAATTACCCAATTCAATTAAAACCTTTTCAAATCTATTCTGAAAGCTATGTGTCTCATTTCTGTAGTTTATTCGTACAATCTTGAAGAGAGCTGGATAGGAGGCCAATATAATAGACAGAACTCCAGATGAATTTCAAGTCTTTGTCTTGAAATTCAAAGTTGGGGGAAGGGAGAGAGGTTTTCCTACAAAACCAAGGAAATGCTTCTATTGTTCAATTTCTCCCATGCTCTTAAAGCCTCTGGCAAACATTAAGGATTTGATCAATTATTATTACTTTTCCTGTAGTCATTTCTGTAAGTCCAAATACACTCAATTCACTTTACTCATAACCAGGAAAAATGTTCAGCTCGCTACTACCAATAGCTTTTTAATGACATCCCCTGTTTCTTTGCCTCATTAAAGCCATATTATTTATCATGTTGGCACTCCTGCTATAAACCACCAGCAGCCTTGCCAATCGACGTTATTACCTTGTCTTTTGAGAATCTTACAGTTCCCATCATGAACCCATTTACCCCTCTTTTCTTAAATCTTTGCTGAGTCACCAGAGTTATTAACATGAACCCCTTCATTTTACTCACGTACTGATTGTCAAGTTTTTCTTTCTTATCCCAACTTATAAGGCTACTATACCAACTATAAAAGTCTGAAAATAAATTTACTTGGCAAGCTCTCGCTTTTCATCCTCTATGGCTCTAATGGCTTTCCTCTCCAAACTTCTGAGGGATGGTCGAAGACAGTAAAGCTTGACATCACACAGGCAACACGGATAGAGATCACACAGGCCACAAGAGCGTGATCTCTTTGAATAGCACAGGCAGTACGGATATGGGTGCAAGTCACAACAGCAATATGGGTGCATGTATAAGTCGCAGAGGCATCGTGTGCTAAGTTCGTCGATGCATCTCAATTGCCTTAGTTCTCTGTCCACCTTCTTTATGTCCCTTCTAACGCTGTCCAAAAGACAACTCAGTGCAGCCATTACAGTCACACCTTATTGTTCTGTGAGTACCTTTGGGAATTGGCACTCCGGGGGAAAAAAATTGTTCTAAGCTCTTCTCAGAAGTTTCTTTTAAAATTAAATGAAGCACACATGCTTCACTTACTTTAAAGCTTGTGTTCTATGACCTCACTGCCCTCTAAGTATGTCATAGTCTTTTGGTTACCATGTGAACAGTAAACAGTTACAGTCTCCAGAGACCCTCCTAGAGTTTCAAAACCACTCTCAGAACCACACTATCATTGAGATTTCATTCACTTTGAAATTGGACGGGTTCCTCAAGCAAACACAGCTTTTGGGGGTTCATGGAGCTAAACTTTAATGTCTGACTTGTGTGTGCTCCAAGGACTAGCTGTGGCTGTGACTGTTTGTCTTGATCCTGTGTTGATCTGGACATGGCTGATGGAGGAGGCTGCCCAGTTCCTTTCTCTGTGTCCTTCTGACTTTAGCCCTGGCTTGAGGCTTAGCTTTCTTTGTCCCTTATACTTTATGACTCAGTCTGGCTCAAGGCAGGTAGAATGAAAAAGAGTTTTCCTGTGCTGTGCTTCTTATCAAAATATCCTCAAGTCAACCTTTGCCCTTGACCTCGTGGGCTCCAAGTCTCTGGAGTCCTGCTCACTCTTTGCTAGCTAGGGTCCTGGCACTCCTGGAACCTCAATTCTCCAGTGGCCAGGGACCTGATCTTAAGCTCTCATCACTCACTGGTCAGGATCCTGCCCTCCATTACTACCTCCTAGCAACTATACCTCTAGTCTTGTGTCCAAGCCTCCAGATGCTTCATCCCTGACCCTAGTTGATTCCCAAGCATTGGTCCTTGATACTCTTGTAGCCAACTGTCTGAAGTTGCTTGAAGCCAACTTCTCCCACTTTTGTGTGCCCTCAGCAGGATCAACCTCCTGGACCTGGACTCAGCTTCAGCCTTGGCTCATGGTACTTTTATTCTTCTCATCCTTTCCCCTCAAACTGCTATCCAAGTCTCAAACCCCCTTTCTCTGGGCTAAGCCTTGAGGTACTTGAGAAGTGGTTGAATATGATGCCAGAGAGGGAGACAAAGACCAGGTTGTGAAGAGACTTGTAGGCCAAACTAAGGAGTTTGAACTTTATTTTGAGCACAATGAAGAATCACCAGTTTTCTTCTATTAAGAGAAGTTGAGAAATAAGTCAGGCAGCCACAATGACAGTGTGTCGTGAGGGGGCAACACTAGAAGTGTCTTCTGATGGAAGGCAAAAAATTATGAAAGTCTGGGAATTGCCATAGGGATGGCAAGGAAGACACCAGTGGGATTGTTTCTCCCTATAGCTGCCGAGGCCTCATCCAGTCCATTCTCCACATTGCAGCCAGAGCGATTTTCAGATATAAATTTGTCAGCCTTCACATACATATCCTCCTTCTAAAACCCTTCAACATCTCCTCTGTTTTCTTAGAAGGGTTAACATCCTTACAAGGTGTTGAACAACAAGACCTCTGCCTGCCTCTCCAGTCCCCACTCCCATGGTAACTATGATAGTTCAGACACTCCAGCCACAATGGCCTTGAAGTCTCACTCCTTCCACCTCATTCAGGACTTATGCACATGCTTGGAAATCTAACTTCCCACCCACCCACACTTGGCCTAGTTAACTCCTAACTCATCTTTCAGATCTCCTCTTAAAACTGCGCTTCCTCACCCCCCAGACTAAACACTCTCATAACTCCGTGCAGTTTATTATACCATCATTTGTCTATTTCCCTTACTAGACTGTAAGCCCATGAAGGCAGGGATCTTGTCTACTTTTGCCTAACGTTAGATACCTAACACAACACCTGGCACATAGGAGGTGCTTAAACATTCTTTGCTGAATAAGTGAATTAAACAGAATATAGTGAACATAATGAGGATGGAGTGAGGAAGGGATCAGAAATGACACCCAGGTTTCTAGCTTGGCAAAATCGTGTTGTCCTTGACTGAGGTCTGAGACAGAACAAAAATTTCAGGGGACATGCCAAACAGGAAGTACACATATGGAGAGGTAGGTCTGAAACTCGAGCAAAAGCTAGAGATAGAAATTTACAATGTCATAGACAGTTGGAATCCTGGATATGGGCAGGACCATTCAGGAGAAGGAACAGATTGAGAATAGCAGAGGGTGGAGGCAGAGTCCCAAGAAACAATAACAAGAAATGGGGAAAATCAAGTTGCTCATGAGAGGCTCATAGGAGTTAATCAGATAGGCCAGAGCTCCCTAAGCTGAAGTCCGTGGTTGCCACTAGACCAAGTGAAGTGGGTCTCAGTGTTCCCCATCGGCCTTGACCTAGGAGGCCCCTTCCTGTGCAGATGAAGTAGCTAGGCAGTGAAAAGAAGTTTCCCTGGAGGTTTTATAATGGGAGGCTGGTCCCTGGAGTCACATAGAATGAGTCAAAATACAAAATTGAATAATCCTCCTCTATAGACAAATGCTGAAGTCTCTCAAGGGTGATCCCACCCAATTCTGAGGGGTGGGCTCTGTTACTAGGAAAATGGCTTACTCTTGGCTGAGAGTTAATTGCAGGAATTGTACAGATTTCTCTACTTCCAAGTAATAGACTTCTGAACTCTTATGTCACCTTGACTTCTATCCCTTAGCAAATGTCAGCAAAGGTTAAAACAGACAAGCTCTCCGTTTTGGATTGTTAAATACACAGGTTCAGGAATTTGAATACACACATCTGTGTATACATGGTACATTATTAAGATGGTTATAGCTATATTCCAATGGGGGTTCTCCCACTATCCAACTCTACTAGTGATTTCACTCCATCATGAAGCATATTCTTGACATTATTTCCAGTGACTAAATCAAGGTAGTGACTCCTTTAAAGATCAGATGGAAATGTGGTCTATTGGTATCAGAAGGACAATGTTGAAACTCATCAGAGCCTGCTGCCATCCACAGGAAAGCTCTGTGGTCAGCGTTGCCTGACACATAAACACAAGCATTTCCCCTGGGCTCTAACGTGGAGGTGGGCCCTTCCTTACCCAGGACTGTGTCTGCAGAAGTGCCTCCACCATGGTCAGTGTCCAGATGGCACCCCCTCTGGGATGGGGAGCCCAGTCTGGGTAAAGTGCATGCTTAGTCCCCAGTGTTGGCAGAACTATGGGCCAAAGAGGTTCTTTGCCTCTTGTACCAGATGGGACAGCAACAGATCAAGTCCATTCGCTGGGCCAGTTTAACTCCTCTGGCAGTTGTTGGATCAACATTAAGTGCTTAACTGTCAAATACAAAATTATACACACAGGGTCACGCCAGCTATGTTAAAAAGAGTCCTTAAAAGGAAGGAATCACCCTGAAAAAATTAACTGTGGTTATCTCTGGGTAGTGGGGTTATAGGTGATTTTTGAAATTCTCTTTTCTAGGTTTTTCTGTGATTTCTAAGCTGCTCCTTTAGGCATATCATCAATTTTATAATCAAATCTTTTTAAAACGCCTTTTTTTCTGTCGAGCACACTATCAGCTTTGCACTGAATGGCTCTGACTCCTGCCTCTAAAAGTCAGGCAGGGGGGTCGGATGTGGCTCAACTGGTTGGGCATCTGTCTCCCATATGGAGGGACCCGGGTTCGATCCCCAGGACCTCCCGGTAAAAAAAATATATATAAAATAAAAAAATAAATAAAAGTCAGGCAGGCTTCCAGGCCATCCCTCAAGGCAGGTTTGTCACTGGGGAGTCTATGTTTGGCCTGGTGCTTGCCCTACCTGCCATCCATAGCACCTTCCTTTGGTAAAATAACCATCTCTGTGCCCCCCACCCTCCACCATTAAGTACTGCCAACAGAGTACCCAGCCCTCTCCTGACCAAGGGGCTGGCACATCACCAAAGCTGGCCAATCCAACTCTCTTCTGGGAATTTGATCTTAGCAGAGAGACATAGAGCTTGAAGATGGTTGGAGCTGATTTATTCTGATAATGGTGCCTGAAGAGATTACACCTTCATTATACTGCTCTGCTTCTGTCATTTTCAAGTTGGCTTTTCACCTTCCCTTTGGGTCTGTGAGCGCCTTCCTATCCTTCTCATGAATTCCCGCTTTTCTTAAATTACCCAGTTCATTTCTGTTACTTGTAATTAAAAAGCCCACCTGATTTAACAGTCTGTCCCCCTGGACCCATCAAGGAGGACCACTCCAGACTAACCTTGTAGGTCAGCGGTTGGTCCAGTGACATCGTCCCATGCTAGCCCAGTTCCTCCCCAGAACTCACTAAATCAGGGCAGTAGCCATTCCTGGAGGTCTTGTATGTACAGGACTCTGGTGGTGACTCAAACAGGGGAAATGGTCTGGAAACACTGGACACTGTCTCCTGGGGCAAGAAAGATTTCACCTTAGGACCTCAGAACTTTGGCTTTGGAAACTCCCTTACAAGTCATTGGGCCAAATCTCAGCCCATGCACTCAGGCTCCAGTCCCGGTTGTCTTTGAATGACTAATGATGCTTGAGAGAAGAAAATGTCTCTTAACTCACACCTTAAAGATGAAAAAGGAATTAGATTTGAACGTGAGGACACCCATGTTGGCCGCTTCTATCATCAACCACATGCATAGAGCTTGATTTGCTGCTCAAATGGAGTACTATACTTTTCTGCCTCGCAGCAACCCCTACCTTCTACCAGCTGTCACCTTGAAATGGGCGGCGCTGCTACCTAAGTGCTTCTTCAGGGATTGATGGCGGAAGTTTTCCTCTCTCCCAAAGAAACACTTCTTACCCTGAATCCTTTCCCTCACATGACATGGATTGCTTATTCTGTAGAAGACCATGAACTGTCTTTGTCAATTCACACCAAAGAAGATGAATTCAGAACAAAGGAGCCCCACAAAGGAAGGTGCCAGGTCCTTCTGCCAGGGTTGTCTGCATGGGGAATGAGTTTTCTACCTGAATGCTCTACTTCAGGCTGGGGTTGCATTTCACCAGAGAACATGAAGTACAAAACTCTCTTTTTACCTAATGTTCTGTCTGACAGCTTTCCAGGGAAAGCTCCCAGGAGCAGAGGTACATTCAGATCCTAGACAGCTGGCCAGGCTCAGCCTTCTTTCTCAACTTCCCACAGAAAGAGAACAAAGCCAAGACCCAGAATCCCTGTGACATGTAGGACTGGGTGGCCCAAAGAGGAAGAAGCTTAAAAATTATTATATAATTTTATTATATTATATAAAATTATTGAGAGCTTTTGGTTATGTGGGTTTTATCTATCAATATGTACCATAATAGAAATTAAAACTGAGAAATTTATAAATATGTATTCCTTTAAAATAACAACAGTAAACCCATTACATGTTAACATAACATTTTTTTTTTTATGGAAACTGTTTTCCAAAACAAAAAGAATTTGAGAAGAGTGCATTGTTTTTCATTTTTTCAAAGCTCTCTAGTATCTGGCTTTGTAGAAGACAGCTGAAATACCTCCTTCTGCCTATCATTTGTAATAATATGTTATTTTGGCTTAGGCACAGAAGAAAATCCAGCCTTACACAGATGCATAGTTGGAAAAGGAAGGGTCTTGAGGGTCACACATTGAGAAACGCTGCCCTAATTCATAGTTGTAGAGCTTTCAAAGTACCATGGCACCTCAAAATCACAATAACTAAGCATTTCCTAAAACATTTAATTCAGCCTCACAGGAGTTCGTTATAGAGCTTTTCAGGGAATCTGTCTACCCATTGATCCCCTTTTCCTCCCTATCCCCCATTCCAAGAATCCTTCTAAGACATCCCCTGTCCCCAACTCTGGGTGCAGTTTTCCACGCCTAGGAAAGACTCTAACAGCTGGGGCAGCCAGGCTTTCTCTTTTAGGAATTCGGCATTGGGTAATATGGACTGAGAGGGTTTGAACTAGAAGTCAAAGCTGTCGTTATGGGACAACCTCTTCAGCAGTAAGGTCTTTTGGACCCTATTTCAAATCTCTCCTGAGATTCTAACATGTTTCCTATTCTTGGGCTTGTGAGACACTCAGAAGCCTTTAGTAAGTGCAAGTTTTGTGTTTAACATAGTTTGAGAGAGTTTCTATTCTTTGTCATCAAAGTAGATGTGAGCTAGGGAAGCAGATGTGGCTCAAGTGATTGGGCTACCATCTACCATATTGGAGGTCCAGGGTTCGATTCCCAGGGCCTCCTGGTGAAAAGCAAGCTGGTCCACATGGCGAGCTGGCCCGAGAGGAGAGCTGGCCCATGTGGAGTGCTGGCCCGTGCAGAGAGCTGGTGCAGCAAGACGACACAACAAAAAAAGAGGTACAGGAAGAGAGACAATAGGAGATGCAGCAGACCAGGGAGCTGAGGTGGTGCAAGAGGTTCAGCACCTCTCTTCCACTCCTGAAGGTCCCAGCCTCGGTTCCTGATGCCACCTAAAGAGAAGACAAGCAATAAATAAATAAATAAAAATAAAATAAAGAGAAAACAAGCAGACACAAAAGAACACACAACGAATGGACAGAGAGCAGACAGTGAGCACAAAACAACGAGGGGGGAGGGGGAGAAATAAATCGTAAAAAAAAAAAAAAAAAAAGTAGATGTGAGCAAGACACAGAGACCACAGGTGTTAAGAACTCTACTGAGCAATCACTAAAGGATGAGCTTCTTGTGAACCAAAAGTGTTAAGTAGCAAATAGTCTCCTTCCAAAATCAATTTATACTAGAATGATAATAGTGGTGTTAAAATATTGGAAATATAAGTGAATTTAAAATTCTTACTCTATTTGCCAAGTTTTCATCAATGAGGTTATATTGCTTTTGTTAAAGATTTTCAACAACCTCAGTTTCAGAGATTAGTTGAAATCATTGGAAATGGGTGAGAGCACCAGAAGTCCCCTCACAGATAAAAGTAGCAACGGACATATTTCAAGAATTAGTTTTAAAGAATGTTGAGGGGAGAAGCACCATCAAGAGAAACCACAAACAGTGATGTTATTCCAAAACAGAGGTTTTCCTCAAGTCAGTGAGTAGTTCAGGCTTTCAGATGAGGAGGCTCCTATTCTGACACTTTGCTAATTTATTTTTCCATTCATTTGTTCTTTTAACCAGTCCCTCAAAGGTGATTAGCAACTGTGGCTCTCAAAAGAGCACTATGACTTCTGGGAAGATGGCGGATTACAGAGGCAGAGGGATCACTTCTCTCCCAGAACAAAATAGCTGGAGGACAGGTCGGGACCCTCTGGAGGGCTGCTCTGAGGCTCAGGACACCAGGGGAAGGTAAGGCACCACCCAGAAGAGAGTGGGGCAAAGAAAGGAGTCTCAGACAGCTGAAAAACCCCGTGAATAAAGCTGCAAAAGCAGCAGTGGGCGCCCTTCCCCCACCTACAGAGCAAATAGCAGTCTGCAGACTGCAGCAACTGTGGACTGTAGTGGCTGCGGACTGAGAGGGTTGCAGGGGTCCTGTTCCCCAAGAAAGAGGAGAGGGAGGGACACAGCCTACAGAAAATTCAGATTTTGGCCAGGAAACTTGGTCTGCTACATTGGAGGGGTCTGATACTTGTAGGCCCGGTGGGCCTGCAGGGAGCTAAAGATAATTTGCCTTCTCAAAACTCTCCCTACTGTCCGAGGCTGGTTGTTGAAGAGGCATTCCTCCCAAGTACCTGGGGTCTGAGCTGAGAGGTCTCAGCCCAAGAGCACTATCTGCTGGCCAGACCAGAAAAGTGCATGAAAAATAAATAGATAGATAGATAGATAGATAGATAGATAGATAGATAGATAGATAGATAGATAGATAGATA
>JAKSZT010054487.1:50145259-50178738 GCA_026826555.1 Tolypeutes matacus | reverse complement strand
ATAGATAGATAGATAGATAGATAGATAGATAGATAGATAGATAGATAAATAAATAAAAGAGGAAAGCGGGTGCTTTTACTGCCACCCTCTCCAAGGCCCTTGAAAACTGGTCTGAACCCCGCTACTGAGTCCTTAGCCCTGGTTTGAGCAGTTAAGCAGGGGCAATCCTAAATATCTAGAACAAGTTGAACCAAGAGTCAAAGAACAGTGGTAGCACACAGCTACTTAACAGTAAATTCCTAGACAACAGAGAGAAACTGAACATCAGAGTAAACTCAACATCAGAATCAGATGCCTAGACATCAGCTAAAAATTACAAGCCATACAAAGAAAAAGTAAGATATGACTCAGGCAAAGGAACAATCAATGCTCTAGATGATACACAGGACTTGAAACAGCAAATCAATGGGGTATATACAAATCTCCTAAATCAAATCATGGAGTTGAAGGACAACATAGCTAAAGAAATAAAAGACATTAGAAGACAGTGGGTGAGCACAAAGGGAAAATTTGAAATCTTGGATAGAAAAATAACAGAGATTATGGGAATGAAAGACAATAAGTGAGATTAAAATACAATGGGGGGGGGAAGCGGCTGTGGCTCAATCAGTGGGGCTTCTGTTTACCATATGGGAGGCCCCGGGTTCAGTTCCCGGGGCCTCCTGGTGAAGGCAAGCCCACCCACATGGCGTGGTTAGCTGACCTGGTGAGCACGGGCAGCAAGGGGGGGATAAATGAATAAATAAAATAAAATCTTAAAAAAAAAAAAATACAATAGAGGGAATGGATGTAGCTCAAGTGGTTGAGCACCTGCTTCCCATAAAACAAAAACAAACAAACAAATGGGAAAAAAACCCAGCTCTCATTGGTAGGGAGCAGATGTAGCTCAGTGGCAGAGCACCTGCTTCCGATGTACGAGGTCCTGGGCTCAATCCCAGGTACTTCATAAAAAAAATACAATAGAGTGGTGTGGCAGTGGCAGCACCTCAGCACTAGGCAGCAATGGACCACGTGGTAGCCGCAGAGCTGGTCACTGGCTCCCAGCACCTGGAAGTCCATTACAAGGTGGAAGAAAAGTGCCAGAAACTGTTCTTGGACTTCCTGGAGGAGTTCCAGAGTAGTGATGGATAAAAAAAAAATTTAATAAATAAAATAAAAAAAAAAATACAATAGAGGCACACAACAGCAGATTTGATTTCATAGAAGAAAGAATCAGTGACATTGAGGGCAGAACAGCTGAAACTGAAGAGAAAGAAGAACAGAGAAAAAAAAGAACAGAAAAGAATGGGGGAAAAAATTGAGCAGGGGCTTAGGGAGTTGAATGATAGCACAAAGCACACCAACATACATGTTATGGGAACTCCAGAAGGAGATGAAAAGGGAAAAGGGACAGAGTATTTGAGGCAATAATGGCTGAAAATCCCCCAACTCTCATGAAAGAGACCATGAAGCACAGTGTACTATAGTTAGAATAAATATAAATACAAATAGACCTACCCCAAGACACATAATATGCACAATGCCAAAGAGAAAGAAAATTCTGAAAGCAACAAGAGACAAGCAAAACAACACATACAAAGGACATTCAGTAAGACTTAGTGTGGATTTCTCTTCAGAAACCATGGCAACAAGAAGGCAATGGTATGATATAATTACAGTAGTGAAAGAGAAAAACTGTCAGCCAAGAATTCTTTATTTTGCAAAAATGTCCTTCAAATATGATGGTAAGCTTAAAATATTCACAGATAAACAGAAACTAAGAAAGTTAGTAAACAAGAATCCAGCTCTGCAGGAAACACTAAAGGGAGTTCTGCAGCCAGAATAGAAAAGACAAGAGAGAGGCTTGGAGGAGAGTGTAGAAGTGAAGACTATCAGAAAGGGTAACTTAAAAAGGTAAAAAGATGGACAAAAATAAGATATGACATATGAAAGTCAAAGGATAAAATGGCTGAAGTAACTAATGCCTTTACAGTAATAACATTGAATGTTAATAGATTAAACTCCCCAATCAAAAGACATAGGCTGACAGAATGGATAAGAAAACATGAGCCATCCATGTGCTGTCTACAGGAGACTCACCTTAGACCCAAGAATGCAAGTAGACTGAAAGTAAAATCCTGGAAAAGATACTTCATGCAAATAGTAACCAACAGACAGAAAGAGTAGCTATACTAGTGTCAGACAAAACAGATTTTAAATGCAAAAAAGTGATAAAAGATGAATAAGGCCATTATATATTAATAAAAGGGACAATCCACCAGGAAGGAGAAGGAGCAACAGTCAAAAGAGTATGAAATAGAAGTTAAAAGTTCAAAACTCTCTCTCTCTCTCTCTCTCTCTCTCTCTCTCTCTCTCTCTCTCTCTGTGTGTGTGTGTGAAAGAAGGAGGATGGAAGTTTATTAATTACCAGTGACATTTTTTTTTTTTAAAGATTTTATTTATTCCGGGTCAGCCAACCACGCGGCGCAGGTGGGCCCGCCCCCACCAGGAGGCCCCGGGAACCGAACCCGGGGCCTCCCACATGGCAAACGGGAGCCCCACTGATTGAGCCACAGCCACTCCCCACCAGTGACATTTTTATAGTATGCTCAGGTCCCAGCTCAAGCCAAGTTGCGACCCCTTTGGGGATTTGGTTAGATCTGACCCATATTGTAGGCTGGAATGGAGGGGTTCCAGCTAAAGCCCACTTGCTTCATGAGAAAGAATTCACCTCATTGAACAAAGAGGGCATTTAGTGGGTAGTCCATCCAGTGGAAAGCTCTTTTTTTTCCCAGATAAAGTTAGTTTATTAATGACTACATTTTGAAGCCAGCCATTTTCATCCAATACTCAGAGAAAAGCTGTTTAATATTAAATTTAATATTAAAGTGTAGGGGAAGAGATGAAGCTCAAGTGGTTGAGTGCCTGCTTCCCATGTACAAGGTCCTGGGTTCAATTCCCGGTACCTCCTAAAAACAAAACAAATGGATGAATGGGAAAAAAAAAACCAACTCGGGGTAGTCAGTGTAGCTCAGTGGTTGAGCAATGGCTTCCCACACATGAGGTTCCAGTTTCAATCCCTGGCCTGGTACCTCAAAAAGAGAAAAAAAAAAATTAAAGCACAAGGTACTGTCAGAACGTGGCAGAAGTACAGCTTTATCCAAAAATCCTTCACGCAATTATGCATTAAATGCTATTTTTATTTAAGCAAGGCACTCCTACCTGTTCTAAAACATATGATGTGCTACCCCACTGAACCCAGGAGGGAAGCCTCACTTCTGGGTACAGAATGGTGTTCCTGGCCTGATTATATTCTCAGCCCTGTACTATGTCCACTCCCTCACACCATAAATTCACATTTGAGTCTTGAGTATGGGAAGATGGCAAGAGCATATGAAAGCAAAGAAACAACAACAACAAAAAACACCCAAGAGGACAGATTTTCATTAAAAATTCTGTTAAGACAAAGGGTTCAAAGTAGTAATGATAACTGATCCCAGACAACATTCGAGGTTCTGTACCCATATTTATGCACTTGATCCTCACTGCCAACCCTTCATCGTAGGTGCTGCTGGTGCTTTTCTCATTGGGGAAGAAGCTGAAGCACAGAGAAGGAAGGCAGCTCTTCCACAGCTGCCAGCTGGCAAGTCCCAGAGAGAGAAGAGGATGCCACCCAGGGTTGCTTTGCTCCTCTCTAACCCTGCTCAACACATCCAGTGGGATGAAACGTTTATTCTTAAAAGCTGGCACAGGAATGTCTCTTAGAGAGCAACCTGTGTTTATTTAAGGTGGGGAGGTGGAGAGGGGGACCAGGGGCGGTGAACCCTGAGGAGACAGGAGCCATTAGAACAAGCACGAAGGGCTTGGGGCTCCCGGGGTCAGTGGACAGGGGAGGGGTTGGAGAGGACAGGGTTTGGGCTGACATGGCCACTGGAAAAGCCCTCAGTGGCAGGAGTGTTTTATTTGCTATAGATTCTATATATGGATAACATACATACAGAAAAGTGTGCAGATCACTAGTGTAGAGCTTGGTGAGTTTCCAATAAGTGAAGATACAGATATAACCATTTCCTAGATTGAGAAACATTAGCAGCACCCCAGAAACCCCTACTCATGGCCCTGTCTGGGGATTGGCCTCCTCCCTGCAGTATGCTATCCTATTTTCTAATGCCAAAAATTAGTTTTGCCTGATTTTGAACTTTGTGTAAAAGGAAATACACAGAAATATACTGTTTTGTGTCTTGCTTCTTTCACTCAAAATAATAGGGATGAGATTCATCTGTTGTTGCTTACAGTTGTATTTTATTCATTTTTCTTGCTTTATAGTATTCCATTCTATAAATACACCACAATTTACTTCTGCATTCTATTGCAGATGGATGTTGGGGCTGTCTTCCATTTGGGGCTATTATTAGGACTAGGGCTCTGGTGATCCTTCTTGTACATGTCTTGGTGAACATCCATAAGCATTTTTGTGGAATGGAATTGTTGGGTCATAGGATATACATTTGCTAAACAGTTTTGCAAAATGTGTACCAAGACACCATTAGTAGTGGGTTATCTTTAAGACTAAGGAATAGCCAATAATTTTCAGAGTTTGTGCTGATCTGATATAAATTTCCATCTCCTTTTAAATGTTCAGTAATATCTAATACACCTTACATATCCCTTATATGAGAGGAGGCGAGGTTGTTTGTTTAGAAAAATCAAAGAAAGAGGTTTATGGCAGAGTCAAGCTGGGATGGAACAGGAAATGGCACATGTGAGCTGGTATGGGACCCACAAGCTGAACTACTTGTGACGCCCGCAGCTTGGGTCCAGAGAAAATCTCAGAGTGCTGCAGGCATGCACGGAGGGTTCCAGCCCATAAGTCATCAGGGCTAGAGTGACCCCAGCTGACTTTTTGATCACATGCCAGAAAAGAAGAAAAATAGCCTCCTCATGCTGACATGAAATATGGGATGACTGGTGTGCAGAGGGCTTCAAAGAACATAGTAAAGCTCTGGTACCTTCCACCCTTCAGTGCATCAGCAGCAGTCACAGATGTGCCCCGAGCTGACCTGGAGGAGGTCCCAGTGATGCAGGCAGAAATATCCAGGGCAGTGCTGCTTCAGGGAAGCTGCTAGAGGCAGCTCCAGCACCAGAACCCCCAGGAGATGGTACCCTAGGAAGGATATCAGAGTTCTCAAGGTAGAACCACCCTGGGGAAAATGATGAGAAACCTTCAGGTGACATCCAGGCTAGGGCACTAGGACCCTCTGTAAAGTGAGCTGGAGCAGGAGATGAGCAAAGTGGTGGACTCTGAGGAGGGGCTGGGGCGGGCTGTGTGAGAGTTTCCAGGGACACTCCCACAGAGCTCCCAGAAATAACTGGGTAAGGCCATGCAGAAGGCTAGGGTGCTCAACTGAGGCTGGGAGCCACCCCGACTGTGCGGTTTGTTTCTGTTTAAGTTACCCCTCCAGGGGGCCTCCTATGGCGAGGAAACCCAGGGGACCGTCAGAACACTACAAATGCTTGTGCTTTTATTTTTTGTTGTTGTTTTTTTTTTTCATTTACTCTTAGTTTTGCAAGCAAATGTTATCTCATTAAATAAAACTGAGGTATTGTTTTCCTGATGTTTCTCAAAGTTCTATTCCCAAACTATATTTGTTCAAGTCCTGTGTAAATTCTTGAATCGGAAATTTCAAAGTCTGTGTTCTCATATGCTAACATATTTGCCCTTTTCCTCTATTTCACTAAGTTGTAAATGATGTCATCAAGGGTTCACAGGGCCCCCTGGGAGAAGGTGACTGTTTCTTAACAGATCTCTTGCTAACACTCCCACTCCCACAATGAAGCCTGCTTTATTCCACAGGATTATCACCACTTATTATGTCCCCCCCCATATAAGGGGGCTTGAAATTCCACCACTGGGAGCTGAAATGCCATTGCACTTACACTGCCTTGAAAACAAAATGCATCGGAGGACTCCAAGGACTGGTCATATGGTTACGACCCAGCTTCTCAGTAGGATAACTTACCAGCTGCCATGTGCTGGCAGATCTTTAACACCAGCTCTCCTGGAGAGAAAACAAACAAACAAACAATCCCTGATCAGTGGCCAGTTGCCAATTACCATGGTGTAAATACTCCTGCCAAGGCTGATTTCAAGCCCTCAATGTTATATCACAGAATGAAGAATTGGGAGGAGAAGTACACCTTTGCCTTTCCGGAGGCAGGGTGTGCCAGCTCCAGCACACCACTGAGGGCCAGCCAGTCCCAGGAGAAAGTATTTATAGTAGCGCATCGTATGGCAGGCTCTCACTTGCTTGTATTTTAATATGATGCTATTTTCTTAGCTTGCTTCCATTCCACTCCAAACACATGCAAGCACACCACACATCTGAGCTAGGGTTCTTATAACAGGAAGTGATTTGAAAACATGGCGTCCCTCAGCCCCTCTACTCCCTACTCTTTACCCCTCAATCCATTTGACACATTAATGGAACACAGGAGCAAATCAGAGTCCTGCAAAGCCGCTGGCCTTTGTTTCAGAGCCATCCAGCTTTCAGTGAGGGCCAAGAGTGAGGACCGTATTTCCCATCCAATCCAGGATCTGCACTTTTGGGTTACCCCCATTGTTTCTTTACTCATGCACTCATGCAAACGAGGTAATTCCCAGAAACACCTTCTTTCTTTCCCATTATTTGCTTAACACATTTTAACCTGCTTGGGGAAATATGTGCTAATTTTATATCCATCAAGGTTTCACATCCCCCCCCCCCAGCAGCTTTTTAAAGTACTTGAAATTCATAACTGAGCATCATGGTTCCTTAGACACAAATTTGAATGATTAATTGGATATTTTCCATTCCACTCCAATTCAGGTTGTGCAGAATGTGTGAGACTGAGCTCTCCCCCCTCTACCTCTGGCTGCAGCTGACGCTGAAGCATCTGCTTATCTGTGCAGCAGGGCTGCAGGCAGCACCTCCATCTCTGTTTACTTCATTGTGAACTCTTTGTCTTTGAATGATCACTAGCAGAATTCAAAAAGAACCACTTTCCCCCACCTGAAATTCTCAGTGACTGTTTTCCTCTGCATGCCCCCAGTTCTTGGTTAAGTAGGCTCCGCCTTAGCCAGGCTGCTGACTTTTTGTTCAGGGAGCGTGAACTTGGGGCTGAAGCAAGGAGTGGCGTGTGAGGGGCACGCGGACCTCGGCCCGGCCCAGGAGCCCACTCTGACACCGCGGTTGGTGAGCCCTGGCCCAGTCCCTCTGCCCAGCCCCGTTCCGCAGGGATTCCAGGATTGCCACGTTTTGGTGATGCTGCTGCAAATATGGCTGGATTCTTTCAGGAGAATCATCTTGGAAATTGGGAATTCAATTTGGGTTCCTTCTGGCCAGAAAAGGCCAGTTATACACAGCTCTTGCCAACTCCACGTTCAGCAACGTCACCTCAGTAGCCTGAAATCGGCCATGGAAAATGTAGTTATCCCATGGAAATCAGCAAATGCTACAAATCAGGCTTTTGTTGTTTTTTTCTCTTTCAGAGCACTCACTTGCAGCACACCACTGGCAATCTTAAAAATAGCCGTCTCTGGAGACAGCGGCGCCTGCAATTTGCATCTTCTCTATCCCACAGTCCCAATCATTCTGGAAGTTCCCGGTGCTACATGAGAGTAAAACAAATGTGAACTACACAACCTCTTTTGAAGGGATGTCTTTCCTCCCAGTCCTCCTTGATTGCCTTCCCCTTATTAGGACGTTTGTTAGACTCCACAGGCTGCAGGATTATTCATAGCAACCCCTGTCATCCGATGTCTCATTTCTTTCCTTTACATCGACTTCTCTGTGGGTTTATTTCTAATAACCTCATGATCCAACAAGCAGTGCTGTCGCTCACAGTGGTCCCCAAACCTCAGGGAGGATGATTACAAATACAGATTTCAGGGCCCAGTCTCCAAGCCACTCAGTCAGTTGCTCTGGGTGGAAGCCCAGGAATCTGTATTTTTAAAAAGCTCCCCTGATTTGAGCTGGCACTTGGAAACCTGGGCTTAAGTATCAGCGAATATGGTGGGCTCCTCCCTCTTGAGCGGTTTCTGAGAGTGAGAAGCCAGCCTGGGTTAGGCTGCAGGGCTCCAGGTCAGTCTCTCCTCAGCCCAGAGGACAAGAGACTCGGTGACTCCCGATTACCCAGGGACACAAAGGCCAGCTCTGAGGTTACAAGAGGTTACGAGAGGGATGAAGTAATTAACTGCCTCAGGAAAAGCTTAATTATACATCATTTTCTAATTTGTCACTTCCACTTGAAGCGCAGACCCAGCCCAGGTGAGCTCCGCTGCTCTCACTCAAAGGTCAGCTTCATATCATCAATCCCTGAGTGATTCACGGTTCTACCCCGCCCCACGCTGATGAGTGGGTGTCCCCATCTCAGTGGCTCCCGAACTTTAGGATGCAAATGAATCACCCGGGGAGCTTGTTAAAAAGCCAAATTCCTGGGCCCTGGCCCAGATTCCTGTTTCAGGAGGTCCAGGTTATTTAAAAACAACAGCAAAGCAAGCTTCCCAGGTGAACTTATTCGATGTAACTAATTTTACTTAAAAGTTTTCCATGAAATAGCTGGTCATAAAGGTATTATCCTCCCTTAAGGAATTCCCCTGGAGTAATGATGAATCAGCTTTTCCTTTAGCTTTTTTTTTTTTTTTTTTTTAATACTGAGTTTCAGAAATCAAACCATGCATTTCAGCAGAGGAAAGTGAGTAATGCTGGAGACCATCTACACTTCCACTCAGGAAACCCGCATGTGGTGAGTGACAAAGGAACAGCCCCAGCAGGTGGGCTGTCGCCTCAAAGGAAAGAAGGGCTGGCCGGGTGGGGGTGGGGGCAGAAAGCCCCCACTGTAACAGCTGGATGGAAGAATGTTCCCCCATTAGGGTTAATTCAAAATGGTTTCTTTTTGTGGGGTAATCATCAAATTAAATGCTTTAATTACCGAAATTACATATGCATTTTTTCTGAGAAAGGAGCATCATCAGAACACAGTATCCACTCCCCAGAGGGCAAAGCTGCTTTGCTTCCAGGGAAGGTGGTGTCTGGCGGAGTCCATTTTAATTTTATTATAAAACCGACTTGAGAAATAAAGGAGTAAGATTGACACGTATTCCCAGCCAGCTGTGACTTAATGAGCACAATTCAGAGCTTGGAACCTGCTAGCCACATCCATATTAATATGTCTGTGAAAAAACAACAGAAAAAAGTGACAAATTGCTATTCCTAGGATTTGAAATGAATTTTAAATCACTGTTAAAATGGCTAACGTGGGTGAGAGTCACTTTGAGGCAGCCCAGCTGTCGGCCTCCCTGTCTGTCAATGGGCCCAAGGAGGGGGGCCCGGGAAGGGAAGGAACGGTTTTCACGCAGATCAGCAATTCTGCTGAGGGCCAGGGACAGGTCGGCGGCTTTGGGGGAGCGGCTGCCAGCGATCCCTCCTGCTCCCGAGACAGATCCCTCCGCCACCCCATCCAGCCTGGCGCCAGGCAAACCCTCTCCCACTCCAGGGCTTTTAACTTGAATTGTTGCATAACCCTCAAAGTCATTATGATCATAATAGTCTTTGTGATAACGATTTTCCCAGTCAGGAGCACATGAGAATAAAAAAAAATGCCTTGTTCGGACATTTTGAGATCCTAAAAATAAAAGGTGCTGGGTAAGCTTGGGCTGTTAAGTACGGCGGGGAGAGAAAGGAAATGCAGCGCGAGGAGAAACCTCAGTCTGTATTTTCACTTTCAATACGAAATACCCCCTGGCCCCAGGGGAGAGGGCCCCTGAGTAGATGAGCCATTCATTCCTGTAGTACCAGGTGGGCCGGTTAAGGCCCTTGGTTCTGGAGAGCAGGGTGTGAATACTCTCTAGGTGAAGGGTTGTTTTTTTTTTTCATTCCCCTAAACTTGGACTTTGCTGAGTGTTTTTTGGTTGTTGTTTTGTTGTGTTTTAACTGGGAGGCAATCCACGATTCAGAGCATGAACTCTCAAATCAGACAAATCCCACCTCCACTTAAGAGATTCAGCTGGACCATTGGCGTCAATTCAACTGGCATCAATGGTTTCATCTGGAAAATGGGGCTAAAATACTAGCCTCCTTGGGCATCTTCTGAGAATCAAATGAGAAAATCCACATACTCATTTAGACTCACCCTGGATAATTTTTGTTACTGTCCCTAATACATAACTCATTGGCATGGCTATCCAGGGTTTAACATCTCTCAGTATATGTCAGGCTCTTGGCAATCAGTGTTTCAGTTCAGTACCTAGTCATAAAACTTGGACAGCCGGACTCCTTTCAAGAAAAGGGCAAAATATTTCACTTCTGCTTTCTTTTGATACTTAACGGTTAAATCTGGGTAAAAGATGTGACTCAATGGGTCATGTCTACAGCCAGGAGAGGGTACTGACTATCACCATAATCATTGACTAGATTCTCACCGCACCAACAGGCCAGGACTAAAGTGGCAGACAAGTGACACAGTTATGGGCATGCACAACCAACCTCACGTTCTCTAGTAGACCACATTCTAGAATCCCAAAGTGATCACATCCTGGTCTACTGACCTCACTGGACCTGTTTCCTCATCAGTACAATGGTCGCGATCACACTTGCATCAAAGGAGGTGGTATGGATTTAACACATCACAGACTCAATACCTGCTGTTTCCTTCCCCAGCTGAGTGCCACAGCCCTGAGGTCCACTGAGTTCCTGGGGGACACCTTAGTTGTCACTCAAACCCTAGCAGCTTGGACAATCTTCATCACCATCCTTCTTACAGAGGGAACTTGGTTCTGCATAGGATAGAAATGAAGATTTGGAAATTAGGTCAAAACTACGAAGGCTCGGGGACAAATTGAGCAACCAAACTAAAGGAGGAGGTCGTTTTGCTTTGAGACACTCAGACATTTTCTCCAAAACCACTGTTTTCCAAACTATGTTCCCTCCACTCATGGAATTCCTAGGAGAATTCTGTAACATTTGCTTTCAATTTACATTTCTTTTGTACATATTATTTTGCCAGCTTTTAGATCAGTTTAATTAAAGGTCTTTGTCAAGTTCTTTACATGAATAGCTAGCTCCTTTAATCCTCACAACCACCCTATGAAATGGGTGATACTTTAACAGATAAAGAAACTAAGGCATAGAGAAGTTAAGTGTTTTGCCCAGATCCCCAAGCTAGCAATGGCAGAGCTGGGATTTGAACCAGGGAATCTGATTCTTCATTCATAACTACTCTGCGAAATTGTCTCTAAAAACTATAATAAATACAAACACAAACTCAGATGTAACATACCATATTTAACATGGTGGAGACCACTACAGTACAAATTATGCTGCCAGATTAACCCTTTGGGAGAGAAATCCTCATTCATTCATTCACTTAACCAGTGTTTATTGAGTTCCTGCAATATGCTTCTATGACCTTCATGTAAATATATTGATCAGGAAGATCATAGCTCTACCCTTGTCTCCTAAAAAATTTCATGTCTGTTCATGTCCATTCACTTAAAATCAAACCCAGAATAATAGTAAGTTTTGCAATCACTGGTCAATGGAAAGCAAATACTTTATTGATTAAAATTATTAATCATTTTAATGTTTCTTATAAGTTTGGGTGACACTTGATTGATTTTTGTATTCATGATAAGAAATGTTGCCATTATAACAGACTATTACTGATTCAATTTTTGAAACAAACATTTTCTGCTACTCTTCTTTCAAACTTTTATTTAGACCAGTTTAATTAAAGGTATTCAAAAGTTACAAAGCAGGGAAGCGGCTGTGGCTCAATCAGTAGGGCTCCCGTTTACTATGTGGGAGGCCCCGGGTTCGGTTGGCGTGGTTGGCTGACCCAGTGAGCACAAGCAGCAAGGGGGGGATAAATGAATAAATAAATAAAATCTTTAAAAAAAAAAAAAAAAAAAAGTTACAAAGCAAGCTGTTAAAAGCTGTTACCATTTGTAATCACCTATATGTGGGAATCAGGATTTTATTGATTCCATGCAACAGAAACATAATGCAGCAGGAAAAACTTGGTGCTGAGGCTGGTCTAAACCTAACTCCAAAATTGTATTTTTATCTGAACAGCCTCATTCCTCTTGTTGTTTACTGTAAGTAGTAAATATTGCCATTTGAAATTATAAAATAAATTTGTTTGTATGTATATATCTATTGTAGTCCTAGAAAAACTCAGTATAGCTTAAATATTGAGGCATTGTATTGAACCTTTTAAACTGAGAGCTAAGAATTAACAAATAATTATGATTATTAAATCCTTATATAGATGCCTTTCTACATTTTGCAATTTATAAATAGCCAAAGGTTAATATCTGAAATTGCTGAAACTGGCTGGATTTAGACTAGACCTGCTATTTTGATGGTCATTCTAAACAGGTCTCACCCTAAGTTTTGTTTACTCAAAACTTAGCCTCTCCCTTGTATATACTTACTATTGGGATGGCAACCATTCCACCCTCCTGTTTCATATCCCTATGGAAAACCTTGTAACTGACCTCTACTCTGTACTTTCCCATCTCAGAACCTTGATCTTTGATAATGATTGTAACTTTATAACTCACCCTGATTTTGATACCCACCCCACAATGTTCAACCCCTTAATGTTTATTAATGAAGCAACCTATGTCCACCTCTGCCCCAATTACTCATCAGTACCCCGATGGCAAAAATATAGAATTTCTGCAGTTCAAGGAGGCTGATTTGAGATTGTACATTTCCAGTCTCCTGCCAGCGAATAAATCCTCTTTTCCTTCCTAGCCTCGTTTGGTGTGTCTGTCTATTCTATTGCACCAAGTGAACGAAACTAGCCAAGGACCATGCAGGCCCCTTTCACTATATTTATTTATACCTTGATCTATAAACAGGTAAACAGGTTAAAAATTTTTTGCAAACAACTGTACCAGACCATCACTGACTGGTTCAGGATTGTCACTGGGCAAAATTGGCAGAGTTAATTTGTAGTGGTTCTCATCCCCTTTCAGTGGCCTCTCTAACCTCTAAACTGTGATCTTGGATAGTTACTTCGGATCAAATGTGTATTCTCGTATAGGGCACTTTCCTGCCTTCTCATAAGGCTGAGCTGGGCTTCTTTAAAGTCTGATTCAATTGACCCTGTGGCAGATGAGCGTGTCCTCTTGTAAGTTCCCTGTTCTGATATTCTAAGAAAAGCACAAGGATTTTTATTCATAGGAACTCTTTAGTTCTAACACAGGGCTTCTTAACATGGGGTCCATGAGCTTGACTTGAAATTCAAAAAAACATTATTCTTGTGGGGATGTGTTGGTGCGGGTGTGATATATTTATTAAATAATACACAGTATAGTGTGGACTTAGTAAGGGGTCCGTGGTTTTCACCTGACTGGCAAAGGGGTCCGTGGAACAAAAAAAGGTTAAGAACCCCTGTTCTAATGCAAATTTCTACTCCTGATGAGAAAGACACTGAATTCCATGGAAGTGAGCCCACTTACCTGGCAAGAACAGAACAGAGTACTTCTGCTAGTGATATATTTATTAACCTGACTGAAGGAATCATTTCTCATTACAGACCTGATTTTATAAATAGTTTCTCTTCTTTGATTACACAGTTAACATATGTTTATTGTAGAGGAGTGAGAAAATACAAATTATAAGAAAGTCAATTTAAATATCCATAATCTAAATACCTAGAGATAACCACTGTTAACATTTTGGTGTACATCTTCTAGACCAGAGGTCAGCAAATTTTCTGTTTAGGACCAGATAGTAAATATTGTAGGGTTTTTGGGCCAGAAGGTAAAATTGAGGGTGTTAGGTAAGTACTTATATAACAGAGAAAAATTTCCACAAATTATATAGACACAAAATTCAAAATATAATAATAATTGCTTGCATTTTTTTGTGATATAGGTTTACTAATGAGAAGAATGGAATTCTTTCTGAGGAGAGGATACCATTTTGCTTGATTGGGGTTCAAAGTTATTGTTCTCCATCATTAAAATCCATTGCAAATGTTCACATCTGTTAAT
Source organism: Tolypeutes matacus (assembly GCA_026826555.1). Lineage (NCBI taxonomy): Eukaryota > Metazoa > Chordata > Mammalia > Cingulata > Chlamyphoridae > Tolypeutes > Tolypeutes matacus. Next base: position 50,164,715 of record JAKSZT010054487.1, on the reverse strand, counting down.
ATTGATCTATAATAAAATATTATGTATTTCATCTTTGAAAATGTATTTTTACACAGATATACAACCAAATACTGATACTGATCCATGAGCATATAACTTTTAAGAGTTTTCTTTGCTTGAAAGGCATTTCATTTATAGAATTCTATTAGATTCTTCTTGTTTTTATGATTAAAAATTTTTTATTAAATCAAAGGTTTACAGAAAAATTAGATTCTTCACTTGATATTTGTCTTTTAGCATGTCACTACAATGTGGATTAATCACTTCCAAATGAAGATTAGATTAAAGCTCCTCAATTGCAGTTAGATGGAATTTGAAATATAGAGAATTCCTTTATACTTACATCAAGGTCCAAAAAATGTGTGAACTGTAGTTGGAGCTCAGAAAATATACCCATTGCAAAGTTGTGTGGGAATAGAGACCTCATGTCTTGTTTTAAGTTTTTACAGCACATGAAGTGTATAAAGCACTTGAAATTACTTGTGATTCAAACAATATTAGTTATCATATGACTTCACTGCAATGAAAGTTTTGCAAATAAGCATTGTTTTGCTTTTTTAGATTGAATTCATTAAGAAACATTATCATGTCTGCAGTGAAAGCTAATTTTCAAAGTCATTCAGTGTCCAACAGTAATGGCTAAGGGCAGTTGTTTTCATTCAGAAAAAATTCAGTCTCAGGCCCAAGGTAAAAAATTGCAATAAAACTTTACCACTACTAGGCCACCAAACTGCTTTGTGGTTGGGAAAGTCAGGGTATTTAGCTCCTGCTTCTGACAAAAACTCACATAACTGGCAATGATTAAGTCCATAAGACCAAGTGAAGTTAACTATAGATACTACTTGTTTGATATCACATTATAGATTCAAATATTTTCTGCAAAGTACCTGCTGATGTAATAATATAATGAATAGGCTTTTAGCACACTACATTCTCACAAGCTTTGTAAATTTGTCTGGTTAATCCTTTCTTTTTTCTGCTTCACACATATATTTACCACCATCAGTTGTAACACATCTTAGCAGATTCCCCTTCAGTTTGTACTTCTTTGAAAATGTTCTTGCCTTCAGTAGTTCCATGTTGTCTATTCATAAAGGCTAATTCATCATTCTCTTCAAACATGGCATTGACTCCTCAAAGAAACAACAATTGAAGAATGTCAGTAATCTGTCAACCCATCAAGAGCCCAGGAAAACTACTCAGAATCATTTGCTTTGTTTTTTACTTGAATTTTGATGTTCCCAATGTTCTCAATTTTTCTAGTGACTCTCCTCTCAGAAAATTTGTCTTAAATAGTTTATTTTCTCTGTAGACATTTCTTTGGCTGTTGTAATCAAACATGATTTAATTACCTCACCATTGATAAATGGCTTTCCTTGCTTGGCTAACAAATGAGCCACTCAGAAACTCATTTTCATTTTTTCCTTTTGTGAAAAAATTCTGTTGTGATGAGATATGTCATTTTTTTTTTTTTTTTTTTTTTCTGGTAGGAGACTTTTGTTTATTCATTTATACCTTGCCTTATTCAGTAAAGGACGTGAGTTACATGCAATTTTCTTTAGATACAGAATTCTATCAGAAAGGTATTTTCAGTTGATGTGCTGCTTGAGATATGTCACTTTAAATTTTCTAATTTTTCCGACTGTTGCTTTTCTATAAGTTGGGAATATTGAAATAGGTGCTTAGTCTAATGATATCAATGGATATTGTATTCTTTTAACATAGCTATAATGCCATTTCATGCTTTGCCATTGAATTAAATAACAAAATAATTCCATTTCATTATTCCTTAGAATGTGACATTCATGGCACCCTGTCAGCAGGCCTCACCTTGGAATATATGATAACCCATCTCCCCAGTGCATCAGAGTTAGACTCATTTATAATTTTCCGGCACATGCTTCTTCCGCCCCATTTATTTGAACCTATAATTAGCACTATCTCCATTAAATATATGTCCCAGAGACTTAAATCTTCTGGCTGTTCATATGCTAGTTCCATGCTGAATCTCAGTAGAGTTGCAGCCAATACCTACATTTCAGTTCATCAGACTCACCTAGGACAACTAACAAGATGATGATGGACAACGCCCATTCCAAAAAACAGAGCGTATCTACAACTGCAAGCAAGTCAGTTCCATCCATCTGCCCTATAGGATCTAAGCCCCCTCTCAATCAGAAGCAGAGTGGGCATCACCATCCCCAAATCCTCAAGACTGAGGAACAAATAAACATAAGGGGGGTGTGCAACTATGGACTAAAGTAGGCTTATTATTATTCTAGTAATGGAAGAACTTGTAACATTGATATAAAGATAGTGGTTACCAGAGATTCAGAGGGGAGGGAGAGGGAAGAAGAGGTATAACATGGGGCATTTTGGGGACACTGGAATTGTTCTGCATGATATTGCAATGATGGCTACAGGCCATTATGTGTTTTGTCAAAACCTATAAAGTTGTGTAGTGCAAAGTGTAAACCATAATGTAAACTATAGACCATGCTTAGTAGCAATGCTTCAACATGTGTTTATCTATTGTAACAAATGTGCCACACTAATGAAAGATGTTGTTAATGAGGGAAAGTGTGGGAGGGGGAGGGGGTAGGGTATATGGGAATTCCCTATATTTTCTATGTAACATAGTTATGTACTCCTTTAAAAAATAAAGGGAAAAATGCTAAAAAATAAAAAAAATTTTTTAAATGTGTGCATACATCCATGCATGTTTTTATATTCTTCCTTTCTTCCTTTCTTTCCTTTCATTTTTTTCATTTCTTTCCTTTCTTTCCTTCCTCTCTCTCTCTCTCTCTCTCTCTCTCTCTCTCTCTCTCTCTCTCTCATCTATTATGTCACATATGGTAATATGGTTGATCCTTAAAATGTTGTCAGGTTATAACTGTGTCACTGTGATTTGTAGTGCACCACTGGGCAGCGATGTAGGACAAATCAGTGAGAGGGTCATATACAATCGCTGTTGTAACTCCTGAACTCTGCCATTGAAGCGTGAGAGCAGCCATTGCTGATATGTAAACAAATGACCATGTTCCAATAAAAGGACACTGACATTTGAATTTCATATAATTTTCATGTATCATGAAACATTCTTCTTTTATTTTTATATGTGAAAAAATGTAAAAATGATTCTTAGCTCACAGGCTACAAAAACAGACAGCAAGTCAGATTATGCCCATGGACCACAGTTTGTCAACTCTTCTCTCATCTAGATGAGGTGTTAGCAAACTGTGGCCCATGGGCCAAACCTGGTTTTTGTAAATAAAGTTTTATTGGAACATAGTCATCCTCGTTCATTTATGTACTGTCTACAGCTACTTTGGCACTGCAACAACAGAGTTAAGTAGTTGTGACAGAGAGCGGCCCTTTACAGAAAAGTCTGCTGACCCTTGCGCTCAATGAGTGAAGAGAGAGTCCCAGCACTGTGTTTAGTACTTTAGCTATATTATTCTAATACTTTTATTAACACAATTAGGTAGGAGATATTATCATCATTTTATAAAGGAGTATCTGGAGTTTAGAGAGGTGAGAGACCTCATCCAAGGTCACATGGCTTTGAAGTGCTGAATTGGTGTTCAAACTGGCCTACAGCCTGAGCTCATATATTAGTTTATATATTTTTATCATACTCTACATGCTGTTTTAAATGTTTTTTCCCCACTTAATCCATCTTGAATGTCTTAAAGATGATTCTTGAAAAAATTCTGTAGCTTCACTTAGATATCTTAAGCCAGGACATGCCAGATAAGGCTCAGGCAAATGTTCTCTTTGGAAAGCAAGGTTTATTATACCTGCAGCACCTAGAAAATCAATTTGCTTAAAAAAAAAAAAAAAGTATTCTCCCTGTTTGGAAACTATAATACAAGCTAATTCAATGGAAGTTAATACAATGATTCAAGATAATACTTGTGTTTATTAAGATTTAAAAAATTTTTTTAGGGAGGAATCATATTCAATTCTGTCAGGTGTGGTTTAAACAATTAATTGATAATGAAAGTTCTAACTGTAGCTCTGATTAAGAAGATATGAATTAAGCATGAAACAAGGACTATAAAATAGTTGGAAAACATTATATTAAATACTCCACAAACCAAGCAGAAAAAGATGAACACCTGATGACAAAAAGTAATTCAGAAAAGAAAATTAAACATATAAAAAGTATTTGACCTTAGAAGTAATAAGAGAAATACAAAATGAAACAATAATGACATAGCATTCCCTCCTCCTCAACCCTATGATTAACACAGATTGAAAAGAGACTGTATTCGTTTCCTATGCTGCTGTAACAAATTATCACAAAACTTTGGTGGCTTAAAACAATGGACATTTATTCTGTCACAATTCTGGAGGTCAGAATTCTGAAATCAGTATCACTGGGCCAAAATCAAGGGGCTGGCAGGTCAGCTCTCCCTCCAGAGGCTGTAGGGGAGAATCCATTCCTTGCTCTTTCAGCTTCTCGGCATTCTTTGGCTTGTGGCCACATCACTCCAATTTCTGCCTCTGTGGCTACATGGCCTTCTCTTCTCTTGCAACTCTCTCTCTCTGCCTCTGCCTTATAAGGACATGTGTGATGGAATTTAAGGCCCACCCAGATAATCCAGGATAGTCTCCCTATCTCAAAGTCTTTAATCATATCTGCAAATAGCCTTTTTCCATATCAGGTAACATTTATAGATTGCTGGGATTCAGACCTGATATCTTTGGGGCCATTATTCAGCCACTACAGGGGTAATGCCCAGTATTTGTATGCATACCATGAACAAAGGTGATCTCTTACACTGCCATTGATGTGAAATGAACATGCATCTTTTGCCTCTTCAGATCCACTCTCCTCTTCTCCATCCTTCTGTGCAGGAGGGGCCAGGGAGGGAGGCTCATCTGCATGGATTGCCTTCTGGCTTCTGCTAATGAGAGTCATGGGAAGAGTGTGAGGATATTGTTTCCCTGACTCCCTGAGGAGATGTTGCCTGAGTTGGCTGCATCTCCCACTGAAGGCCAAAGCTCCTGTCAGGTGACCCTCCCCATAGGGCCCCCTGCTCCTTCAGCCGAGGGTATAAAATCCCCTGGGCACTGCGATCCCTGGCTGGTTTCCCTAAACCCAGCCCACACCTTTGTGAATCACCCTTTTATTAGACTTCCCTCAATTACCCAGCTTTGGTGTGTCACCTGTTTCCTGACAGGGCCCTGACTGATGCAGGCAGTATGTATCAAAATTTTTTAAATGCCTTTGACTCTGGAATTTCATTTCTTAATTTATTTTAGGGACAGAGATCTGTGGCGCCCAACGTGGGGCACGAGGTGAGTTGGGAATCCGAACGGAAGTTTAAGTCCTGCGCGGTTGGGACGCAGAGCCGTTTGGGCAGAAGCAGAGTTTGTGGGTAATTCCCCGTCCCAGATTGATGAGTATGCGGGAATTTTAAAATCTCTCCTTCATAGTTCAGGGGTGAGGACTAAGGAACATGTCATACGGGACATGTTACACTTGATAGAGCGGCATTGTTATTGGTTTTCCCGTTCAAAAGGAAACCAATTAAATCCTAAGGTTTGGCAGGATGTGGGGAAGGCTCTTAGACGAGCTCATCAGCGTGGAGAAATTGTCTCGGCTGATGTGTGGGCTGCTTATCAGCAAATTGCTCTGGCTATACGACCTTTTCAGAGTGAGGACGACTTGCCGCGGGATTCTGGTCCTCTTAAAGTTGACGTGTCTACCTCTCCCATCCCTGTAGATTCCCTGGAGCTTTCCTCTCAGGAGTTAATTTCTGAGGAGGTTGAGGAATGGCCTACGCCACCGCCTCCTGAGCCACCAATGGCTCAGCTCCCATATATCCTTCCCTGTACTCCCTAAGTTGTCCTAGCTGGTTGCTAATTATGAACAAAAGTGTTTCAAAAAACAAGCGCATATATTGCAGGTAACACAGATTCCAGAAAAAATCTTAAAAACAGTAAAATAAAAAATGTGAAATGATGGAGGGCTTGAAGACAGCCATACCAGAGGAATGAAAATTATGGGTAAAATTAGTAAGCTTTATGTTTCTGTTAGTGTGTCATAATTCTTTTTGTATTTGTCTGTTTGTTCAGTGTCAATGTATATTTTAATACCTCTGGATGGTAATATTAAATTGATAAATGAAGATTATTATAAGAGCTCTATTTAAATGGCCCAAAATTAAATAAGCGCTTATATTAATAAATAAATATGGATATTAGTTTAAAATAATAAAAATAGTTATACTCAAATTAAATCATTATTCTAACAAGTTTGTTTAATGTTGATGGTAATTATATGTTGACAGAAGTTTGTTTGGAAATAGTTTCCAAAATCATTGTGGTAACTTAAGTATGGAAGGTATATAGAATGTGCTTTTATTATTAAAGAAAAGAAAGTAATTTTATCCTAAGATAAAATAACTAGTTATTAAAACATGAGTAAATATAAAAGTGCAAAAGGCTTGAAAAAAGGAATTTTTGTGGTCAAAGCTAATTAAAATTTAAGCAGGCTATCTATAAAAATTTAAAAGCTTTAATGTCAAACAATATAATAATATAAAGTGGAAGTTTTATTCTTTCTCAAAGTTTCTCAAGTCAGTAGTCTGTTTTAGTAAAAGTTTACAAAGTTTTTCTCCTAAATAATAAGTATGCAATAAAGAAAGTCTGTTTTATCAAAATAGCTTCTTAAACTTTAACCTTATCGTTTCCATGGAGAAACAGGTCTTATCACTTTTAAAAAGAACTCAATGTTTGAACCTGCTTTCTCAAAGTCAAATTCTGAAGAGTAGACTTTATTTCAAACTGTTACAAATAACTTGGTCCTTTACCTAAAAAAAAAAAAAAAAAGGGGGTAAAATACTAAAAATAGTTAAGTTCATGTGATATAACTTTTTTTTTTTTTTTAAGATTTTATTTATTTATTCATTTATCGCCCCCCTGCTGCTTGTGCTCACTGGGTCAGCCAACCACGCAGTGCGGGCGGGCCCGCCCCCACCAGGAGGCCCCAGGAACCGAACCCCGGGCCTCCCACATGGTAAACGGGAGCCCCACTGATTGAGCCACAGCCGCTTCCCATGTGATATAACTTGAATGAAGTATTTAAAATTGTTGTATAATTAAGAGAAATTTTCTAATTTTATAACATATAAAGCTATATGAATAAAAAGTTCATATGAATACTTTAAAAGTATATAAAATTCCTGAAAATATAATGTTTCAATATAATATTAAATAAAATATAATGTTATTAATCATAATTTTTAGTTATAACTACAAAAAGAAAGCAGCCATTAAAGGCTGCCGGGGTAGTACATAACAGTAAAATATAGTAAAATAAAATAACACCACTGCAACATGCAGTGGTCCCAAATATTGCTAGTTTGTTACAAAAAAATAATATCCAGTTATGTCACTATCACTTTGTTTTAAAACTTGCTAAAGCTTTCTTTAATATTTTCTCAAACAAGTCAAGCCAGCCCACATTCCCCTTCCTGTAAAATAGCCAACAATAAATCAAGTTTACATTCAACACTGTAAGCAATAGCCCCAATTCTAATTATAATGTTAACAACAAAAGCAATGCAAGTATTAAAATTACAAGTTAATGTATTACCCCACAGCCCAAATAGGAAATACTAATTTGTTTTTACCTATGCCTCAAACTATACAAAATAAAAAAGAAATTGAGGTCATTCTAATCATACTACTAAAAATCTTAAATGCTTAAAAAATAAATTTATTCATTGGATGTCTGTTGTATAATCTACTATAGTTATGAATTATGTATAATATACTTAAATACTAATCAAAACTTTAATACAATACATTGCATACTTAAGTAATTTAATAACTTGTATATTACATGTAAATGTGTTTTATTAAATTTATATATAAATCTCTTGATTTGAATTTGAACAGTCCTGAAACTGAATGTATTAAACAAAAAGTTTGGTAAGTATTGTTCAGACCAGAAGTAAAGCATCATACAGAAAACTTTGTTAATCAACAAACCAATGCCTTACTAGTTAACACTTTTGATATTTCAGGAAGCATATTGAAAATTAAAATAGTAAGCACATCAAAGATGTTTTATAACAAATTAAAAAAGATAAAGTGCATTTCAACAGGTGTTGTATTCCTCCCTGGGGGAACTGGCCACTCTCCCAGGGATTGATGCATAAACCTTAAAGTGTATTGCCCAGGGAGTGTTGTGTTCCTTCCTGAGGAGGCTGGCCCCTTCCTCGGGAATTAGCAAAATACTCACAAGTTGGCATCTATAATATCAAATTCATTAATCCTAAACACAGTCAACCAAAACTCTAGTATCAGTTGCTACTTCAACATTTCTCAACTAAAAGCTAAATATTGGTAAATATATATATACAACTGCTCTATTTATCTGTCATTCTGTAACTTTCATCAATATTGACTTAATCTTTTAATTAGTTATGTTATTTATGTTTCTCACCCTAATTGTCAGTATAAGCTTATTAAACTAAATATATATTAACATTTATCTTGTATCTATCCAAGACTCTAGCTAAAAATAAACCAAGTATATCAGTGTATCCCCTGATTTAGTAAGCATGTAAATGTATGTATACTTATCATAAAAAATTAACAGTTAAACCTCTATTTATAAATGCTACAAAAACAAAAAAGGGGGAAATGGTGAGGTGCGAGAACAATTATATCAAGCATTATTTAGAATCATATATACATCAGCAGCAGAGCATTTCTGGCAAAAATCAGGCAAAAATACAAAAACAAATATAAGACAACTAGTTTCGTGGAAGAATAAAGATAATAATCAATGGGAAAAGGCAGAAGTGAAGTTAAGATATAGGGTCGAGGTTTTGCTCTTATCATTACAGATAAAGGAGACCAGCTTTGGGTCCTGTCCAGACATCTGAAACCTAGACATAAACAAGCTGAAGAAGCTGACACAGAGGCAGAAAAGATGGTAACTTCTCAAAGGCAGAGTGTCACGCTAACTCAGTTATTCTTTGCTATGCTTACCTTGACAACCACAGCAGTAAGTAGTGCACCTTCACATAATTATACATATTGGGCTTATATTACTAATTCACCTCTTTTAGAATTGTTGATTTGGGGGGACAAATCCTACCCTGTTTATATTAATTAGTCTTTTCATTTTCTTGGGCCCGTTGATTGCTGAGGAGGAAGGGAAATTTATTGAAAAGTTAGCCTTGCCTTTTCTTGAATGACCTATCTGCATAGGATCCATCGATCCATGTATGCAGCCCCAAAATCATAGTACAAAGTGATAAATGGCATACATGCCATGTTTCATCTGAGGCTGTGCTCTTTAATAATTCCTATAGATTTGTAAAGAATCGGGCCCTTATAGGGATACTGAAACCTAATGTAAACACAACCATAAGTTGAAAAATTAGTAATTCAACAAAAACAACTAATGAAACCTCTCATTATTTTTGGAATTTTGGGGACATCATAAGTATAAATACGTCACTAAATTGGACTCATCAGGGAAGATTTATCCCACAACTATGGGACACTAAACTTAACAAAACTAAAAATTATTTGTGGAAATTATTTTTGGGAACTAGCCCAATTTTTGAATGGCAAGGCAGTAAAACAAGTATTACCAGTTTAAAAAGAAAATCCACTTAATTTCTTAAAGTGTGTGTACAGGATCCCATTGTTTTTATAATAGGAACAATGAGCATGAATCAAACATGGTTTTTCTGCAGCAATTGCTCCCTTTACACTTGTATATCAAAGTCTGTTTTACAGGAAAGTTCTACTGTAGTTCTAATAGGACAACGGCGTCGTGGAATATGGCTTCCGGTTAGCCTGAATCGCTGCTGGCAGACTTCCCCTGAAATCCAAATCCTTCGGCACCGTCTACCTCCACGTTAAATTACAACAATCTGTTTATAAAGTCTCTATATAAGAAAATTCATTAGCAACATTATCTATAATGGCAAAAACTCAAAGCAGCCCAAATAGCCAAAATAGGAAACTAGTTAAGCAAATTATGGTACCTCCATATAGAGTATAAAAATATATTGTAAAAGAATATTACTAAAATGATGAAATATTCAAAATATATTCCTAAGGTTAAAAACTATAAAATTGTAGTTTTTGATAAAAACACTTCAAAAGATAGGAATAAAAGGAAAAGTCCTCAATATGATAAAAGGTATATATGAAAAACCCACAGCCAACATCATACTCAATGGGGAAAGGTTGAAAGCTTTCCCTCTAAGATCAGGAACAAGACAAGGATGCCCACTGTCACAATTGTTATTCAACATTGTACTAGAAGTTCTAGCTAGGGCAATTAGACAAGAAAAAAAAAAAAGTAAGGCATCCAAATAGGAAAAGAAAAAATAACTCTCACTGTTTGTGGATGACATGATCCTGTACTTAGAAAATCCTGAAGTATCCACGACAAAGCTACTTGAACTAATAAATGAGTTGAGAAAAGTGGTAGGATACAAGATCAACACGCAAAAATCAGTAATGTTTTTGTACACTAGTACTGAAAAACCTGAGGAGGAAATCAGGGGGAAAATTCCATTTTCAATACCAACAAAGAGACTCAAATACCTAGGAGTTAATTTAACCAAAGAAGTACAGTACCTATATGCAGAAAACTACAAAAAAATGTTAAAAGAAATTTAAAAAGACCTAAACAAATGGAAAGGCATTCCCTGTTCATGGATTGGAAGACTATAAACATCGTGAAGATGTCAATCTTGCCCAAACTGATTTATAGATTCAATGCAATACCAGTCAAAATCCCAACAGCTAACTTTACAGAATTACAGAAGGCAATTACCAAATTCATCTGCAAGGGTAAATGCACCTGAATAGCCAAAAGCATTCTAAAAAAGAAAAGCGACATTGGAGGAATTTCACTGTCTGACCTTGAAACATATTACAAAGCTACAGTGGTCAAAACAGCATGGTACTGGCATAAAGATAGATACATCAATCAGTGGAATAAAATTGAGAATCCAGAAATATACCCTCACCTATTCAGTCAACTGGCTTTTGACAAACCTACCAAGACCACGCTAATGGGAAAAAACAGTCTCTTCAACAAACGGTGTTGGGAGAACTGGATATCTATAACCAAAAGAACGAAAGAGGACCCCTATTCCACCCCCTATACAAGAATCAACTTAAAATGGATCAAAGATCTAAATGTAAAAGCCAGGACCATAAAACTACTAGAAGAAAATGTAGGGAAACATCTTCAAGACCTTTTAGTAGGTGGTGGTTTCTTGGGCCTTACATCCAAAGCATGTGCAACAAAAGAAAAAATAGATAATGGGACCTCCTCAAAATTAAACACTTTTGCACCTCACAGGACTTTGTCAGAAGGGTGAAAAGGCAGCCAACTCAATGGGAAAAAATATTTGGAAATCACATATCTGATAAAGGCTTAATATCCAGGATATATAAAGAGATGTTACAACTCAACAATAAAAAGACAAATGACCCAATTAAAAAATGGGCGAAAGACTTGAATAGACATTTCTCCAAAGAAGAAATACAAATGACAAAAAAAAAAAACACATGAAGAAATGCTCAACATCACTCATGATTAGGGAACTGCAAATCAAAACTACAATGAGATATCATATCACACCTATCAAAATGGCCACTATTAAAAAGACAGAGAACTACAAGTGTTGGAGAGGATGTGGAGAGATAGGAACACTTCTTCACTGTTGGTGGGAATGCAGAATGGTACAGCCACTGTGGAGGACTGTCTGGCAGTTCCTAAAGAAGTTGAATATAGACTTGCCATGTGACCCTGCAATACCACTACTAGGTATATACCCAGAAGAACTGAGAGCAATGACACAAACAGACATCTGCACACCGATATTCATAGCAACATTATTCACCATTGCCAAAAGTTGGAAACAACCCCGGGGTCCATCAATAGATAAATGGATAAACAAACTGTGGTCTATTCACAAGATGGAATATTATGCAGCTATAAAGAAGAAATGAAGCCATAAAGCATATGACAACATGGATAAACCTGGAGGACATTATGTTGAGTGAAGCAAGCCAGACACAAAAGGACAAATATTGTATGAATGCATTACTATGAACCAAATATATTGTGTAACATATTGTTTGATTCAAAAAAATTTTTCTTATGTATCCATTTAATTTAATTGAGAAATGTATATATTTATTCATCTGTGTTTACTTTTTAGTCTTTAATTGTTTATATTTTCAATTATTAAATTTAAAAAATAAATTTAAAAAACTACAAAATTGTATATATGTCTCATTTTCATAAAAAAATTTAATGGAGAAAAAAGAAAAATCACACATCTATTGAATTTTAATAAAAATTATAAAAGTATATATTTGTATATGTTATAGATAAAATACATGTCGTATTGTATTCATGCTGTATATAACAATGTATAATATCATATTCTATAATCATAACAATGTCACATTTTAATAAACAATTATATCCATATTTACTTGTACATGTTTTATGTAGTGTATATACACTATAAAACATGCCACACAAATATTGTGTCATAACATGTATACATGTTCATGCACACATGTATGTAAGAATGTATGTCTCTCTCACAGATTTCAGCTGAAGTCATTCAGTCCTTTGAGACTGAAAATTGGTTGTATCCCCTAATCCATGTTTATGCAAAGTACACTGTCTTGCTCAACATTTACAGATTCCCAGGATGTCGACTGCTCCTCTCAGACTATACAGAATGTCTCTTCCCTCTTCACTGCCTCAACTAAGAGGTGGAATTCATGTTAGAAACCATGCATGTGTCCCCAGACCTAGTTTTCCTCCCTAGGTCTGGTTTTTTGAATGGTGATAAACTAAGCCTGATTTATTATATGACCATCCTGTGTGGGAAATGACTGTAACTCTAGGTCTCTTTGGTCACACCCCCCCCTGCAGGGGGACAGATGTGGCTCAAATGGTTGGGCATCTGTCTCCTATATGGAGGGACCTGGGTTTGATCTTTGGGACCTCCTGGTAAAAATTTAAAAAAGAAAAATATAGAAGGTGCGCAGGCCACGCAGCAAGATGATGATGTAACAGGAGAGTGACACAGGGGAGAGCCAAGACGAGACATGCAGAAAAACCAGGAACTAAGGTGGCACAGGTGATAGGATGCCTCTCTCCCACATTGGATGTTTCAAGGATCGAATCCCAGTGAAGACAGGAGGAGAAGGATGAGAGGAGAGGGCAGGAAATGGACACAGAGAGTTGCCCAGCGACTGTACACAGAAAAAGCAAAAACGGGAATGGGGGGTTGGTAAAAATGGATAAAAGTAAATAAGTAAATCCTTTGAAAAAAGTACAGGGGAGTAAGATACGGACTATAGTTAGTAGTAATACTTTGGCGATGCTCTTTCATGATTTGTTAACAAATGTTTCACAACAATGAAAAGTATTTGTGGTGGGGTGATGTGTGGGAGCCCTGTAGGATGTTGTGCAAGTTTGTTTTGTAAGTTCACAATGTTTACTGAACACTTATTATTATTATTTTTTTTTTTTTTTTTTTACCGGGAGGTCCCGGGGATCGAACCCCGGTCTCTCCATATGGTAGATGGACGCCGAACCTCTTGAGCCACATCCGTTTCCCATGAACACTTATTATTTATGTATGTTCATGTATGAATGATATCCTTCAATAAATTGTTGGGAAAAAAAAAAAGGTAGAATTCAGCCACTTTCTTGGATTTCTCAGAGCTACTCACTCACCTGAGGACTGTGGTGGCAGCCTTTACTGCTGCAAGTCTCTCACAGGATCACACCCTGACCACGAAGGGCGTGGTGGTGGCTGTGGGTGCCAAGGCGGGGCGGGAGCTCTCCCAGCATTTCTGTCCCCCTCCCTCCATCCAGCACTTTATCTGGTGCTCTCCACCCCTCCCTTTACAAACCAAGATTCCTTGATGTCCCAGAGGGCAGGTCTGGGATAGAGTGAAGAATAATGGGGAAAAAAAACAAAAACAAAAAAGTCTTCCCACCCCCTGCCAGACTTTGTAAGAGGAAGGGAGTAGGGAATACCACCCTGGCACAGCACAGCGCAAGCTTCTGCGAGCAGGAGAGCAAATCCCGGCTCTGCCCGTTACCAGCTGTGTGGGTCTTTTGCTTTCTGTGCCTTAGTTTCCTCATCTTAAAATGGGGATGGCACTAATCTCTAATAGAGGTGCTGAGAATTAAGTGACTTGAACATAGAAGATCTTGGGGACTTGGGTGTAAACAAAAGTTTCTTAGAGCTAAAATGTGTGAAGTGTTTACAATACTGCCTGGTACCTAGTATAAACACTATTAAAGTGTTAGCTATTATTTTTTTCCCCACATATGAATTAACCCCTCACCCCATCCCTCCCATGTATGCAGGAGCAGTGTTTTGATTTTAAGTTTCAAATTTATATCTACAGTTATATCTAAAATATCAGAACATATTCCCAAATGTAGGAGGTGGGATCATGGTTGTTTGTGTGTTTTTTTTGTTTTTTTTTTTCCTGTTTTCTTTGTGACCTTTTAAGTTTTCTAAATTTTGTTACATTGAGCATTTATTTTTGCAATTATGGAAAATACAGTTTTTTACTTTTTTGTTTTTCGGGTTGTTTTGTTTTGTTTTTTCAAAAGAAAGGAAAGAGAAGCCTAATGGGATGATAAATCATGTAGGTTTTGAAAAACCTGTCTGCTGTGCTCAGGTGAGTTGATTAAACCCCCAAGGCCAGGGAGAGCTCCTTGGGAAATGGGTGGATGTTAAAAATTAATGATTCTTCTCTATTTGCATTTCAGAAGAAATCTGTGATTATCGCCCTTTGGAATTGTCATTTCAGCCATCTTGAAAATAAACATAAACAGAAATTAAAGTGTGTGGCTTGATTCCTTCCTACAAACCAAATTGTTACAATATTTCCCCCTTTGATTCCCAGATTTTTAAGAGGCTTAGTCTGCTTCCTGCGCCTAATTGCTCTATTAATTTAATCTGCTCAAAGCCTCCCAAGAGTCTAAGTGACCCAGGCTGTGGGGTTGGTTCTGGCTGGGCTGGTCTGGTCTCTTCCACAGAGAGGTGAGTCGAGCTGTTTTATGTTACCCTGAGTTCTATTTTGCTAGCTTTATTGTTCCAAGAGGGTTTCTCCTGACCTAATTAAATGAGCTCTGGTATTTGTAGGAAGTTGCACATTAAGTGAAATGATGTGGACTCATTTTCCTTTTCTCCAATAGAGACCTGGAGCTACACATTTGTCCTACTTTTCCTGTTTGGGCACTCAGGAACTTCATGTTAATCTAGTCTAAGTTGGCTCTTTGCCTAAAAACAGACCTTGGGCAAGTTAGTTCATCTTTCTGTGCCTTCATTCCATATATCAACCTTTTTGAGATGCTGGGTTAGTATTAAAAATGATATGATAATGTATGTAATGCAGCTAGCATAGAGCTGGACATACAGTAGGTGCTCAGTAGTAGTCATAATAATTACTACTGATGTCGGTGAGGCCCTGGGAGGTCTTGGAGAAAGATCTCAGCCTCAGATAGGAGGGTTCTTGACACTGTCTCGAGAAAGAATTCAAGGACTAGTCACATAGTAGCAGCAGAATTTAATGTAAAGCAAAAGTCCACATTCAGGTCGGGAGTGTCTCGTATGGGACACAGGCGTAGAGCCTGGGGGTCCTAGGGGTGCTGCCTTATTAAGGCTGGGCCCTTCTTCCCCCTCCATGTGAATGCGGCTTGTAAGTCCCAATGTTATCATTCCTCTGCCTTATGCAAAAGAGGGATGGAAAAAAAACGACACCTTTTTACTGGCTCAGTATTACAGCTGAGCCGGAGTAGGAACTGTCCAGGGCAGTGAAGCGTGTGGTCAGGTGATGGGTGGGACTTTTGTCATCTGGTATCTTCTGGCACTACGCCTTGGGCCTTGGGGGGGGGTGATTTTTCTACTGCTGTTAGGTATTATCTGATGGTAATTTTCAACCAGTCCTCCTCCACTGCCGAGTTATCGGCCTTCTCCTACCTTTTTACCTAACTCGCTACCATCAAGCATGTACTTCCGTTGGGCCAGGCTCTACCCCAAGCCTGTACGTGCCTCAACACAATCCTCACGGCACCTTTGTAAAGGAGATAACGTCCCATTCTACAGATGAGCAAACTGAAGCTTCAGAAGCTTACGAGGTAGAGCCGGGATTCCAACCAGGGTAGTGTTTTGTTTTTGTTTTTGTTTTTTAACTTCAGGACTGCCCTTGTCCACTGTACTTGACTACTCTCCTTATGCTTCTGTTTTGCCACCTGGGCCCAGCACTCCCCCCTCAACCCCTGCCACATGATACACCTTGACCCAGAGCTGTGTTTTTGTGTCTTTGGAGGGAAGAATTAGTAATGCAGAGAGGGGAGAGAGGGGGATGGGTTTCTTTGGGCCTTGGTTTCCACATCCGCTTGAGGGCCCTTGTGACATGACAGCCGGCTGGCCCCCTGGTGAGTGATCTGAGAGGAGGAGGTCACAGTGCTTTTTATGTCATCATCTGGGGAGTCACCCACTGCCCACCTTCACTTCTGCCACATTTTATTCATTAGAAGTGGGTCGCCAAGTACAGCCCACACTAAAGGGGAGAATTAGGCACCACCCTTTGAAAGGAGAAGTAAATAAAGAATTTGTGAACGTTTTAAAACTAACATCTACCTCACAGAGGGAAAATGGCTTTTGTCCAAGAACTTAATCTGGCTACTTAGCCAAGTCCTTAGATATGCAAAGGGTGGCCTGGAGCTCAATTTAGGGGAGGGGCTGAGGAGAGCTAAATTGTTCCACATAAACCAATGGGAAGCATTTGAATTTTTGGTCAAAAGGAGGAAGGAAAGAAAGGAAGTGATGCGGGAGAGGGCAACAGGCAGCACGCCTCAGACTCCTGAGGACAACTCTCACCAATATGACTGCTGCAGTGTAAAGCGCCTCCATTTTGTCAAACTTCCAGTCACATTTGCCCCGCACATACAGTCACACATACCCTTTATGAGTGGCTTTTTTTTTTTTTTTAAGATTTTTTTAAATTTATTTACACCACCCCCCTTGCTGCTTGTGCTCATTGTGTCCATTTGCTGTGGTGCTGTGCGTTTTTCTGTGTTTACTTGTCTCCCTTTGTTGAGTCATCTTGCTGTACCAGCTCAGGGCCCTCAGCTCACCGCGCCACGTGAGCAGACCTGCTTGCCTTCACCAGGATGCCCCGGGAATCGAACCCGGGGCCTCCCATATGGTAAATGGAAGCCCAACCAATTGAGCCACAGCCACTTCCCTGTAAGTGGCTTTTTTTTTTTTTTTAACTTTATTTTGTACATTTAATAATTGAAATAATAAACAATTAAAAACTAAAAAGTAAACATAGATGAATAAATATATACATTTCTCAATTAAATGTAATGGATACATGTAAATTTTTTTTTTTTTTTTGAATCAAACAATATATTACACAATATATTTGGTTCATAGTAATGCATTCATACAGTATTTGTCCTTTTGTGTCTGGCTTGCTTCACTCAACATAATGTCCCCCAGGTTCATCCGTGTTGCCATATGCTTTATAACTTCATTTCTTCTTACAGCTGCATAATATTCCATTGTGTGAATAGACCACAGTTTGTTTATCCATTCATCTGTTGATGGACACCTGGGTTGTTTCCAACTTTTGGCAATGGTGAATAATGTGGCTATGAACATCGGTGTGCAGATGTCTGTTCGTGTCACTGCTCTCAGTTCTTCTGGGTATATACCCAGTAGTGGTATTGCAGGCTCACGTGGCAAGTCTATATTCAACTTCTTTAGGAACTGCCAAACAGTCCTCCATAGTGGTTGTACCATCCTGCATTCCCATCAACAGTGAAGAAGTATTCCTATCTCTCCACATCCTCTCCAACACTTGTAGTTCTCTGTTTTTTTAATAGTGGCCATTCTGATAGGTGTGAAATGATATCTCATTGTAGTTTTGATTTGCATTTCCCTAATCATGAGTGATGTTGAGCATTTCTTCATGTGTTTTTTGCCTTTTGTATTTCTTCTTCGGAGAAATGTCTATTCAAGTCTTTGGCCCATTTTTTAATTGGATCATTTGTCTTTTTATTGTTGAGCTGTAACATCTCTTTATATATCCTGGATATTAAACCCTTATCAGATATGTGATTTCCAAATATTTTTTCCCATTGAGTTGGCTGCCTTTTCACCCTTCCACAAAGTCCTGTGAGGTGCAAAAGTGTTTAATTTTGAGGAGGTCCCATTTATCTACTTTTTCTTTTGTTGCACGTGCTTTGGGTGTGAAGTCCAAGAAACCACCACCTACTACAAGGTCTTGAAGATGTTTCCCTACATTTTCTTCTAGTAGTTTTATGGTCCTGGCTTTTATATTTAGATCTTTGATCCATTTTGAGTTGATTCTTGTATAGGGGGTGAGATAGGGGTCCTCTTTCATTCTTTTGGTTATAGATATCCAGTTCTCCCAACACCATTTGTTGAAGAGACTGTTTTTTCCCATCAGTGTGGGCTTGGTAGGTTTGTCAAAAACCAGTTGACTGTATAGGTGAGGGTATATTTCTGGATTCTCAATTCTATTCCACTGATCGATATGTCTATCTTTATGCCAGTACCATGGTGTTTTGACCACTGTAGCTTTGTAATATGTTTCAAGGTCAGGCAGTGAAATTCCTCCCACACTGCTCTTCTTTTTTAGAATACTTTTGGCTATTCGGGTGCACTTACCCTTCCAGATGAATTTGGTAATTACTTTCTCTAATTCTGTAAAGTAAGCTTTTGGGATTTTGATTGGTATTGCATTGACTCTATAAATCAGTTTGGGCAAGATTGATATCTTCACGATATTTATTCTTCCAATTCATGAACACGGAATGTCTTTCCATTTGTTTAGGTCTTTTAAAATTTCTTTTAGCATTGTTTTGTAGTTTTCTGCATATAGGTCCTGTACTTCCTTGGTTAAATTAACTCCTAGGTATTTGAGTCTTTTTGTTGCTATTGAAAATGGAATTTTCCTCCTGATTTCCTCCTCAGATTGTTCAGCACTAATGTACAAAAACATTACTGATTTTTGCGTGTTGATCTTATATCCTGCCACTTTGCTGAACTCATTAGTTCAAGTAGCTTTATTGTGGATACTTCAGGATTTTCTCAATACAGTATCATGTCATCTGCAAACAGTGAGAGTTTTACTTCCTCTTTTCCTATTTGGACGCCTTTAATTTTTTGTCTTGTCTAATTGCCCTAGCTAGAACTTCTAGTACAATGCTGAATAACAATGGTGACAGTGGGCATCCTTGTCTTGTTCCTGATCTTAGGGGGAAAGCTTTCAACCTTTCCCCATTGAGTATGATGTTGGCTGTGGGTTTTTCATATATGCCCTTTATCATATTGAGGAATTTTCCTTTTATTCCTATCTTTTGAAGTAT
>JAKSZT010054487.1:50045532-50135055 GCA_026826555.1 Tolypeutes matacus | reverse complement strand
TTTTTTTTTTTTTTTTTTTTTTTTAACCTTTGTTCTATAACTTAGCCAGGGTAGGTAGGCAGAGTGTGTAGGGCTGGAGAGATCCTAAAGCATGGTTAGCTCAACTCTGAAATCCAGTGAAGGCACATAGGGAAGCTCACACAGTGCCCTTTCTGTTTATGTTGAAGTAAGAAAAATTAACCTCCCCATCCCAACAGCAATGCAACTCTCCTTTAAAAAATTCCATCTCTGTAGATGGGGCAGAAGAGCCACTGTCTGGGGGCCTCCCTGGAAGATCTTGTAGGAGTTCTTGTACAGAAATTAGTCTGGTAGATGAGCACAGCTTTGTCCCCCCATGCCACCTTGCTGGTGAAGACATTTATTCCCAAAAAACACTGACCCAGGAGTTTGAGGAGCAAGGTGGCGGTTGTGCCCTGGGTGTCCCACCCCAGGGAGGATATGCTGAGTGCCACTACTGCCTGCGGTGCCCACTTTCTGCTCCTGGGCTCCACTGGCCAGTAAAAAGAGTTTATTGAGAAATGAGAGAAAAGCAAAGAAGTACCCACCCCATTGTGGATGCAGGTTCTTCAGGGAAAGAGGAGCATCTGCGGTTGGGGGCTGCCTTTATTAAGGCCGCTCTTCACTCCTCCCCTTTTCTAATGTTTGGGGAGGAGCCTCAGCTGTCTGCTGTTCTGATTGGTTGCCTTTCGGTCCCCACCTGTTAGCTCTTAGGGGACCAGTGATGAGGCCTTTTGTTTGGAGCTATCTGGGACCAATGGGGAGACCTGTTTGGAGGTATCTGGGGCCTCCTCTTGACCCCGGTAGAGTTCCAAATGGGACTTCTTGGCCAGGGTCTTGGCAGGGTCTTTCCAGCTTTGTTCTTTTTTTTTTTTTTTTAAAGATTTTTTATTTATTTATTCATTTATTCCCCCCCCCCCGCCCCCGCTGCTTGTGCTCACCGGGCCAGCCAACCACGCGAACCCAGGGCCCCCCATATGGCAAACGGGAGCCCCACTGATTGAGCCACAGCCGCTTCCCATCCAGCTTTGTTCTTAGTAGCAGCCTTCCCTTGGGGTTTCTGGGCAGGATTTCATAGCCATGTTCTCTGCTGGGTCCCAGCTGTGACTCATCTTTTCCTCTTTTCCCTATACACTGCCTCAACACCCCCCTTATTCTTAAGGGGGAGCTGAAGGGCGATGGCCACTCTTCTGTAGCTGCTTACTGCTGGTTAGGGCAGTAGTCCCTGCCTGACAAGGTATAAAACCCTCTGGCTATTCTATTGAGCGCTAATGGGTGAGTATGCTGCTGCTCTCACTGGTAACACTGCCTTCCAAATAAAGAGTTGGTTTAAAGCTAGAAATCTCTACTCTCAGTAGCTGAGATAGTTTTGGACAGAGATTTTGGTTACCTTCAGGCCACATTTGGTAGGCAGCTGTTACCTTTATTGATGACTGTAAGTGGCCAACAAATGGGTAATATTAACCCTCATTAATACCCAGCTCCCTAACAATAGTTCCACCAACCCAGATGTTCATCAGATTTACCTGCAAAACTTTGGGGAAAAAAAATACATATTCTTAAATATGTACAACACAGCAGGCAAGGGTGTACTTGTTTCCTTAATATATAAAGAGCACCTACAAATCACCAAAAAAAAAAAGATTGATAATCCAATAGAAAAACAAATGACATAAATTGGGAGTTCATACACTCATACAAAAATTCAAAATACTTATAAACGTGAAAATACAATTTACATTTTTCATAATTAAACTAATGAACATTTAACCATCAAGATACCATTTTTCACCTATCAGATTAGCAAAAGTAAAAATGTTGACAATACACTTCCTTATCAAGAATGTGGAGAAAAGACACTCTCCTATAGCATTGGTGGGAATATAAGTATAAAGGTTAACATACCATCTTTGGGTGGCAATTCAGCCATATCTATCAAAAGTTAGGGGAGCAGATGTAGCTCAGTGACTGAGCACCTCCTTTCCATGTATGAGGTCCTGGGTTCAATCCCTGGTACCTCCTAAAATAAAGAAAAAAAAATTTTTTTTTAAGTTAATGCATATACCCTTTGACCCAGTGAATTCACTGCTATGAGCTTCACATAGTGATATATTAATACATCTGAAAAATGTATGTGCAAGAAGTTCACAGCAGCATTGTTTGTAATAGTAAAACCCAGAGACAACCTAAATGTTTATCAATAAGTAATGGCTTAAATAAATTACCCCATGGCTTTCCACTGAAACTCTCTGCTGGTGTAGGAAAGGATGATGTCAATCTGTGATCATATAACAATCTCCAAGATGTGTTGTTAAGTAAATACAGCAAGATGCTGTGTTACGTGTATAATGCTGTAGAGTGATATAATTTCTTTAAAAATGGGAGCTATAAATACATATGCACATATATGCATATTCATAAATATGTGTCAGTTATTTCGGAAAGGTTTTATAAGAAACTAGCCATAGGTTGACTTCAGCGAGGAGGACTAATAGACTTACTTTTTAATAAATATATGATCTTTGCATTGTTTGAATTAATTTTTACCACAGGCATGTAATAGTTCATTTAATTTTTTTTTAAAATCATGTTCTTAGGCTCCTTTCTCAGACCAACTGGATCTGAATCTCTAGGAGTGGGAGGCAGGAATTTGTTTTACAAAAGAACTCCACTCGGAGAAATGGCTGATTCCAGCCCTGGGACAGGAATACACAAGATGAGCATAGAGCATCTTTTAGTGCAAGAAAGTAAGGAAGTGCTCAAAAACAAAATGACAGGGGTATGGTGAGGGGCCACAGGAACCAACCCGAAAGAGCTCGCAATGGCCAAAGCTGGAAAATGTGAGCAAGAAAATAAATAACGTAGTTTTGGATTATAACCTGATATAATCACAAAATAAATATCCATGAGTCCATATTGAGATAAATGAATGATTAAATAAATTAGTAAATGAAAGAGAAGAGACACATCCCCCTTAGAGAAGAATTTTTTAAAAATTATGAAATTATTTAATTCCCACCTCCCACTTGAGTGTGGGTGGTGCTTAGGGACTGCTTTCCAAGGAGCCCAGTATTGAAAGGGGGAGGGGGAATAATTTTGCAGTAGAGTAGCCTGGCAAACACTACCTCAACCAGGTGATCAAGGCCAGCTTCACCAATGGTAAGTCATGTTGATAGCATGCACTCTGTGATGATGTGATGAGAAGGGCACCCCACCTCTGTGGTCTTCTTCCCCCAAACCCATAACCCCAGTCTAACCATGAGAAAAACAGACAAACCCAAGTTGAGAGAGAACCTACAAAATACTTGGCCAGTATTCTTCAAAACTGTCAAGGTCACGAAAAACAAGGGAAGTCTGAGAAACTGTCACATGCCAGAGGAAACTAAGGAAACATGAAGACTGAATATAATGTGGTCTCCTGGATGGGATCCTAGATCAGAAATAGGATAATAGTGGAGAAACTCATGAAATCCAAATAAAGAGTAGAGTTTAGTTAATAGTTAAAAGCAAAAACAAAACTCTAGGTGGTTCTTATGTGGCCAACTTGGCTCCAGGCTGCCATCAAGCATTTTAGAACTATTGCTGCAAGAGAGGAAAGGTTCACCGAGGGAGCTTGTTAGTCCTGTAGACACCCATATCCCACCCTGGAAATTCTGATTAAGAAGGCCCATGAGCAGAGCATATGGGAATCCCCTATATATATATATATATATATATTTTTTTTTTAAACAATTTATTGAAGTATATCATTCATACATGAACATACATAAACTATAAGTGTTCAGTAAACACTGTGAACTTACAAAACAAACATGCATAACATCATACAGGGCTCCCACACATCACCCCACCATAAATACTTTGCATTGTTGTAAAACATTTGTTAAGAAATTATGAAAGAGCATCGTCAAAGTATTATTGCTAACTATAGTCTGTATCTTACTCCCCTATACTTTTTTTTAAGGATTTATTTATTTACTTTTATCCATTTTTACACACACACACACACCCCATTTTTGCTGTTTTTGTGTCCACTCGCTGGGCAACTCTGTGTCTGTTTCCTGCCCTCTCTTCTCATCCTTCTCCTGTCTTCACTGGGATTCGATCCTTGGAACCTCCTATGTGGGAGAGAGGCGTCCCACTGCCTGTGCCACCTTAGTTCCTGGTTTTATAGCACATCTCGTCTTGGCTCTCCCTTGTGTCACTCTCCTGTTACGTCATCATCTTGCTGCGTGGCTCGCGGGGCCTGCCGGTGCACCCATGCACGGAACGCACAGGGCCTAGGGGTCTCACCCACTTGGGCCTTATGGCACATCCACGCCTGGGGCCTGGTGGCCTTGCGTGCCTTCTATATTCCTCTTTATTTTTACCTGGAGGTCCCAGGGATCAAACCCAGGTCCCTCCATATGGGAGAAGGACACACAACCATTTAAGCTACATCTGTCCCCCTGCTATATCTCTTAAGGTTGGCCAAAGATACCAAAAGTTACAGTCTTTTCCCATACAGGATGGTTATATAATAAATCAGGCTTAGTTTATCACCAGCCTAAAAACCAGACCTAGGGAGAAAAACTAGGACTCGGGACACATGCATGGTTTCTAATATAGTGAATGTTTAGCCTACCCTGATTATCACAAAATCAGGACAGTGAGAATATTCACATTCCCTTATATTTTTTATGTAGCATTTATGTAACCTAAGTATCTTTTTTTTTAAAAAAATAGGTGTAATATGGTAGCATTTTTGGGACATTGGAATTGTCCTGAATGATGTTGCAGTGATGGATACAGGCCATTATATATCTTGTCATAACTTACAAAAATGTGTGGGAGAGAGTTTAAACTATAATGTGAACTATAATCCACACTTAGTGGCAATGCTCCGCTATGTGTTCATCAATTGTAACAAATGTACCACACTAATGAAGGATGTTGTTAATGTGAGAAAGTGTGGGACAGGTAGGGAGTGGGGAATATGGTAATCCCCTATATTTTTTATGTAACATTTATGTAATCTAAGTATCTTTTAAAAAATAAAAAAATAAGGCCCACGATGGGCCTGGGAACACGCCTGTTTAACAAGCACGACACAGTTTTCTGACATGCCACATTTTAGACATACACTGGAAACCCAAATGTGATATTCTACGCATGGTTACTAGGTACAGCAATAAGATGTGAGTTCAATTGGAATAAAAATCTTTTGAAGATAGAGAGATCATGAACTTCCATTTATAATGTAACATCTCTAGTCTATTTGGGGGCACTTGAATTCCTTAATAAGAGTTACCACCATTTGACACGTGATAAGTGCAAAATGAACAAATACTGAAAATAAGAAATGAATAGGAAACCTCCTGACAAATTGTCCCTTCTGATCATCCTGACCTAGTATAATCACAAGAGGCTCTTTCCTGTGACACTCAATTCACATTTAGCTCATAAGCATTTATTTTTCCATATGGGCACAGTGTCAAATAACCATGAACTTCTTTGCAGAATTAGAGCCATTTCAAGGCACATTGTACCTCTTTCAGGGGTATTCTGGGCTCTCCTTCTTTAGGTTCCCTGCTCACAGTTCCCTCTCCCTGGGACTTTCTCCCCAAATCAATCCATCACCACAACTCCCCCAGCCCCAACACATACACCTATTATTTTCTATTCTAGTCTTAGCTTAAAGATCATTTCCTCTTCTAGTTTTCCAGACTGGTAGGGACCTCTCAGCATACTCCCACAGCACCCCGTCCTTCTCTTCCATAGTGTCCAGCACCTGTGCTCTGCGTCGTCTTATGTCCATTAAACGGCTCTATGGGGGACAGGAGCTATGTTTATTGTGTTTGCTGCTGTATCTCTAGCTCTCAGCGCAGACTGTGGCAGGCATTAGGAGCAATGTCTGCCAAAGAATATTGGATGCTTTCATAACAGAGCTTTAAATTGGTAAATTTGGATAATAATTGAAATAGACTTCTAAAATCCCCAACAATTGGGATGGCTGTGCCATCCTTCCTGATTTTCAGCCGAGGTTCATGGTCAGCTCATTGTCACTAGGGGAGGCTCCTTTGAGCTGTACACATCAGGGTCACAAATGGAATTTTGTCGTGAGTCTGAATGTCTCTTGGTGGAATTAGACTCCAGTGGGGGCTTAGGAGGATGAAAAGGGGAACTTGACAGTCAGCATGCACAGAGAATGCTGTGAAGAAACAGAGCCCATGACCCCACGGATGGCCTTCAACCAAATCAGGGAAATCAGAATAAAGGGTCATATAAAACTTTGGCAGTAAATGACAGGGCAATCAATTGCTGTTTAAGGCAACCAAAGCTAACTATGCTATACATCAATGTTTTAAGTCTCCTAAGTACTTTCTAAATGCCAGGCACTGTGCTAAGAATTGAAACAAAGATGAACCATATACATCCCTGCATTCAAGAAGCAGTCACCTAGATGGGGTTACACAGCATGAGAAGCGCTTAAAACAAAGTACATGTTGAGAGCTCTGAGTGATTCACTCCAGCTATAGGAATCCTGGAAGTTTCGATAAAAGAGGTACCATTTCCATTGGGACTTGACAGATTATTTAATAAGCAGATGGGAAGCCATAAGACCAAAGGAAATATCCCTCAACATAATCATCACGTGGTCATTCCAGCAGTACCACCCATTGCTTAAAAAAAATGAAGGAAAAAGAATTCCACAGAATTCCTCTGGCGTGTGTGTGTGTGTGTTTAGTCCCTGTCCTGTATTTTCACAAGTAAGTCCAAGAGAACTTTCTGCGATGGTGGAAACTATCCATGCTGTCCAATATGGTGGCCACACATTAGCAATAGGTGGTTATTGAATACTCGAAATGCGGCTAGTATGACTGACAAACTGAATTTTTAATTTGAATTAATTTAGAGTCAAATAGCCCCATGTGACAAGTGGCTACCACATTGGACAAGATGGGTTTAGACATTGCCCATAAAGGTGAAGGACGAACTGTGCCCTTCAGGCCCACGCTGATAATAACAAAAGCCAACATTTGTTAAACGCTCTCTATGAGAGCACTGTTCTGAGCATCTCACCTGCATTATCTCGTGGAGTCCTCACAACAACCTTGAGGTAGTTTCTCTTATTAGCCAAGGGACCATATTAGGCTCAGAGATGTTCAATAATTTGTTCCACGTTGTGCAGCTACCAAACGATTAATCTGGGGGTTCAATTCAGATAATCCATTGCCCAAGACTGTAATCTTAGCCACCATGGAAAGCTGCCTCCCAACACAAAAGAGTTCATTACTACCTTTGTAACTTGTATTGTCTGTTAAGTTACATTTCTTCCTCTAGTCATCCATTCAGCAAATATTTGCTGAGCAGTTACTGCATGCCAAGCAATGTGCTAGGCACTGGCGATATCGCCAGATGCTCTTGAGGAAGTGGTTACAAACTGGAAGGGGATATACGTGCCAACAAATCATTACAGCAGAGGATAGCAGCTACAGAGATGTGTGCAAAGGGCTATGGGAGCAGAGAAGGATGGGGGTGCAGGAGAGGTTAGAGAAACTCTCACACAAGAGATGATGGTAAGAGAAGGTCAGAGAGAGCAAAGAGATGTTTTCCTGCAGCGCGAGGGAGGGAGGTCCTGCCAGCAGATGGAATGCCCTAGGCAGAGGTTAAAGAACAGGAGATCTCAAAGTCAAGAACAGTTAATGCCTAAAAGAAGACATAAAAGGAATCCAATGCAAAAATTTCATATAAGATATGGGGAAAACTGATCAGAATTTTATCTTGAAAAGTGAAAAGAAAATTTATAAAAATAATCTGTTATATAAATTTAACAAAAGTTGGGCAATAATTGTAAGTCTGTTCTAATTTTTAGAACAAAAAACAAAGTTAATATTGATTTAGGATTTGGCAGTCTACTCTTTCTAAAAACTTCTCTGGTAGCACATTGAACAAATATATTCAAGAATTTCATTTTTCTCAATAGGCTCTCAATCGATGATTTTCAAATATTTCTCTTTTGGAGATTCTATTATGTTATCATCCTTGTCAATTTTTTTCTCTTTAATTGATAATTGGTCTAATTCCACTAAATTCAGTGTTTGCCAGCAATGCTAGCATTTCTCCAGCATCACTTTCATCAACTCCATGAAACAGCCTGTGATTATTCATGTGATTATGATTTTTGTGTACCAAACTACCCAGAGATGCTTAGATAATAATTACAGGCTTCGGAACTGCCTGCAGTTCAGTATGGCTGGACTGTTGGGTGTGAGGCAGGGAGCGGTGGAAAAGCCCTCACATTTGCCAGCTGGAAGACTTCAGCAAGTAACTGACCTCCTGACCTTCTACCTTGAGGACACTGTTGTGAGAGTTCAATAAAACTGCACAAATGAAATCACCTCTTGCCAGCTATGTGATTGTCTCTCAGCTAATATTCATGTTTTTCCTTCACAATGCCTGGCTATTCTATATTACATTTTATTGATTGGTTGATTTGTATGCTGATCTGAGTTTTTGTGTTATCACCTCTCTTTCAACTAAGCACAAAACCCTATAGATCAGGGTTCTTAACAAGGGATCCGTGAGCTTGAATTGAAATTCAAAAACACATTCTTGTGGAGATGTGTAGGTGCAGGTGTGATATGTTTACTAAATAATACACAGTATAGTGTGGACTTAGTAAGGGGTCCGTGGTTTTCACCTGACTGGCAAAGGGGTCCATGGAACAAAAAAGGTTAAGAACCCTTGCTATAGGTGGACTTGCATGGCACAGAAGGACAAAGCAAGGAAACATCATTGATTTTTAACACAGGGGTTCCCAAGAAGCTAGTTTCCCCCACTGATTAGGAGATAAAAGCAGAACAGGAATGCAAGCTATTACATATGCTGGGGATGCTATTTAAGACAAAACAGAGCTGACATCTGTAAGACATGCAAAGATTTTTTATTCCAGGGCCAAGGGATTCTGGAATCCAGTCCTTCCTACTTGTCATTCATTCTAGAGAAATAAAAAATTAGACAACAAGATGGGAAAATCAGCCTGCCGTGTTACCATCTTAAAATTGAATTTATAAATATAAGAAAAGGGAGCACATCTTGGGCTCTTCTAAGAAATTATTGACAAATGTGAGACTCCACTGACAGCCGATCTGAAGTGCAATTTCTATGTTGTTCTATAAAATCATTTCTGAATTCATATTTTAATGTGTTTGTTTTTGGAAGGTTTTATTCCCCTCAAGAATGAATAAATGCTTTGAAGAGAGTAACATGAAAATTAGCTGAGTGGTTTGCAACCATTTTCAATGGAAATTAATGCACAGTGGCAAGAATCTAAAATGTAACATTTATTTTATCAGACAATTCCCATTACTTCAGAGACTAATCTCACCAGCAAGTAAAGGATTAAGGCCCTGACTTTCTAATGAGAAAATGGAAATTATAACAAGATTTGTCATCTAATGAGAATCTTGATATCATGAACAGAGTAAGGAACAAACCTGAGACTTTAATCTATGTGTTCCATGTTCCAACCAATAGCAATAATATCTCAAGAGAACTTTCTCATCATCTCTGTGAGGTGATATTTTACAGCTATTTTCCTGGTATGGGTTAATGTCATGAAAATAAGTCCCCAGGATGAATGATCATGTCTAAAGGAGAAAAAAGCTGATAGGCCATATTGTAATCATACACATTCTCCTAATGAAAGCATTAGAGGAATATTTGATTTTGGAAGAACAAGACCAAATAAACAATGGTCTTTAACATTTAACAGTGAAAATTTAAAGTTCCCACCACAAATGTCAGAGAAGATGCATTTATTCTGTTACTTGCCATTTCCAATTCTCTAACAGAGAATTTTCTTTTAGGTTAATTTTCTTATTATATGAAGAAACTTTTATAAATTAGTAAGAGAAAGCCCAACAACCTAAGAGAAGATAAGAACAGGCAATTCACAGAAAAAGAAATACAGATGCTTTTAAACATGAGAAATGTTTAACTTACTCATAATTTTTAAATGCAAATTAAATTCATGGTGAGATTTTATTTTTCACCTCTGATACAACAAATGAGAAGTTTGATAAAAGTGTGGAGAATAAGACACTCTTTTTTGATGGAAATGTAAATAGGTATGTTTTCAGAGGGCAATTTTGCAATATCAAAATGTAAAGTCCACATACTTTCTGGCTCAATTACACTTCTAGGAATTAATTATACATGTATATGACTATATATACACACATATGCACATATATATGTGTGCATATGTATGTGTGTGCCTATATATGTATGTGTGTGTATTTTCTTCTTCAGTTCACACTTTATCCCCAGTACCTAGCACAATACTTGGTAGGTACTCAATATTTACTGAGCAAGGGCAAAATGCATGTACAAGGACAGTCATGGCAGCATTTTTTTTTAGTATTAAAAGCCTGGGAAAAAGCTTTAATGCTCATCAAGAAGGGACTGTTTTAAAAAGTTTTGGACCTTCCAGTTAAATATGAACGACTGAGCCTTTGACTCCATCCCTACTCTCCTCAAACTGTACAGTAAAGGAATTTAAAATATATGAATCCCCAAGGGCAAAAGAATAGAAGACACCACAGTGAAAAAGCCGTAACAACTTTTTGAAAGGTGGGAAGAAGGTAGAAAGATGGCAGCAAAGTGGAGAAATTGAAACCTAATGCCTGCTGAGGAGCATCTGAGCAAAACCAAGTTAATTCTGTACACACACCCATCTCTGAAAGACAAGGTCCCAGAAGCCACGGAAGGCAGAGTGAGGCATGGGGCTGAAGATAAGGAGATTGGTTGAATATCTATAAAAAGAGCAGTGAGCCCCCCAGAAGCCCACTCCTATCCTGGGCTCCCAGGAGGTTATCTTGACGGTTTATTCTCTGGATAATTGAAAAGAACTGTTTCAACTTGTAGACATGAGGCCCCACAGAGGGGGGGATGAAGGACCAGCAGATGGAGTGAAAGTCTGCATACCTGGAGCCCTCCTCCCTACTGGAGTCTGTCCCTCAGTAGCCAGATTTAGATCCCCCAGACCAAACTGAATAGCCACAGAGAAAAGATCTGTGGTAGCTAGCTCACTGCCCGACATCATAAAGTGGAGCCAACCAGTTGACTAATCCCCATCCACTAAGCCTCTAGAGCTTCCAGTCAGCTTTTTAGTTCCTAATTTTCATATAAACAGAGTGCCTAGGATGGTGAGACAAGAGGAAAGCCCTTTTCATGAAAGACAGCCCAAGTGAACAAACAGAAAAAGAAAACACGGGATGAAATAGAGACAGAGAAGGAAGCAGAGAAGACCTAAAAAGAGATAATAATGTCTTCAGATTAATAAGAGAAGACATTACACCCCAGGAAAAAGAATAGGGGTCATGAAGAAGAGAGGGATGCAGGGGGCAGGAGGATGAGAAGATTCAAAAAAAGCAGGTTCGGGTCCCAACCCCTGGTCCTGTGGGTGTGGACCCATTTGTAAATACGACCTTTGAAGATGTTGGTGATTAAGGTGTGCCCAGACTGCATGAGGGGGGGACTCAATCCAAGATGACTCAAGTCTTTCTTTATAAGCAAAGGAAGTTGGACACACACAGAGTAGCCACGGGAGCAGCCAGAAGTTGGAAGTCAACGGAACCTGGAAGAAAAAGGGGCAGATGCTGCCATGTGTATTACCATGTGATGGAAAAGCCAAGGAGCCACAAAGATTGCCAGCCAGCCAGAAGATACCATCTCTGGGAGGAAGCAAGCCTTCTAAGCCTCTGAAACTGTAAGAAAATAAATTCCTGTTGTTAAGCCAACTCATTGTACAGTATTTGTTTTAGCAGCTGGGAAACTAAAACAAGGTTCTACTAATCAAATACAAGTATAATTTTTGTTAAGCAGTAGAAGATTTGGAAGATAAATTTAAGGAAATATCTAAGAGGAGTTCAAAAAACAAAGAACAGAAAAGTGAAAGACGGAAATTATTTAAAAAATTCCCTGGCTCTGAATTTGGACTTAGAATAATGTCTGGCATGTAGTAAACTATGTATTTGCTATTATCTAAAGGACACAAATTTCTAGGTTGAAAGGGCACCTGAGCACAGTAAATGAGGAAAGACCCATGACAAGGCTCCTTATTGTGAAATTCCAGAATTAAGAATAGCTAAGCAGGAAGCAGATGTGGCTCAAGTGATTGGGCTCCTGCCTACCATATAGGACGTCCAGGGTTCGATTCCCAGGGCCTCCTGGTGAAAGGTGAGCTGGCCCAAGCGGAGAGCTGGCCCACGCGGAGAGCTGGTCTGTGCAGGAGTGCTGGCGCAGCAAGATACAACAAAGAGATGCAGCAGACCAGGGAGCTGAGGTGGTGCAAGAGATTGAGCTCCTCTCTCCACTCTGGAAGGTCCCAGGATCGGTTCCTGGTGCCACCTAAAAGAGAAGACAAGCAGACACAGAAGAGGACACAGAGAGCAGACAGCAAATGCAAAAAATGGGGGGGGGGGCAAGAAATAAATAAAATCTTTGGGAAAAAAAAGAAGCAATTTTTAGTAACTAGGCAATGATTAACTCAAGGAAAATAAAAGTATAAGAAATATATTCTTATCTCACAACTTGGAAGCTATATATAAATATAGAAACAACAACATAAATGCTGAACTTTAAAGTAACTATAACTAGCTTATTGAATAAAATGGACTTGGAAGGTTCCAGGCGCAAACCTCCCAGTCATCTCATTTTTCTCTGCCCTTTGGAAAAAATATCAGAAATCTAGTTCCCTAATAACCTTGGGTTATTAATGAGCAGTCTCATTTTTTTTCCCAGGTAACACAAAATCCAGTCTGGTCTAATATCAAAACACTAAGCTCTTATCCAATTTATACTTCTCTTCTCCCAAAGCTTGGGCCCCACACGGGCTTGAAGTCAGCAGTGGGCAAGAAGTGCAGGTAGGATTGCCAGATAAAATACAGGATGCCTGGCTAAATGTGAATTCCAGAAAGCAACTGAGTTAGTTTCCCAGTGCTGGTGTAACAAATTACCACAAACTCAGTGGCTTAAAGCAACAGAAATGTATTCTCTCATAGTTCTGGAGGCCACAAGTCTGAAATCAAGGTGCCAGCGGGGCCACGCTCCCTCTGAAGGCTCTGGGGAAGAACCCTTCCTTGCCGCCTCTAGTTTCTGGTGGTTGCAGGCAATTCTTGGCGCTTCTTGGCTTGCAGCTGCAGCACTCCAGTCTCTGCCTCTGTCTGACAGGGCCTTCTCTGTGTGTGTGTCTGTTTCCAGATCTCCTTTCCTTATAAGGACACTAGTTATTGGCTTTAGGGCCCTCCCTAATCCAGTTTGAACTCATCTTAACTTGGTTACATCTGCAGAGACCGTAGTTCCAATAAAGGCCAAATTCTGAGGTTCTAGGTAGACATGAATTTGGGGAGGAGGGCACTATTCAACCCAGTACAGCAATGGTTACTTTTTTAGTAACAATTATGTCCCAAATACCTCATGGGATATACTTATACTAAAAAAGCATAGTTTATCCAGAATTCAAATAAATGGGCAACATATTTTTTTTTACTTGCTAAATCTGACAACCTCAGGAATGGGGTCAAAATCACTATTTCCCATCTTGCTCTCTGTGCTGCCTCTGGCTCCTCTAGAGTTAGACAGATATGGAAAGGTAGAAATAAGGGAAAGAAAAGTTCTTGACCTGCATGGCTGTAATCTGCCATTGGTGCCCTCTTGCTGTGTCAGATGTCCCAAGTTTACTCATGGGAGAGCCCCCATCATTGGGGATGTTTTATCTGAACTTTCCTTGACCTGAGAAAGGCCTCATTTGACTGGCCACTGACAACTGTCTCCTCAGCAACTGGCTTCTGGTGGATCATTCTTTGTTGGGGGCATTTTTCTCCCCTTCAGCTGGTACTGTTGGGTGGGAAACTTTGAAAGCAACCTATTGCCAGCTGTCTTCCATGGAATCCAATATGGCGCACAGAAAAGCACATCCTTGTTTCAACAATCCCTGGAAATGCTGGACAAAAGACTTTGTCCTTCTCCCAAACAGGCTGCGCCTTCAGACTTTTCCACTGATGTGAGCCAGTCACCAAGTATGTGACTATCCCCCAAACTTCAGGGAATGCCTGTCAGTTTCTCTGAGGGTTCTCTTGAAATCCTCCCTCACTCCATTTACATGAGTGGGAGGCCTCCATCTCCCCTCCTGAATTTTAGGGGTGGGAAACCCCCACAACACTTAGGAGCTAAAGCTGGAAGAATCCAGGTGGGGCCACCCTACTTGCAATCCCTGCATGGGTTGTCTAGAATCTCTATTTAGAATGTGGGGGCTCTTTGTACCTATTGTTCTTAACTTTGGAGTCTCCGTTGAAAATCAGAGACTTTAAAAATCTATTTTAACAACCTATTATATAACTTAAAATGGTTATATAATCATATTGCACAGATGATGAGAGGGGAAGTGTGTGTATGTTTAGTGTCATAGACCAAAACCCTCATTTATCATAGGAAGAAAGCAAGAGAGAGTGTCTGAACTTGATAAATCGAGTAGATAAAATACCAGAAAACCTATCCAAGTAATTGAAAATGCTTGTCTTTGAGGAGATTTAGGGGTTTGAGGATGAGTGGAGAAAAACACTGTTATTTCTCATTACAAGCCTTTTAGTACTAATTAAATTTTAAAACAATGTACATGTGTTATTTTGATGTGCTAAAAATAATTTAAAATGATAAATTTTGTCACATTCACAAATAAAGCATTATGCAGTCATCAAAATAGTTGAGGCAGATCTATGTAATGACAGCTTACACATACAGTATTTGATGAGTACCCGGCATAGTCTTTTTTTTTTTTTTTTTTTTTTTTTCTTTTCTTTTTGAGGTACTTGGGCCAGGGATTGAACCCAGGACCTCCCATGTGGGAAGCAGGCACCTGATCACTTCAGCCACCTGTGCTCCCTCCAGCATAGTCTTAATTCTGGGCATCTATTACTTCATTTAATACATGCAAGGGCCCTGTAAGATAGGTACCATCGTCAGTACCATTTTACAGATGAGGAAAGTGGAGTGCAGAGAGATTAGGTAATATGCCCAAGAACACTTGGTTAATAAATGGTGGGACTGGAAATTTAAACCCAGGAAAACTGCCTTCTAAATCCTGTATCTTATCCACTGGACCACACATTCTCCCTACATTGTGCAAAGCAAGGCACAGAGCAGTGTGTGACTCCGGTATGCTGCCATTTATGCAAAAAGGAATTGGGGACGACAATTACATACTTGCTTGCATATGCACAAAATATCTTTGGGAAAATGCCCAAGTAACCGACAGCGGCGTTGCTTCTGGGGAGAAGTTAGGGCTGTAGGCTGAGCTTCCTTTTTTTTAGGCGGTACGAGAGTGGGGGATTGAACCCGGGTCCTTGCACATGGGAAGCAGGCACTCAACCACTGAGCTACCCCTGATCCCCCCTCTTTTTTTAATAAGGTCATCCCAGAGGTAACTCTTACGCACACTTCAGTAGGAGCTCATAGAACATCTAAGTGCCTATCACCCCACATAGAGGGGCTCCTGAGAGCTCTGGAGACACCCAGGTCCTATATAAGTGGGGTTAGACCCAGAGACTGATGCCTTATCAGTGGGCTCTATTTTGGAATCTGTGCTCCTGAGAGTGACAGAATTGGACTCAAATAAGTCCTCCCTGCACATGGTTCATCAGTCCCTTCTATACAAACCTATATGTGATGCTGAAGTTTTTAGGTATACTTCCAAAGACTGGAGCCTCTGGCCTACCTATGTGCCCAGTGTGCATGGAATCTCGGTGGAGCTGCAACTCCTACCCTACATATTCTTTTGAACACTTTGAAGTTTGCTGTTTTTTCAACCATGTGCAGGAATTCATTTAAAATATTTAAATTAAAAATGAAAACAAGATGAACATCCTTTTACTAACTCTCTTCCCCTGGACTAGAGAGACTACTTGGACAATATTTTACAGAGGTGTGTAAAGAATCTGTTTTGGGGGGAATAATCTAAACATTGGCTTCCAGACAAGCTCTTTAAGAAAAGGTAAATGTTCTGGTGGCTACATAACTTCAGAAAGAACCAGATAATGGAATATTATGCAGCCATTAAATTTCACATTAAGGAGATTTTTTTAATGATAGAGGGAAATATGCTTATGATAAAGTATAAAGTGAACTTTAACCTCAGCTTTCTTTAAAAGCACTGCTGAATAGAAAAGGCTAGAAGAAAATACACCTAAATATTTGTCAGAGTCATCTTGGGTGGGGTGGAATGAATTATAGATGTTTATTTTCTTTTTATACTCTTTTGTCTCATTCAAGTCAGAAGATGGAATTTAAAACCTTTCTTTAAATGTGCTAGAAGTGCTCCTGATGAGCTGAGTCACAGCCACATTAACCAAAACTGACTGCCCCAGAAAGACACTCTAATGATGAGAAGAATGTGTGTGTGCCTCAGAGATTTTCCTCCTTCAAATATCAGCCTAGGTATATACCCAAAAGAATTGAAAATGGGCTTGACTAGATACATGTATATTCTTAGCAGCATATTTAGAATAACCATAAAATAGAAACAACCCAAGTATCCATTGGCAGATGAACAGATAAACAAGATGTGGTATATATATACAGTGGAATACTATTCAGGCATAAAAAGGAATGAAGTTCTGGTACATGCTACAACATGGATAAAGCTTGAAGTTTTATACTCAGCAAAAGGACAAATACTGTATGATTCCGCTTATATAAAATATCTAGAATAAGCAAATTCATAAAGACAAAGTAGATCAGAGGTTACTAGGGGCCAAGAGGGTGGGGAATGGGAAGCTATTGTTAATGAGTACAGAGTTTCTGTTAGGGGTGATGAAAAAGTTTTGGTAATGGATGGTAGTGATGGTAGCACAACTTTGTAAATGTAAATGCCACCGAATTATACACCTAAAATGGTTAAAATGGCAAATTTTGTGTTATATATGTGTTACCACAAAAAAAAACAAAAAAAAAAAACAGCCATGGATCCAAATTCCTGTGTAGACAATTCTAGTCTTAAACCACCACTTTTCCTAATTGGATTTTTCAAGAAGATTTTTAAAAACAGAGAATCAGAACTATGAGGATGCTTTGTCAAATAATAGAAAGTGCACATGCTTTAAGATTAAAACCAACTTGCTCTGTGCTGTCCACTTTCCACAACTCACCGCCCCAGCATGGACTCTGGCCCGATACCTGCCCACCCCGCAATGGGCCATGGACACAAGGCTGCAAGTGGTTCAGACTTTTCCTGAAGGTTTGAGGCTATGGAAGAAAATTACATCTCAGGGAAGCACAAACAGAAAATCAGAATAGAATATTCTCTAGCCCTGTTCTTCACGATTCCTCAGCACATTCCACCCTTCTCCCAGGCTGCTAAACTTTTCATGCTTCTCTCCCCCCATCTCCCCCTTGACAAGCCACCTGCCCCTCGTCCCCCAAATCCAGATACTCTTCTGTGCAAAGCAAGGGGAGTGAAGTGAGGAGAGGGGCTGCACTTTTGTCCCCAAGGAAGCCCAAGCAAAACGTGTTTTCTCCCCAAAAGGAATTCTGCCTTCAGTTTTCAGAATAACAATGTTTTTTCTCCCCGCTACTAATGTTAAGTGAAATATTAATGTATTAGCTGCACAATAACTGCTAGCTCCCATCCCTTCCCTTCCTGGTAGAGGAAGAGGGCAGATGAGGAGCCAGTCTGTGTGGTTTTAGTTCCCATCTCTCTGTGCCTCAGAGTCTTCATCTTTAAAATGGAGGATCCTGTAGTGCTTTTGTCAGGATGGAATCGGTTAGTACATATAAAGTGCTAAGAACAGAGCTGGCATGTAAGTGCTCAGTAAATGCTATTATTATCGTTATTATGAACAGCTATTAACCTTGGATCTGCAAGGTCAGGAAGGCCATATTTGAGTCCTTGGCTTCCATGAAATGCATTTCAGGCCAGAGCTGCTGGGTGTAGACACAGACCCATTTTCTGGGCTGCTCCAGATATTCTCACCCTCGCCTTCTCCTGGGCCTTTGCCTGCTTCCACCATCACCCCGTCTCTTCACACCATTGGCGGCTGCCGCCTTCCCTGAGGTGAAACAGCTCCAGCGCTGCCTGCATCAGGCCTGAGCACCCCACACCTTGAGACCCTGGCTCCTCCCACTGCTTCTGGACTTGGATGAAGACTCTGACTTTGAAAGTTAACAATCAGGAGACAATGGGCGCTGGCAGAAAAATTCCTTTTCCTTTCTCCTCTCAGTAGAGAGGAGACTGTTTCAAGATGCCTCATGTGACCAAACAACCAGCTGAGTTTTCTAGAGAAGCTACGGCCAGCTCAGTAAGGCACTGCTTTGGATTTGCTTTCCTTCCTGCCCTGCTTCAGTTCCCTTTTTCTTCATTCTTGTTGGCCTGGGATTAGGTCCTGTATTAGTCAGGGTTCTCCAGAAAAACAGAACCAATAGGATTTATGTATATGCATATATTTAGAGACTTATTATAAGAAATTGGCTCCTACAACCATGGGACTAGCAAGTCTGAACTCCAAAGGGTAAACCTTAAGCTGGAAATTTGATAGAGGTGATGTTGAAATTGTTAGTCCGAATTCCCCAGGGAAAGCTGGCTGACTGGAAATTCCTGCAAAAGCCAATGTTAAAGTTGAGGTAGGGGAGCAGATGTAGCTCAGTGGTTGAGCATCTGCTTCTCATATACAAGGTCCTGGGATTAATCCCCAGGACCTCTGTAAATAAATAAATATAATTAATTAATTAATAAAAAAGAGGCAAATTCTTCTGACCTCTGAAAACCCTCAGTTCTCACTTTGAAGACCTCCAACTGATTGGA
The DNA here is from genome assembly GCA_026826555.1 of Tolypeutes matacus. NCBI lineage: Eukaryota > Metazoa > Chordata > Mammalia > Cingulata > Chlamyphoridae > Tolypeutes > Tolypeutes matacus. Next base: position 50,116,217 of record JAKSZT010054487.1, on the reverse strand, counting down.
TGAAGAGATTATCCCTATTGCACAGGGCAAACTCCTGTGTTGACTGTAGATTCGATCAACTCATAGTGGATGCAAATCCCATACATAAAATATCTTCACAGTGACAAGTAGGCCAGTGTTTGACAAAACAACTGGACAACATAACTTAGCCAAGTTGCCACATGAACTTAACCGTCACAGTTCCCCAATAAAGGTTGAGCGTGTAAGGTTTGTTTTCTAGAGAATTTGGACTAGTACAAATGCCATGGATGAGAACCTCTTCAGGATTAGAAACCTAACCAGGCTTCAATCAAGGACAACACTAATGATTAAACAAGAAAGTAAGTTGAAGGGACTATCCAGACCCAAGACTACGCTGAAGCTGGAGATTCAAGGAGAACAGAAACTCAGAGCCTATTTGTTGAACCACTATCACTGGGGTACTAAAGTTAAGTCCAGGCAAGCTTCAAGAATGCCAAACTTCCCAAACATACACTAGGGATGAGGCCAAGGCCTCCAGCTGTGGTGAGGTCCGGGAAGAATAGCAAGCAGGCTTAAGCAGGGGACTCCGCCCAGGAAAGCAGCTCAAGCAGTCAGAATCAGAAGCCCAGACTGATGTGGCCCGTGGCAGGTGTTATGCAGGCCAGTCACCAGGATTTGGTTATAAGCTTCATGGTGCAGTGTTAATGCTTTTGTTCCTTTCTCTTTCTATGAGTTAGCCGCCTTCTGGTTTCCTGTAATTGCAGACTTCAGAGATTGAGTGTGATTTGGTTCACAGTCCTCTTTGCCCCATTGATAGACTGCTGTTTGAAACCTACCTGCCCCTTGTGGTTTACTGCCCACCCTGCTCCCCCATAGCTACCATTTCCTGAGTGTGCACTATGCATGTGCCAGGCAATTATTTCCTCACCATGTGTCATGAGGGAAGAGTTACTAACCTCACTTGACAGATGAGGAGACTAAGGCTCAGGGACATTGTGAATTGCTGCAGACACACCACTCTCAAGTGATGTATCTGAGTCTCAACCACTACTCTCTTCTGTTCCTCCCAGCATGAGCATCAGAGAGGATGTCACCAGAAGAGGAAACGATAGTGGGGGCCTTAAATATCTGCCTCATCTTCCCTGGAGATGGCGTGGCAGGTGGCTAAGCACATGGATCTTCAATGCAGAGTGCCTGGACCCACACCTTGCACTGCCAGGTACTAGTTGTGTGTCTCTGAATATGTTAATTAAATTTTCTGTGTTGGTTTTCCTTCAACTGAAAAAATGGTGTAATAATAGCACCTCCCTCATAGCTGAACTGAAGGCTCAAATGAGATCATTTGGAAATGGATGAAACCTAGAAAAGTAGACGGCACATTGTAAGGTCTATTGTTAGTCATCACTATTATGATTATTCTCTTTTAACGAGCCACAAGGTGTAGCTTTGTCCTCAGGCTCAACCTCAGCAGGTCCACAGCAGGGCTGTCACCTCTGGCTACTTACACTGTGAATTCCAGGGTGTCATTCACGTGGACTATGATGGGAACAGCATCTTCTGGTGATGTGCTTTGGAGCAGTCCTCATTACAAAACTAAGCCGGTTTTCTGGAGCAGTTTCTACTTCTTCCCTCACTAGCCCATCACATCTCTGTATGGCTGAAATAATACAACCCAATGATAGTGCTCAGCTCCGCTTCTCTGTGGAGGGTGTGTGTCTCCATGCAGTGCTTCCCTGGTGCCAGCTGGCACGTGCCCTCGGGCATCATCAGACCATCTGTCAGCCCACAGCCCAGTCCTAATTGTCCAGAGAGCAGGGGCCATGCCATCAGGCCGGAGTCTCTGGCCAGCAGCCTCTCCTGGCTTGTGTTCTAGAAAGGATTTCTGTAGCATTCTCAAGGATGGCTATATAAAAAATCAGACTAAAAACTACTATGAAGTAAGGCAGAGTCCTTCAGGGATAGAAAACACTGACCTGGAGCCTACCTTTCTGACAGGCTGGAGTTTCCCCTCATCCCCGATCATTCTAATAGCCAAAAGGTTTACATAGCACTTTGCAGGGCTCAAAGGACTGCTGACATCCAGGTCATATAATGGAGTGCAAAAGTAGGTTACTTGACCCCATTTGTATTATGATAATCAGACATCAATATGTCCCTAAATGAATAAAGAGATGTTTGCAGGAAGTTCACTTAAATATTATCAGTGGTTATCTCTGGATGGTAGAATTCGTTGCAATCTTTTCTTTTTTACATTTTCTTTGTAATTCTCTGTATTATAAGAATTTTTTTTTCTTTTTAACCACAAGCATAGATCATTTTTATAGCTTAGAGTCAGAAAAAATGCTTTTTTCTAAAGAACAATTATACTTATCTCTTTGGATTATATGTATAGCCTGAGGTAAGTTAACCTCTCTGTGCCTCAGTTTCCTTCATTTTAAAATGGAGATAATAATTCCTACTTTATGGGACCGTGAGGAGTAAATGCATTAATATATGTAAAGCACTTAGAACAGAGCACAGAACGTTGAAAATGCTTGATGCTAGTGTTATTGTGGTGGGGTGGTAGTGGGTGTTATTTTTTTTTATTATAGCTCCACGTTATATAGTGATGGAGGCAGGACAGGAATTATCCAGAACAAATTTAGTAGATAGTCATGGTTGAAAAGAAAGAAGTCATAACAGCACTGACCCATTTCCATTGCGAGCCGAGGGGTCTAATGTAATAGTACAACTGACAGTTTACTAGAACAATTGAATGTCAGTGGGTAAAAATACTTCAATGAGGTAACTTCCCAGGATTTTCAGATTTTTAATTGATTTTAATTCCAATTTCAGTGGAATTTATAAAGGTCATAATGAGACAAGAAACTCTATCAAATCCCTTTACTACATAGGCCACCTGCAACAACTTGGTCTTTATCATCAACCCAGACCCTTAGATAAGAATTTGAGGAGATGGTTGGATATATTACCTCCTTGGATTTTTATTTGCAAAGAGTGTCTCTGTCCAGCATTCATGCGTTGTTTAAAGTCCCAGAGGGCTAACGGCTTGTTAATCCGTACAGTTGGGGATAACAGGCATTCTACCCAGTTGCACCCCTGAAGCTTAACACTGTTCAGGAAATACTTGCCCCGAGACTCCCTCTAATTCAGTTCCCTGGCTCAGGGGCCTCTGGGTCCCTGCCTTCTGGTGATGATGGCACCTAGACCTGAATCTCTGGCCCATGTTCTTTTATCTGATGACAACTGATAACAAATGTGACAGCAAAGCAACATCATCATTCCAGAGACCAGGGGAAGGAACCAGTGTGAGTTTTTATCATCACCAATGATCAACACCTGAAAAAGGCTGCCTACCCAGTAAGGATTTACAACAAAACAAAGATCCATTAGGAGTCTACTTAGCTCAGGGGTTCTTAAGCTTTTTTGTTCCATGGATCCCTTCTCAGAATGTAGATAGTTTTATGACACTCAACATCAGAAGTCAGAGAAAATAAAGATAAATTGACTTTTTTCAATTCAAGCTCATGGAGTCTGTGGACCCCTGGTTAAGAACCCCTGACTTAGAAGAATCTAGTGCTTAAAATTCCATAGTGAATGTAAGCACTTGCCCCTGGTGACATCATGGCTGAAAGAGAACTTATGGTCAGCAGCATAAACAGTCACCGGGAGAAGGGGCCACACTTCTTTCTGGCTGTTGACGGCTGTGCTTCCAATGTCCCTCCATGACAAAAGTAGGACGAGAACCACTGGTTGAGAACAGACAAATACAGGAGAATAAAAAACTATTTTCATGTAAACATAGTTCTTATAAAATAAAGACTAAATGTAAATTTTTTAGAGTAACATCTAGCTTAGTAGCCTGCATGTGCAAGCCCATTGTCATGTAGAAGAAACTATTTAGAAATAATTTGGTGCCTGGTCTAATAGATAGCAAGGAAAAAACACCCAAAGTCTCAACCAATGACTACCTGGGTTAACAAAGAAAAATGTTTACAGACTTCAGCCACACAACTTAATGGGATGGATTCCAAGTTAAGCCCATTGCAAAATATTTGTTTGTTAGTACTTGTAGGCTACTGTGCAGCATCCCGAGAGTTTGGAATAATATTTGGTCCTCTGAGAACTAAACTATAAAATTGAAACATAGTAAAGTTGAAATATTAAAAATCACATGAAAAAAGAGAATGACACCCATGCAAGGCTTGGCTACCTTAGAAAAAGCAGGGCCATGGAGGGAAATATAGGCAGTGCCCAGACAAGTACTGCCCAAGGGAGCGGAAATCTTAGCCAACAATTTTGAATTTTACCAATTTTTTGCTCAGAAAGTTCATTCTCAATGTGGGGGTTGTCGTTAAGTGGCCAAATTTGTTGAGAGCCCATAGGCAAGAACTTCCCGAATGTGTGCTTCACGGAGCACACTATGTGTTCCTGATAACCATTGAACACTTAATTAAACCAACTCCTCTTGTTCTCTCTTCATGCTTATAGGTTATCTCCTGATTACTCTGGCTCCCCAAGTCAGGTCCCTACAGGTTAATTTTGTATGGAGGCTATGGACATCATGTATTCTCTTTCTCATCCCAATTATCTTCGACATTGAATTTAATTTTTTTCAATTTAAGATTTGTCTTCCCGTTCAACTTGGCCACTGGGAGAGAATGGGCTGCCCATGTCCACTCAGGTATTCCAGGCTATGACTATCCATTATGTTTTGATTTTATAACTTAACTCTCAGTGGGCACCCTTATTTCCTGGTTCTTAGAGGATACATTCTTTGTAGCCAATTGCTGAAAGCACATATGAGACGTGTGTAAATTAATGCATTGGTGTTTTGGCTTTATATCTAGTTCTCATATGCCTGGTTAAAGTGAGTACAATTAACAAAATTAGGTTGATAAACCTGTAAGGCTGAGGACCATCTAGGGGACCATGGAAAACTGCCAAAGGTAACCCGGTACCATCCCAGGCCTCCTGAGAAACAGTGTGATTGTCTTTCCTGGAGGAACCCACTTCCTTTCTCTAGGTGGAGAAAGCATGCCCCTCTTCCTTTTCCAAATGAACTATGGACCATAAATAAGCTTAATGGTCATATGGGAGTATTTAAGACTAACTAGTAAAATGTTGAGGGATAACTGCTCGAGCCAATGAATTTGGTTTCTGAATAGTTGATCTGAAGCTCTTCTTTCTGGCAATACACCACTGAGGGCCTATTAATGCCACTCCTAGATCATGATAATAAATCCACATGTATAGCCTGCATGTAAGAGAATGCTTGTGTTTCTGTTCTCCATTACAGGACCCGAAAGTAATAAAAATATTACGATGATCTAAGTCTAAGTCTAAAGGAGGGGAGACCAAAACAAATTCCTATTTTATCCCATTGGAGATTATTAAATGATCTGCCAAGAGACTTCACCTACTCTGACTCTTGAGGTGGTTTATGGTATAAGTTCTCATGAATCGGGGTCATGAAATTTAGCCTGGACCCAGTTGAGGCCTATAAGGTCGCAGGCCAAGAAAAAATCTATAAGAACCACCATTTTGGGGGATGGATGTGGCTCAAATGGTTGGGCATCCGTCTCCCATATGGAGGGACCCGGGTTCGATACCCGGGACCTCCCGGTAATGAAAAAAAAAAAAAAAAAAAAAAAAAAGAACCAACATTTTATGTTGTTATGAACAGATTTCTTTTCAAAGTAGCAAAGACTCTAACAGTGGCTTCTAGTGAAATAGTTATACCTAAGATCATTGGCTTCTCGTGTTCATATATTATACGATAAGACTGCTATGCTACAAGACAAATTTTATAAAGCAAAATCTGGTAACCTTTTGCATGGAACATATAATAAATTAACAGACCTGAAATCAGCCAGAGAAAAGACTTGGCCATTTTTTAAATTTAAACTTTTTGTTTTAAGGTAACTGTAGATTCACAAGCAGTTGTAAGAAATAATATAGAGAGATCCTGTATACCTTTAACCCAATTTCCCCGAGTGGTAACATATTGGAAAACTATAGGACGACATTGCAACCAGGATATTAACATTGACACAGTCAAGGTACAGAACATTTTCATCACTACAAGAATTGTCATGTAGTCCTTTTTTATGTATCTAATATAGGTTTATATATCTCACAATGTTTTTCTAGTGATATTTGCCAACCATATAAGATTTTCATGTAGTCCTTTCATAACCACAACTGCTTCTCTCCCACCCCACCCCTTGCTTAGCCCTTGGCAACCACTAATCTGTTCTCCATTTCTATACTTTTGTCATCAGGTTTTTTCACTCAGCACAGTTCTCTGGGGAATTATCCAGGTTGTTGCATGTCAGTGGTCAGTTACTTTTTAATGCTGAATAGTATTCCGTGGTATGGACATACCATGGTTTGTTCAACCATTCACCCATTGAAGAACATATGGGTTTCCAGTTTTTGGCTACTACCAATAAGCTGCTATAAATTTTTTCGGCTATTTTTTTTTTTTTTTTTTTTTCTTACCGGAAGGTCCCGGGGATCGAACCTGGTCCTTCCATATGGGAGACGGACGCCCAACCATTTGAGCCACATCCATGACCCTGCTATAAATTTTTATGTACAGGTTTCTGTGTGAATGCAAGTTTCTTTTCTCTGGGATAAATGCTTAGGGGGGCAGTTACAGCATTGTGTGGTAATTGCATGTCCAGTGTTTCAAGAAACTGCCAAACTGTTTTCCAAAATGGCTGTACTATTTTGCATTCCCACCAGCAATGTGTGAGTGATCCCATTTCTCTGCATACTTGACAAGATTTGGTATGGTCATGATTTTTTATTAGTCATCTGATAGGTATGTAGAAATACCTCAGTGTAGTTTTATTTTGTATTTCCCCAATGGTTAAGGATGTGACCATCTTTTCATGTAATTTATATATTCTACATAATAGACCTTTGTCAGATCAAGATTTGCAAATATTTTCCCCATGTATGTAGCTTGATTTTTTTTTTTCTTTTCATCTTCTTGACAGGATAATTCATAGAGCAAAAGTTTTCTACTCTAATAAAGTCCAATTTATCAATTTTTCCTTTTATGGATTATCCTTTTGGTGTCAAGACTAAATACTCTTTGTCTAGTCCTAAATTCTGAAGATTTTCTCCTATGTTTTTCTTTGAGTTTTATGCTTTCACATTTTTGTATAAGGTGCAATTCTTAAGTCAAGGGGTTTTTTGTTTGGTTGGTTGGTTCGTTTCTTTTTGCCTATGAATATCCAATTGCTCCAGCACCATTTGTTTAAAAGGCTATCTTTCTTGTACTGAATTCCTTTTAAATCTTTGTCAGAAATGACTTGGGAACCTAAATAAATGTGTTCAAGGATTGGAAGACTAAATATTAAGATGTCAATTTTACCCATAATGATATCACGATTCAATGCAATTCCAATCTAAATTCTAACAAGCTTCTTTGCAAAAATGGTAAAGGCATATGGAAGGGTAAGCATCCCTGAATAGCCAAAACAATCTTGGGGAAAAAAGGTTGGAAGAGTCACACTTCTTGATTTTAAAACTTATTACAAAGCTACTACAGTTCTCAAAACAGTGTGGTACTGGCACAAGGACAGACATATAGACCAATGGAATTTAATTGAGAATTCAGAAATAAACACCTACACCTTTGGCCAACTGATCTTTGACAAGGCTGCCAAGTTTACTCAGTGGGGAAAGAATAGTCTCTTCAATAAATGATGCTGGGGGAGCGGATCAGGCTCAAGCAGTTGAGCACCTACTTCCCACATGGGAGGTCCTGGGTCCAGGTCCCTGGTATCTCCTAAAAAAACAAAAACAAAAAAAACAAACAACAAGCAAACAAACAAAAAACCAATTCAGGAGAGCCGATGTGGCTCAGTGGTTGAGCATTGGCTTCCTACATACGAGGTCTGGGGTAAATCCCTGGCCCTGGTACCTAAAAATAAATAAATAAATAAATGCTGGGAAAACTGGGTAGCCATATGCAAATGAATGAATGGATCAAAGACCTAAATATGAGAGCTAAAACTATAAAACTCCTAGAAGAAAACATAGGGAAACATCTTCAGGACCTTGTATTAAGCAATGATTTACTAGACTTCACACCAAAATCACAAGCAACAAAAGAAAAAATAGATAAATTTAAAACTTTTGTGCATTAAAAGACATTATCCTCCAGAACAGGAGAAGATATTTATTTATTTATTTTTTTTAATTTTTTTTTTTTTTAAGATTTTATTTATTTATTCATTTATCCCCCCCTTGCTGCTTGTGCTTGCTGGGTCAGCTAACCATGCCGTGCGTGGCGGGCTTTGCCTTCACCAGGAGGCCCCAGGAACCAAACCCGGGGCCTCCCATATGGTAAACGGGAGCCCTACTGATTGAGCCACAGCCACTTCCCTAGGAGAAGATATTTAGAAACCATATAACTGATAAAGGTTTAATATCCAAAATATATAAAGAACTCCTACAACTCAACCTCAAGAAGACAACCCAATTCAAAAATGGGATGAAAAAGCCTGAATAAATATTTCTCCAAAAAAGATGAAAAATGGCCAATAAATACATGAAAAGATGCTCCATGTCACTTGTTATCAGGAATATGCAAATCAAACCAGAAATGAGCTGCCATTTCACACTCACTAGAATGGCTACCATTAAAAAAAACACACAAAAAAAACAGAAAATAACAAGCGCTAGAGAGGACGTGGAGAAATAGGAACACTCATTCATTGCTGATGGGGTGTAAAATGGTGCAGCTGCTATGGAAGACAGTTTGGCAGTTCCTCAGAAAGTTAAGTGGGAAGCAAATGTGGCTTAAGCAGTTGGAGCCCACCTACCACATGGGAGGTCCTGGGTTTGGTTCCTAGTGCCTCCTAAAGAAGAAGAGCAAGACAGTGAGCTGACGCGACGGGCTGGTGTGGCAAGCTGAAGCAACAAGATGACGCAACGAGGAGACACAGCAAGCAGGGAGCAGAGGTGGCTGAAGCGATTGGGTGCCTCCCTCCCACATGGGAGGTCCCGGGTTTGGTTCCCGGTACCTCCTAAAATGAAGACGAACAGACACAGCACAAAACAAACAGACACAGAGAGCAGTCAGCAAGTCCAAACAATGGGGGGGGGGGGCGAGAAAGAAATTTAAAAAAAGTAAAAAAAAAAAAAAAACAGTAAAGACTTACCATTTGACCCAGGAATCCACTTAGAGGTATATACCCAAAAGAATTTCAAGCAGGGACACAAATATTTGTACACTGATGTTCATAGCAGCATTAGTCATAATTGCCAAAAGATGGAAGCAACCCAAGTGTCCCTCAACATATGAATAGATTATACGAAATGTGGTATATACGTTTTACAGAATATTATTCAGCTGTGAAGAGGAATGGAGTTCTGGTATATTCCACAACATGGATGAATCTTGAAGACATCATGTTGACTGAAATAAGCCAGACATAAAAGTACAAATACTGTATGATCTCACTTATATGAAATAAGCAGAATATGCAAATTCATAGTCAGAAACTAGAATACAGTTTAGCAGGGGCAGGGGAGGGAGTTGGGGATTTAATGTTTAATTGGTACAGAATTTCTGTTTGGGGTGATGGAAAGGTTTTGACAATAGGTGATGGTGATGGAGGCACAACTATGAATTAACGCCACTGAATTTGAAAAGGGATAAAAAGGGAAAATATAGGTTGTATTTAAGTTACCACACAAAAAACAGAATTGTTCAACACAAAGAGTGAAACCTAATGTAAACAGTGGGCCAAAGTTAATAGTGTAATTATAATAATACTATTTTATCAGTTGTAAAAAAGGTACCACACTCATGCAAAGTGTTAATAAGAAAAACTGTGTGTGTGAGAGGAGAGTATATGGGATCCCTATACTTTCTGCATGATTTTTTTGTAAACCTACAACTGCTCTAATAAAAAAATATCAGTTGGGCATACTTGTGTGGCCTTATTTGTAGGTTCACTTGTCTATTCCACTGATCAAAATATATTTTCTTATGTCAATATCAAAAGCTTTTATTACTGTAGCCATATAATAAGGTTTTTTTTTTTGTTCCAAAACTGGGAAATGTATATATTAAATCTTGAAATCAGGTAGACAGATGCCTCCCACTTTATTCTTCTTTTTCAAAAGTATTTTAGCTATTCTAATTCCTTTGCCATTCCATACAAATCTTAGAATAATCATGTCAATATCTACAAAAAGATCTTCCCAGGAGTTTGATAGGAATTGCGTTAAACCTGGATTATCAGTTTGGCGAGAATTGTTATCATTACTAAGTGAGACTTCCAATCCATGAGCACAATGTCTCCATTTATTTAGATCTTCTTTGAGTGTTTCATTAGTGTTTTGTACTTTTCAGCATACAAGATCTGAACATGTTTTGTTAGATTTAGACCTAAGTATTTCAAAACGTTTTGTGCAATTTTAAATGGTATTGCATATATTCTTCTTATTTTGGTGATCATGTATTCAGTGCTATTATATAGAAATACAATCGATATTTTTTTGCTGTTGCTTTTTATAATTTTATCTTGTTTCTTGTAAACTTGATGAACTTATTTATTATTTCTAGAACTTTTTTTTTTGGTGGATTCCTCAGGATTTTCTATGTAGTCAATCATGTCAATTATGCCATATGCAAATAGGAACCATTTTTATTTCTTCTTTTCCAGTCTGTATGCCTTTTATATATATATATACACACACACACACACACACACACACATATCTCTATGGAATTGACTAGCATATCCAGCACTATAATATATAAAATCGGGGAGAGCAGACATCCTTGTCCTGTTCCCTATCTTAGGGAGAAAGCATCCAGTCTTTCATCAAGTATAATGTTAGCTGTAGGTGTTTTGTCAGTGGTATTTATCAGTTTGAGGATGTTCCCTTGTGTTCCTATTTTTCTGAGAGCTTTTATCATGAATTGGCATTGAATTTTATCAAATGTTTTTTTCTGTATAAATTGATATGACAACATAATTTTTGTTCTTTAACCTGTTATTAAGTGGGTTACATTCATTGATTATCTGAATATTGAAACAACCTTACATTCCTGGTGTAACCTCACTTTATCATGGGGTATAATTCTTTTCATATATTGCTGAATTTTATTTGCTAATATTTTGTTTATGATTTTCATGTCTATATTCATGAGGGATATTGATCTATAATTTTTTGTTTTGTTTTGTTTGTACTGTCTCTGTGGTTTCAGTATCAGGAAAATACAAGCTTCATAAAATGAATTGGGAAACATTCCCTCCTGTCCTATTTTCTGGAAGAGATCATTTAGAATTGGTGGGATAGGAGGCAGATGTAGCTCAAATGATTGGGCTCCTGTCTACCATATGGGAGGTCCCGGGTTCATTTCCCAGGGCATCCTGGTGAAAGTGAGCTGGCCCAGGCGGAGAGCTGGCACTACCGAAGGAGACAAGGAGGGGAGACAATGGGAGACACAACAAACCAGGAGCTGAAGTGGCTCAAGTGATTGAGTGCCAATCTCCCACGTCGGAGGTCCCAAGACTGGTTCCCGAAGCCCCCTAAAGAGAAGATGAGAAGACAAGTAGACACAGAGAGCACACAGCGAATGGACACACAGAGCAAGACAGCAAATGCAAAAACAATGAGGCTGGAGTGGGAATAAATAGATAAAAATAAAATCTTAAAAAAAAAAGAATTGGTGGTAATTCTTCTTTAAACGTTTGGTAACATACCCTACTGAGACCATCTGGGCCTGGAGATTTCTTTTTGTGATCTATGTAATTAAAATTTAAATTTCCCTAATAGTTACAGGGCTATTCAAATTATACATTTCATATTGGGTGTGTTGTAGTAGTTTTTGTTTTTCAAAAAGTTGGTTCATTTCATCTAAATTTTCATATCTGTGTGTGTAGAGTTGTTGATAGTATCCCTTCATTATCTTTTTGATATCTGCAGGATCTATAGTAATATTTCATTCTTGATATTGGTAATTTGTGTCTTCACTCTGTTTTTCTTTGTCAGTCTAGCTAGAGGTTTGCAATTTTATTGATCTTTTCCAAAAAAACCAGCTATTTGTTTCATTGATCTTATCTATTGCTTTCTGTTTTCCATCTTATTTGTTTCTGCTCTTTATTATATTTCCTTCCTTCAGCTCGCTTTGGGGGTATTTTTCTCTTCATTTTCTAGGTCTGTCAAGTGGGATCTTAGGTTATTGATGTAAGAATTTTCCTCTTTTCCAATGTATGGATTTAGGGCTATAAATGACCTTTTCAGTACTGCTTTAGCTGCATTCCTCAAATTTTGATATGTTTGTTAAAGCATTTTTTGTTTCCCTTGAGAATTCCTCTTTGATCAATAGATCATTTCAAAGTATATTGTTTAGTTTCCAAGTGTTTGGAGATTCTTGTTATCTTTCTCTTATTGGTTTCTAATTTGATTCCACTGTGTCAGAGAACACACTCTGTGTGATTTAATTTCTTTGAGGTTTGTTTTATGGCCCAGGATGTGATATATCCAGGGACACTTGAAAGAATGTGTATTCTGATGTTGTTGGGTAGAGTATTCTATAAAGGTAATTAGATCCTGTTGGTTCATGGTGGTGCTAAGGTGTTCTGAACTCCTTCTGATTTTCTGTCTAGTTAGTCTATTGATTGTTGAACAAGGGATGTTGAAGTTTCCAACAATAATTGTGGATTTGCCCATTTCTCCTTTCAGTTCTCTCAGATTTTACTTCACATGTTTTCCAGCTCTGTTGATCAGCACATAAACATTTAGGATGGCTATGTCTTCTTGGTGAATTGATCCTTCTGCCATTATATAATATCCTTCCCTGTGTCTGGTAATTTTCATTGCTCCACAGTTACTTTACCTAATATTAATATAGCCACTTCCTTCCTATAAGTAGTATTTGCATGATATAATTTTTTCATGCTTTTATTTTTAGCCTGCCTATATTGTTATGTTGAAGTGAGTTTCTTGTAGACACACTGTTGGTGTGGTAGATTGAAGTGTGTACCCCAGTTTGGACGTGTTCTTGGTCTTGATCTGCATTCTGGTGGGTGTGGACCCATTGTGGATAAAATGTTACTTCAGTCAGGATGTGGCCCAACTGATTCAGGTTAGGCTTTGTTTTAGTTTGCTAAGGCTGCCAATGCAAAACACCAGAAATGTGTTGGCTTTTATTATGGGGATTTATTAGGGTAAAAGCTTATGGTTTTGAGGCTGTGAAAATGTCCAGATCAAGGCATCATCAGAGATGCTTTCTCACCAAAGGTCGGTTGCTGGTTGGATCCTGGGCTCCTGCCACACGGCAAGATGAAATGGCGGCTTTCTGTCTGGTTCTCTGCCTTCTCCTCCGCGCCGCTATCCTTCAGACCTCAGCTATGGGCGATCAAGCACATGGCAGGGCTTGTGTCTTCAGCTTTGAGCTGCTCCATGGGCCTAGCCTCTTTCCATGCGTCTGTACTCTGCTGATTTAGAGTACACACAGGCTCCAGCCTCCAGGACCTCTCTCAGCCTCTTGGGACTTCTTTGTCTTTCTGTAACTGCAGGTGATCCTCTCTCACACAAGCCAAGGTCAAAATGGCAGCTGTCTTTCTCTGTGTTTCTGCTTCCAGTTCTCAGCAAAAGGGAGGAGACCTAACCTGGGTCACACCTCACTGAGTAGTCCAATCAAGGCCCTAAAACAGTCTAATCAAGTGATCTAACTAAAGGGTCCATTAGTGCAATCAAAGGACCCCACACCCACAGGGATGGATTAGTTTAAGAACATTATCTTTTCTGGGATTCACACACACAAAAAAACTTCAAACTGTCACAGGCTTTAATCTCAATTCCTGGAGTCCTTTATAAACAGATTGAAATTCAGAAAAGATGGGAGAGAAGGGAAGAGAGAGAGAATAAGACTCTCCCTGTGGTAGAGCAGCCAGAAACTGGAAATTAATGGAACCCATAAGAGAAAGAAAAGACACCACCATGTGCACTGCCACAAGACAAAAAAGCCAAGGACCAAGGATTTGTGGCAGCCAGCCCCAGAATGCTGAGGCCTCAACTTTGGTTTTCTCCTAGCCTCAAAACTGTGAGCCAGGGGACGGATGTGGCTCAAATGGTTGAGCGTCTGTCTCCCGTATGGAGGGACCTGGGTTTGATCCCTGGGACCTCTCGGTAAAAAAAAAAAAACAAACTGAGAGCCAATAAATTCCCATTGTTTAAGCCAACCATTGCATGGTATTTGTTTTAGCAGCTAGGAAACTAAAACAGTTGGGTTATGTTTTTAAATCCATTTTGCTGATATCTGTCTTTTAATTGGTACATTTAGACCATTTACATTTAATGTCATTATTGATATATTAGAGCTCAATTTGTCATTTTAGTTTTTGTTTTCTGTTTGCTCTTTCTGGTTTTCATTTCTCTTCTTTTTCCTGCCTTCCTGTGGGTTACTTAAACATTTTTAAAAATTCTACTTTTATTTATCTATAGTGTTTCTGAGTGTTTCTGTGTATAGCTTTTTCTATGATTGCTCTACATCATGTATACATACCTTATGATATTTTCATTTTATCAGTTCAAGTGAAGTATAGAAAACTTACCTCCTTTATATTCTTTTACCCTTCCCCACTTATAATACAATTTTCCTTAATATTCACTGTACATACATTTGAAACATTAAGCACTGTTATAACTTTTCTTCAACCATCAAGTACAGTTTAGAAGACTCAAAAAGAGAAGGAAAATCTATTGTATTTGCCCATATTTTTTCTTACATGTTCTTCCTTCCAATATTCCAGAATTCTTTCTTTTTTTTTTTTTTACCAGGAGGTCCCGGGGATCGAACCCAGGTCCCTCCATATGGGAGACGGACCCCCAACCATTTGAGCCACATCTGTCCCTCCAAGAATTCTTTCTTTTGTCATTTCCTTTCTTTTAAGAGACATTCCTTTAGACATGAATTCAGAGCAGATTTGCTGGTGACAGATTCTCTTCTTTTTCTTTCATCTGAGAGTGTCTTGATTTCCCCTTCATTCTGAAGGATATTTTTACTTAACTGTCTATAGGATTCCGAGTTGACAGTTCTTTTCTTTCAGTACTTGAAAAATGTTGTTTCTTCTGGACTCCATGTTATCTGATAAGAAATTTGCTGCCATTTGAATTGATTTTCCTCTAAAGGTAAGATGTTGTTTCTCTCTCACTACTTTCAAGATTTTTACTCTGTGTTTAGTTTTTAGAAGTTTGAATATGATGTGTCTTGATGTGGATTTTTTTTTGTTTGTTTATCCTGTTTGGAGTTAACTCCGCTTCTTGAATCTGTATATACACCTATGTCTTTTGCTATATTTGAGAATTTTCAGCCATTACTTCTTCCAGGACTTTTAAAGCCTTGCCTTCTCTCTTCCCTCCTTCAGGGACTCCAATCACACAAATATTAGATCTTGCTACAATCCCACAAATCTCTGAGGCTGTATTCAATTCTTCTTCCAACCTTATTTTTCTCTCTTGTTCAGACTGGACAACTTCTTTAGTTCTACCTTCAAGGTCACTGATTCATTCCTCTGTACCCTCCATTCTGTTGTTGAACCCATGTATTGAGATTTTCTTTCCAGTTCTCAGGTTTATTCAGTTCTAAGATTGACATTTGGTTCTTCTTTACATCTTCTATTTCTTTGCTGACTTTCTCTATTTTTTCTTTTGTTTCAAGCTTTAAACTCTTTGTCAGATAATTTTAACATCATTGTCATCCTGGTGTGGGCATTTATTGATTGTCTTTTATCATTTGGTTTGAGGTCTTCCTAGTTCTTGGTATGATGAGTTATTTTCTATTGAAACCTGTACATTCAGGGTATTATGAAACTTTGGATTGCATTAAATCCCTATTTTTAGCTGGTTTTCTCTAGCACTGCTCTGGCAAGGGAAGGGGAACACTGCTTCCAGATGAGGGTTGAAGTCCAGGGTCCCCATTTGAGTCCACTGACACCTGATGGCAGGATGCTCCTTGTTACTGATGGGTGGAGGTGGGAGTTCCAGCTCTTTACTAAACCTGCATTGATATCTCCCTGGCTGGGAGAGGTAGGAGTGTCTCATTACTGTTCCCCACATAACGTTCACCAACACCATGGGGAAGTGACCTTGTTACTGCTGAGCAGTAGTTAAAGCCCTGACTCCACTAGGCCTCCTCTGACAATCCAGTGGTAAAGGGTAGGGGTAGAAGTCCAAGCTCCCCACATGGTTTCCACTGATTCCATGAAGAGAAGATGCTCATTACCTCTCATTGGAGATGAAATTCCCAGCCCCCTATTCTCCCCTCTTTCATAGCACTCTGACAGGGGGGTTGTGATACCTTGTTATAGCCTGCCAAGAGTGGAGATCTAGGCTCCCCACTTGATCTTTGCTAGCATTGGTGAAGGTGGGACTACAGTTTTTTCTCTGGTGTTTGGTTATAGTAGAATGGTTTTCCATTAAGAGTTTTCTCTCTTGGTAGGCTGCCCCTTTCCTGGTCTTAGGCTAAAAAGGAAAGGCTTTTTCAGGGCTTTTTTTTGGTCTGAGCTCCTTGGCATTTCCAGGTTGCCAGGTTCTTTAGTTCTAAGTCTAAGATCTATGAGGCAAAAAGAAAACCCAGAGTTCACTACCATGTTGTTCCTTGGGTCCTGATGTCCCTAGTTGGTCTACCTTCTCTCTTCCTCTCAAAGTCTTATGTTTGTTTTCTATATAATGCTCAGAATTTTTAGTTGTACTTGTAAAGAGGAATAGGGGAGAGTATATATGACTATTTCATCTTTCCAGAAGCAGAAGTCGGTCCCAAGCTGGCCATTTTGAAAAATGGCCAAAACCTACACACTCTGGGTCAAACCAAAGGGAACCATAACCATGGGATTCATGAAGATGACCAGGTTGATCATTATCTGTGCCAGTTATTCTAGGTGATCCTCCAAGTAACTTCGGGGTCCAGGAATCTCCCCAGGGCATGCATTTAGCTTGAAGTGTTTTTTTGTTTTTAAAGATTTATTTTTATTTATTCATTTCTTCCCACCTCCCCCCACCGTCGTCGTTTGCACTCACTGTCTGCTCTCTGTGTCTGTTCATTTTATGCTCGTCTTCTTTTTAGGAGGCACCAGGAGCTGAACCCCAGACCTCCCATGTGGGAGGGAGGTGCCCATTGGCTTGAGCAACCTCCACTCCCTGCTTGCTGACTCTCATTGTGTGTCCTTGTGTCTCTTCAATGTGTCATCTTGTTGTGTCATCTTGTTACGTCAGCTCGCCATGCCAGCCCATTGCATCAGCTCACTGCCTTGCTTGTCTTCTTTAGAAAAGACACCGGGAACCAAACCCAGGACCTCCCATGTGGTAGGCAGGCACCCAACTGCTTGAGCCACATCCACTTCCCTAGCTTGAAGTTTTTGTGTCAGTTTTTTTTTTTTTTTAATTAAAAAAAAATTGTATTGTGGTAGCATATATATAACATAAAATTTGCCATTTTAGCCATTTTAAGTGTACAATTCCGTGGCACTAATTTCATTTACAATGTTTTGCTACTATTGCCACCTCTTACTTCCAACATTTTTTCATCTGTATCCATTAAGCAATAACTTCCCATTCCTCTTTCCACCCAGCCCCAGCTCCTGGTAACCTCTAATCTACTTTCTGTCTCTATGAATTTGCTTATTCTAGATATTTCATATAAGTGGAATCATACAATATTTGTTCTTTTTTTTTTTTTATTATTATTATTTTTGGCTATTTATTTCTACACATCAAAATAAAACCTAAAACAAAACTGGAGGTGACCCAAAAATTTTGTAAAAGGGACAAAACTGGGAGGTCAGTGGGGCGATTGGAAGAACACAAAATCTCTGTAGGTGTCCAGACACGACTCTGAAAACATTAACGCCTTAAAAACTTGGTTCTTTTAAGCACACAGTTAAAAGCTGAAAGCTGCTTTTTCGCCTGTACATAATTAACAGGCTAAAAGAAATGAGAAACTGCCTACAGCTTCGTAGATTACCAATTACCTGCACCGATCACGTATCTGCAGATGAGCTAAGCATCAAGCAAGCAGGAACCAGATGTGCCCTCCCAGCAACCTCTGCTTCGGGAAGAGTGTTTTCAAGCATAGAATATGAGTTCAGGGATCTGCCCCCCCTGTACCCCAGTGCCATAATATTTGTTCTTTTATGTCTGGATTATTTCACTTAGCATAATATTAGCAAGGTTCATCCACATTGTAGCATGTATCAGATCATCATTCCTTTCAATGGCTGAATAATATTCCATTTTATGGATATATCACATTACTTTTTAAAGACTTATTTTATTTATTTATTTATTTCTCCCCCTCTCATTATTTACACTCGCTGTCTGCCTGTCTTCTTTTTAAGGAGGCACCACGGGGACGGATGTGGCCAAAGGGGACGGATGTGGCTCAAATGGTTGGGCATCTGTCTCCCATATGGAGGGACCCGGGTTCGATCCCTGGGACCTCCCGGTAAAAAAAAAAAAAAAAAAAAAAAAAAGGAGGCACCGGGTACTGAACCCAGGGCCTCCTATGTGGGAGGGAGGCACCTAATTGCTTGAGCCACCTCTGCTCCCTATCACATTTTATCACATTTTGTTTATTCATTCACCTATTCATGTACACTTGGGTTTTTTCTGCCTTTAAGCTATTTTGAATAATGCTGCTATGAACATTGGTGTACATGTACCAATTTGTGTACCTGAAATTGCTGGATCAGTTTCAAATTTTTGAAAGAAATTATTTAAAATGAGAGACAATTACCAGGTTCCAATCAGCGAAAGACCTGAATAGTTGCCCTTGCTTTGTAAATCAGGGAAATGTGAATCACCCAAAACTCAAGCTGGAACTTTGCCTCCATCACCTCAGTGACCAAGTTTATGTCTTGGCTAAATGTACCCAGAATCTACCCTCACACTGTCTCTGACAGCCATATTCACATCCTCTCAGCAGGATTTACAATTCCTTTTTTTTTTTTTTTTTTAAGATAATGAGAAATTTATAAGCAGCTGCAAATTTTGATTATATTTTGATCACGTTTATATCCTCAATCTTTGCCAAAGCAGGGGTTTGGAGAGTATCCACCAGGTTTACCAAAACACTTTGAAGGCAGAACTGATATTTGGTTATTAACAATTCGTTGGCAAGTGGTGAAAGAAGAAATTTCACCCTGAAAGGCCGACCTCAGCAAATAAGTAATAGATCACAAATTGCGTTGAATGGCCTTGGGTCTATCCTCTCCATTCCAACCACATGAGCATCCGGACTCTGTATTAGAAAGAGAGGAAAAGATCACTTTCCTCCAGGCTCCTTGCATATTCTTGCTCTTCTTTCCTCAATATATGGCTTTCACCTCATGGTTCAAAAAGAAGTAGGGCACACCCCTTCCCACTAGTGACACTTTCTAGAGACGGTAAATACCCCTTCCCACTAGCCTGAATTAAATCACACAGCTGCAGCTAGTTGTAAGGAAGGCTGGCAAAGGTAGTCTTTATTCTGAGTGGCCATTTGCCCACAAAACTGTTAGTTCTATTACTAAGAAAGAAAGGGAGAATGAATATTGGGGGCAAATAAAATTTCTGTCGTAGGGACTGTCATGGATTGAAGCTATATGTACCCCTAGAAAAGTATGCTAAAGTTAACCCCTTCCTTAGGTGTGGACCCATTGTAAGATCTTTTAGCGAGTAGGATCTTAAGATGTGACCCACCTCATTCAGGATGTGTCTTCATCTTTTACTGGAGTCCTTTATAAGAGAATGAAATTCAGACAAAGAGAAAAAAAAGCCACAGAAGCAAGAAGCTGAAAGCAAGGAAATCTCAAAGAGAAAGGAGAGACCAGCAGACGCCTCCATGTACCTTGCCATGTGATAAAGGAGTCCAGGATTACTGGAAGCCAGTCTTCAGGAAGAAAGCATCACCATATGATGCCTTGGTATGGATATTTTTCTCAGCCTCAAAACTGTAGCATGTATACTGAAAAATTCTCCTGTTAAAAGCTAACCCAGGGAAGCGGATGTGGCTCAGGCAATTGGGTGCCTCCCACATGGGAGGTCCCGGATTCAATCCCCTGTGCCTCCTGGAGAAGACGAGCAAGACACAGAGCTGGCACGACTGGCAGACACCGCAAGCTGACGCAACAAGATGACGCAACAAGGAGACAAAGAGGAAAGACAATGAGAGAAACAACAAAGCAGGGAGCTGAGGTGGCTCAAGTGATTGAGTACCTCTCTCCCACATGGGAGGTCCCAGGTCTCTAAAGAGAAGATGAGCAGGCACAGAGAACACACAGTGAATGGACACAGAGAGCAGACAGTGCAAAACAACGTGGGAGGGGAAAAAATAAATCTTTAAAAAAAAAAAAAAAAGGCCAACCAATTTTATGGTATCTGGTTTGAGCAACTTTAGCAAACTAAAACAGGGACTAACAATGATTTTTTAAAAACATCTATAGCTATAGGTAAATTCCTCCCTCTTTCCCCCATTTACCTTCATATGCTGTCAACTAATAATACCATTAGTTCTATTACTGAAAAAGGAGAAAATGAATATGGGGACAAATAATTTCTGTGATAGGGACTGACAACTATAAAAATCTATAATGCTAGCTGTGGTTACATCCCTTCCTCTAGGCCTGATTTACTATCATATGCTGTCTGTCATTCATCAGTATGACGAAGATTTGTCCATTTCAATGACTACATCTGTCTTTAAGAGTGGGGACCAGAAGCAAGCAATCCTCCTTTTCTATAGCAGTCCAGATGAGTGCAGTCAGACTCATAGTTCAGGTTCCAGAAACGATGCTACGGAGTCTGTGGAATAAATGCAGAACAAATATCACGTCAAAGAGATCCCAAGTCCAAGTAAATAGCCTGCCCTTGGCAGGGGAAATATAAATGTTAAAACAAATCACATCCAGTTTGCCAGGGAGCCAGATAAAAACTGTGGGAAGCTCCTGTGTCCCTAAAGTTAGCAGAGATTTCAGTGATCAATCTACCTTTCTATTAATTTTTCCCCAAAAGATGAAGAGATAAATCTATAATATGAGGAAGTGAATCTTCTAAATTATATAAACATATAAATATGAAAAACCACCTGAAAAGCCACCCTTTAAAGGTTCATAATTTTAGGGTACCCACTTGACATAGTACTTGGGAATTAAAGACAAAGCACTATCCTTGAAATTTTACAAAATCAAGGATCTGTTGAGGCTGCTTTACTTTAAAATCAAACGTTTACCTATTTAAAACCTGTCACTTTGTTCATGCTCAGAAATCTACAGCTTCCCCGGAACACAGCTAAGAAACAAAAAGTAACCACAATGTCTGTGAGAAAATAAAATAGACGTTATAAGAATCCAGGCCTTTCTCTTTTTCTTTCTTTTTTATTTTTTAAGATGAGAAAGAAAAGGGGAAAAAAATTATTATTGAATAAACTTTAAACCAGGATGTGATGCATCACAGGCAATCTGCTGAAGAGATTACAAAGACAGAAAAAGAAAAAAAAAAAAAACTTACCCTTTTAAAGTAGCTAAGCAGATACAACCCATTATATACATGTTCTCAAACTATTTCTCTTATCTTTATGACCTGGGGTAAATTTGCAATTTGGAATTAGGTGAATCCAGGAAATGAAGAGATAGAGCTTTATCTTCCTTGGTGCTTGCATTTCACAGAGATGGCTCTCAGGTCCTTGAGAAAACACTCCTGAGTTCTAAGACTGGCAAGGAGCTTATTTAGCATTTGTCCTCATAGTAGAGAATTTCGATGAGCCCACCTGCACTTCTGACCCAGAAATATGAATGTGAGTTGTTTGAAGTTCCTAAGTTTGTACTAATGTGTTTTGCAGCAATAGCAAGCAAATACATCTCTCTTGCTCCGGTTCCAGGCTTGTTGTCTGCCCTGTCTGTGAGAGGACCTCCTTCCCATGGGTTCCAGATATGACTGTCCTGCCCCATTTTGTAAATCCCTCCCCTGCTGATATGGTCTTGCCCTGGCATCAACACCCCCCAGTATAATATATTTCCTCAAATCTGAGTTACTCAGTGTAGCATAATGTCTGAGGCTCCAGCAGGACGTCACGAGCCCTGCAGAGCAGTCTAGTGTGGGTGTGGGCACTCTTGGTCCAGTCTTCCTTGAGGTTTTTCCATTACTGTGGGCTTTAACACACTTCTTTATTCTTACAGTTGTCTCCTACATCCATTCCAATCATCTTTTTGCCTCCACCCTCTATACAGCATTAAAACTGTTGGCTCCTTGTTGCTAAGCCAATGGCAAATGCTCAGTCTTCATCTTAGTTGGCCTATCAGCAGCACTTGACTCAAATGATCCTTGAAACACTTTCTGAACTTCCAGGTCACTACACTCTCCTCATTGAACTTTTTTTTCCCCTTAAAATTTATTTTGAAATAAGTTGAAACTTACAAGGCAGTTGCAAAAATAATACAAAACTAATACAGAGAACGCTAACATGCCCTTATCCCCGCAGTTACCCAGTTCTACAAATTATAACATTTTGACACATTTGTCATGTTCTATCTATCCATCTATCTGTCTGTCAATTCATCTATCAATCTGTCTGTCTATTTATCTACCTATTTTCTAAACATTTGAGAGTTGGTTGTGTATATCATGCTCCTTGAACATATAAGACTTCCAAGAACTGACGCAATTTTTTTCCTAACTAAGTAGTGAATATCTTTTGGTCCTGACTCTAGACCATGCAGTCTTGTACTCCACAGAATTCTAATAAGTGTGTTAACCTGGTTTCCAGGTTCCATGCATATTAGAAGTATAGAAGCAGGAAGAGTACCTGTGTAGTCTGGGACATGAACAGCAAAAGGAAGTGAAGATTGTCAACCTACCCGTAAAGGAGGAGACAGAAATCTATAAAAGATAGAAAAGAGCTCAAATAAAGCTTGCTTCCTCAGAGATTGAATGGGAGGACAAAGAGCCCTGGCAAGCACTGGGTTAAAGCAGTGTTTTATTCATTCAACAAACATTTGTGGAATACCTACTCTGTTACTCTTGCATCCAGGTGGGCCCAGGGGGACTGGATTCTGGCCAATGGAATGTAGGCATCGTGTTATCTGCCACATTCAGATATGGCCTTTAAATTTTCTATAACATACTTCACATACTCTCTCTCTTCCCTCATCTGGCCCCGAATACAGAGGATTCAGGAGTGGAGTCTGAGGCCGTTGAAAATGTCAGGTCTCTGAATGTCGGTGGGGTTCAGAGCATGCTACTGACCTGCACTGACTATGTCGTCAGCAAGAAATACTTTGTCGAGCCAAGCCACTGAGGATTTGGGGTGTTTGTTATAGCACCAGAATTACTTATCCCAGCTAACACAGAAATTGATACTGAAAATGCTGTTTAAAAATAGACTAGGGGGAAGCGGCTGTGGCTCAATCAGTAGGGCTCCCGTTTACCATATGGGAGGCCCTGGGTTCGGTTCCCCGGGCCTCCTGGTGAAGGCAAGCCCGCCAGCACGGCGTGGTTAGCTGACCCAGCAAGCACAAGCAGCAAGGGGGGGATAAATGAATAAATAAATAAAATCTTAAAAAAAAAAAAAATTAAACATTATGTAATCTAAGTATCTTTTAAAATATATATGAAAAAAAAAATTTATGTAAGCAAATGCACATATATGCACATATATCTATATATCATTTTACAAATATTGGTTTGTATTGTGAAAAATTTGATTTTTACCCACAATAAAAAACAAATAAAATAAATAAATAAATCTTAGTGAAAGCGGGAAAAAAAAAAATAGACTAAACCTTGTGGTATCAGGCAGTATACAGCAAGAAAACAGATAAGGCAGCCTAAATGGCTGGAAATCCATATAATACAGTGACAAAAAACTTGGTAAAATTGTCACCTATGATATTTTGAATATCTTACTGAATTTTCCAAGCTAGGGAAGAAACTAGAAAGAAGAACATTAGTAGTATATGTTGGTTTTTATTGATTGCATTTGACAACCTATTAAAAGAAAGGAATGAACTCAAAAAGAACTGACCAGGGAAGCGGCTGTGGCTCAATCAGTGGGGCTCCCGTTTGCCATGTGGGAGGCCCCGGGTTCGGTTCCCGGGGCCTCCTGGTGAAGGTAGGCCCGCCCGCACGGCGTGGTTGGCTGACCCAGCGAGCACAAGCAGCAAGGGGGGGATAAATGAATAAATACATAAAATCTTTAAAAAAAAAAACTGACCAATTTACAAACAGCAAGAAAGGGAATAAAGTCCAGAAATTCAGAGTCTTTAAGAGTTCTTAAACCCAACTGTTTTTAGACTCCAAACTATAACAGATGAGAACAAAAAAGGCTTTGAGCAACAAAGGCTCAAGAGAATTTTGCAGTTGAACAGAGTGGCTCAGCTTTACACCAAGGATCAGACAGTGGCCTTCCAACCCAAGTCTGATAGTTTCTAGGTAGTCATCATGAAGTTGAGAGAGGCAAGTGGGGGAGAACAAAAAAGTAAGGGAATCTCGGGAAATAGATGTAGCTCAAGCAACTGGACTCCCATCTACCATATAGGAGGTCCAGGGTTCAATTCCCGGGGCCTCCTGGTGAAGGCAAGCTGGCCTGCATGGTGAGTTTGGTCCACGTGCAGTGCTGGCCGTGCAGGAATACTGGCATAGCGAGATGACTCAACAAAAAAGAGACACAGAAGAGAAACAATGAGAGTCATAGCAGATCAGGGAGCTGAGGTGACAGAAGAGATTGAGCAGCCTCTCTCTACTCTGGAAGGTCCCAGGATCAATTCCCCATGCTGCCTAAAGTAGAAGACAAGCAGACACAGAAAGCAGACAGGGAACGCAAAACAACAGGGGGCAGAGGGGAGTAATAAATAAATACATTTATTAAAAAAAAAGAAAGAAAGAGATGCAGCAGACTACATGGAATTGACTGGAAGTAAAGAGATGAGCAGCTTAGAAAGTTTTCAAAGCCCAGACTAAGAAAGCTTTTTACTGTTCAAGCTATGAGCCCCTAACCTTGCTTCCAAGAAGTGCATCTTCCCCAGTGTGCACTTTAGCTGTGGCCCAGGAGGATGATGCACACTGAAAATCTTGCCAGGGGATGGATCCAAGGGCCACAGAAACAATGCAAAGTTCCTCCCAGATAGCAGAGGTGGAGCCTAAGGATATGAATGCCTGGAGTATTTTAGAATTACTGTTCACCGGTGACTGCTGTGTGTCTTCCGTTTTCTTTTTCCAGCTGCGAGTGATTAATTTAGTAATTCTGTGTTCCTCCATTTTATATTATTAGAAAATGTGAGAAACAAGGCCAGGACTAGGGTGAGGCAAATGAGATGCCTAGGTGACAAAATATAAATTGGTGCTCACTTCCAGGGTTGTGCTCAAAGAACTGACCTTGCTTTGCCTCACCCTAATCAGGGACCTGGGGGCAGGGAGAGAAAACTTTCTTAAGTTGTTGGACTACAAGGAGCCACACCCAGACCTCAAGAAAAGACTGCACTGTCAGTGGAAGGCATATGTCTTTGAAATGTAAAGTTCTCAAAAGTGGTGCCTGGACTTGGAATTGTCCCGAATGACATTGCCGTGACAGATACAGGCCATTATATATCCTGCCATAACCTACAGAATTGAGTGGGAGAGAGTGTAAACTACAATGTAAACTATAATCCATCCTTAGTGGCAATGCTCCAAAACGTGTTCATCAATTGCAAAGAATGTACCACACCAATGAAAGAAGTCGTTGATGTGGGGTAAAGTTGGAGGTGTGGAGAGTGGGGCATATGGGAATCCCTTATATTTTTTTATGTAACATTTTATATAATCTAAATATCTTTTAGAAAAAATAAAAAATTTAAAATAGAAAAATAAAATCTTATCATTGTGGTAAGTAATAATTTCTAAGTCATTCAGTTGGGGACAGATGAACTCTGTCCAGTTGGATTTTCCAAGCCATAGATAAATCCTGCCTGTGCAGAGAATTGGCTGATAGCTATTAACAGATCAACACTAACTGGTCTCTTCTGCTATTAAAATAATACCTCAACATACATATCCTATTGATGATATGTGAATAGTGGTACCTTCATTTATGAAAGGCTATTCTGCATAAAAAAAGGATTTTTTTCTACCAACAATGGATGAATCAAAGAATTAAGTGGAATGTGGCTGGTCGCTGTCTAAATAATGAATAAACCTTACAAATGTATTTTGGAGTCCCTGTCTTTGTCAGTCACTCTTCATTAAAAAGTCATCAGAAAATGAATAGTACTAGACAAATTATATCTTTTGCTTTCATTGAACAATTATCCCTGTTGCTCACACATTTAAATTAAAAAGATGAAAGAAATCTAAAAGTCATCTAAACAAAATTGGCCTGAATCCCCCAATTACTGATAAAAACTAAAACCAAACATACTAAAATCGAGATGCTAGGCAGGGAAATGAGTGGGGTTTGGAATTGGGAAGAGTGGGTATGTATGGGTCCATGTGTTCCTACTATCTCTTGACTGGGTTTACAAAGTTCAAAAAAGTCAATTTTGATTCTTATTTAGATTTTGAAAACAGTGCTGTAATTTCTAGTTATAGCTGTGGTTTGAGACATTTTTTGAGTTATGTACCACTCTGAGAATCTAATGAAAAGTATGGACTTCACTCTTGGAAAAGTGCACATAAATACACACATTTAACTAGTCATACTATTAATTTTATTGCCTTGGAAATGTTTTTCCTTCTTTAAGGGAATTACAAAAAGGTTATGATTTTCTAATTTCATTTTTTAGCCAAAAACTAAAGACTACTTCTTGAAAAATAAAAAAAAAAACAAAACAAATTAAAGTGCACACAGTCTAAAAAGCAAGTTTTAATTCTGATCAAAAGTAATAGCAAGGGAAGGGGCTGTGGCTCAATCAGTAGGGCTCCCGTTTACCATATGGGAGGCCCCAGGTTCGGTTCCCGGGGCCTCCTGGTGAAGGCAAAGCCCGCCTGCACGGCGTGGTTGGCTGACCCAGCGAGCATAAGCAGCAAGGGGGGGATAAATGAATAAATAAATAAAATCTTTAAAAAAAAAAAAAAAAAAAAAAGTAATAGCAAAGGAGATGCTAATCCTTTGGTTTTATAAGAAGTTGTGTGGTTTTTGAGAAGATATAGCAAACATTATCATGATCATACAATAGATTTTAACTTTTGTTTTGATGGTAATGAATGTTGAAACCCTGACTCACAAAGGTCTATGGTAGCAAATGGTATCAGTGCTCCTTTAGCCAGCTAATGTTGGGCTTGAATTAGGAAAGCCAGGATTCTCTACAGCTCTTCAACATGAATTCCTGTTACTTCATGTCCTTTGTCCTCAAGTTAATGAAGTTATCTTTGGCAAGGTCTGCCTCATTACTGGTCTCCATGTCAACAAGGAAAGGATTACAGAAGTACTTTCCACTTGAAGATTGAGCAGAAGTAACACACAAAAGCATTCTGAGGGTTTTCAGGTCTCTACAGTTTTCTAAATGCAGAGAAATTGAGAAAGCTTTTTGTCATTCTCAATTCCAGCCTGTAGAAGTATTTGCTTTTTTGAAGTTTTGTCCCTCCAAAACTTCCAAGCATATAGACTTGGCCAGAAGAGCTTGCAATTTTTTGTTTTTTGTTTTGTTTTGTTTTTTGTTTTTGTTTTCCAGCAGAACCATGTTGGTGACTATAGGACCTTGATTGAAAGATTTACCTCATTCAGTATAACCAAAAAACCCACCTAATAAGCCAAGCTGTGGACCAACTCCTTCCAGTAGAACAGCTCGGAGAGTTGGCTTGCTTTTTTCTTTTTCTCTTAAGCACACATATAAATTTCTGCTTCAAGTTCAATAAGAATTTTATGACCTGTCTTCTTCTGTGTGGTTGATATTCTGCTGCTATTATTCAGTAAAACCTCTTAAAAAGATGGTGATTCGAAGCCCTAGCTTTAAGGAAGTTGATATTCACAACAGTAGACAAGACTGTTGACAGTCTCTGGCACTGATGCAGGCTGGCCCACATGCAGAGCTGCTTTCTTCTAGAAGCAATACTTTCAGAGGAGCTGCCAAGATTCACAGGGACGTCTTCTATGACCTGAACTTGGAGTTTTCTTTCCATCAAAGTTTGCTTGGCCAAGACTTTTCATAGTTTTGAAGAAATTAGTGGTATACATATTTTTAAAAATAGGCTCAGAAAATCTGGTGGTTTTTTTCCCTTTGATGGCATCGATATGCAAATAATAAATAAAACCTATAAGATGGCAAAAAAAAAAGTCTATGGTTTTGTTCTTTTCCAAAAGGAAGGTGTATTATTTTCAATTATCAGAAGATCTTTTTCAAAATATCAGGATAAATATTACAAATTTGGTATAATGCCAAGTGAAATATTCCTCCTCAGCTTCAAGGCCCCAAATAGACCAATTTCAGGGCACATGGCTTCACCAAGTTCTCTCCAATTACTTGGGGATTCTTTGACTTGACAATAGGTTGAGCAACCTTACAGAATGCTTCAAAATAAGGATTTTGATTTGGGGTGAATTCTAGTTTTCCAAAATAGGGTTCTTCTCATCAATCCATAATATCTGAAATATAATTTAGGACTTAGAGGTGCCAGGTGCTCCTTCAGCTCACTGGCCTCAGGTTTACATTGGCAGGGATTTTGTCTCAACAAAAGCACCACAACTTGATATCTCGTCACATTCAACAATGAAAGTAGACCGAAGAGCACATAGGTTTGTATTTTCTTCCCTTCAACATTTCTGATTTAAGTTAGCCCCAGCAATAGTAATGATAGATACTTGTAATAAAAATGATAGAGAATATTTTATTTAATTCTTGTCATTAGGAAACTATTTTAGAAATCATAAAATGGCAACAGTGACAATTGTCTATTACCCAACCACATACTTACTTAGCATGTGATAAAGACATTTTGAACAAGTGGAAAGTCAAATTTGGAAATTTTTATCAGCAAACTGCTCAGTTCACTAGCTACCTCTCTATATTTAAAGAGCCAATCATTTAAACTTGAGAGTCTTTCAATAATCTCCAGAAGTTTCTCACTGCTGATAATAATGACCTATGCTGTCCAGTTCCACGGGTTTTTTAAAAAATTACATAGCTTTTGTGTGTTATGCTTTCAGTTATATTTATTTATTTTTATTTATTTTTTTTTTTAAGATTTTATTTATTTATTCATCCATCCCCCCCTTGCTGCTTGTGCTCGCTGGGTCAGCCAACCACGCCGTGCAGGCGGGCCTGCCCCCACCAGGAGGCCCCGGGAACCGAACCCAGGGCCTCCCATATGGCAAACGGGAGCCCTACTGATTGAGCCACAGCCGCTTCCTCAGTTATATTTATAAATGTTTTTCTCTTGCCAGTATTTTCTCAAATACATGAATAGTAGATTTTTTTTTTTTTTCCTTTTTGTAAAGGAGGTACCAGGGATTGAACCCAGGACTTTGTACATGGGAAACAGGCGCTCAACGACTGAGCCACATCTGCTCCCCAGAATTTACAGTCTTAAGAGAACTTAAGAGAACATGACATTTCTCTGCAGGCCTCATATGACTAAATCTAGAGATGGGCATGACATGAGTCGGGGGGTGGGGGAGTCTTGGTCTTGGTTCTCCTTATTTAGGCTTAGCTACAACTCTGTTAACTTTCCATTCATGTCAGCAGCATTGTCATAGGCATAATTGTGCATTTTATTTATATTGACTCTGATTTACTGCAAGTAATTTTATAACCATAGCAAGCTAGTTTTGGCCACTTCTTCATCAATAGAAATCTCTTTAAAAGGAGCCTTTGATGTTTTCTGTGTTTATCTCGCAAAAATCAATAGTCGTTTTTTCATTGCACTATCAGTCTTCTTGTAAAATAGTATTGAGTAAGCTAATGGAAAATATCTTAGTAGAAGATAATGTCATTATAAATGTCATAACCTTAATTATGACATCCTGCAACAATTCTATCTCTATTATTCCAAAGATTGGGAATTTGTGTATTTATGGAAATCAACCTGTGAGCTCTAAAAGGTTGCTTTTATATACAGATGAAATAAACTCTTAAAAGTAAATGCTGGGTTGGCGGCGGCTCACGGCTCACGAGCGCCAGCGCCGCCTCTTGCTGGAAGCTCCAGCCCAGGGAGAAGGGGCTAATAAGGAGGTCTCCATACCTTGGCTCATACCAAGCAGACTGCCTGCAAACCAACCAGCGATAAAGCACTCAGGAGGCAACTGGCTACAAAAGCCACTCGCTCGCAGGAGTGCGCCCTCTGCTCTGTAACCCCCTCACGGTTAAGGGCCTGAAGTGTCACACTCCGTGAATTATCAGAAGGCCACTGAGCTTCTGATTCGCAAACTTCCCTTCCAGTGTCTGGTGCGAGACATTGCTCAGGACTTCAAAACAGATCTGTGCTTCCAGCGCGCAGCTATAGGTGCTTTGCAGGAGGCAAGTGAGACCTACCTGGTTGGCCTTTTTGAAGACACCAGCCTGTATGCTAGCTACGCCAAACATGTAACAATTACGCCAAAAGACATCCAGCTAGCACGGCGCATACGTGGAGTAAGTGCTTAGCTCAAGAATCCACTATGATGGGAAACATTTCATTCTCAAATTAAAAAAATTTTTTTTTTCTCTCTCTCCTTGTTATTGGTAGTTCTGAACATTAAGTAATTATTTTCCCATGGGGTCAAAAGGCACCTAAGTATATATATGATTGTGAATGGAAAAATAGGGGACAGAAATCAGGTATTGGCAGTTTTTCCATTTTCATTTGTGTGTAAATTTTTAATTTAAATGTGGGGACATAAAGCATTAATGTAAGTCAAAAGGTTTCAGTGGACAAGTTTCAACCGTTCAATTTTATAACAATTATAAATGAACCTGTTAAATTTTCCTGGACAATGCCAGCATTTGGATTTTTTTGAAAAACAAGTAAATTTCTTATTGATGGCAACTAAATGGTGTTTGTAGCATTTTTATCACACAATCGATTCCATCCTTATACTGTTTTTGAGTTGTCCTACATGCAAGTACATATTTTTAATGTTGTCTGTCTTCTGTGTTGTTCCTGTAAGTTTCGTATTAAAATACACTAAACTACAACAAAAAGTAAATGCTGGGAAGCGGCTGTGGCTCAATCAGTAGGGCTCCCGTTTACCATATGGGAGGCCCCGGGTTCGGTTCCCAGGGCCTCCTGGTGAAGGCAAGCCCGCCCGCACGGCGTGGTTAGCTGACCCAGCGAGCACAAGCAGCAAGGGGGGGATAAATGAATAGATAAATAAAATCTTTAAAAAAAAAAAAAAAATGCTGACAAATATGTATGCTCCCACTTATATGAAATAGCTAGAATATGCAAATTTGTAGAGACAGTGATTACAGGGTACCAAGGGCAGGGGTGGAAATGTTTTGGTAATAGATGGTGATGATGGTAGCACGACACTGTGAATGTAATTAGCACCACTGAATTGTGTACCTGAAAGTGGTTAAAATGGGAAATGTTATGTTGTATTTAAATAACTATGCTAAAATTTAAAAAAGACAGAGAAGAAAAGGCAGTATGTCTTGGGGAGAAAGAAGTAAATGTTAATTTCCAGGAAAAAGAAAATATTTTCACCTAGGAATGTCAGATTTATTATAATCTTGTCAAATGGTTTTGAATGAACAGAAGGTAACCTATTAGCAGTGGTTTTACCACAAAAATCAATATTCACTCCTGTGATGGTTAGGCTAATGTGTCAACTCGGCCAAGTAGTTGTGTCCAGGTGTTTGTTCCAGCAAGCACTGGGCTAATTGTAATACAAGAGCATTTATGAACTTCAATCACCAGTGCGTTTACTGCGTGGATGGCTGATTACATCTGCATCAATCAGGGAGATTACATCATCAATGGGTGGTGCTTTTATCCAATCAGTTGAATGACTTAAAAGTGGAAGTGATTTCAACATTCAGAGAGAATTTCTCAGCTTGTCATTGGACAGGCAACTTCTCCCAGAGACTCATCAATGACCTTTCATTGGGCTTTCATCGGAGCCCCTGGTTTGCAGCTTGCCTGAGGAACCTGGACTTGTGCATCCCCATGGTCACGTGAGAGACTCTTTTAGAGTTCCATATTATTCACAGATATCTCCTGCTGATTCTGTTTCCTGAGAGAACCCTGACTAATACAACTCCCAAGTTGTGTTTTCAACCTTTTCGTGCTTCTGAAATTTTTCAAAGTTTTCTGAAAAATTTCAAAGCTGTTTCCATCAAAATTTTTCATGACTGATTTTTTTTTTAGACTTTTTATTTATTATTTTTTTTTTCTTTTTAGGAGGTACCCCAGGGGAGGAGTGAACCCTAGATTTTGTACATGGGAAGCAGGCACTCGACCACTTGAGCTATATCTGCTCCCCTTCCAAAATTTAAAAAAAAATTTTTTTTAATATTTATTTATTCCCCCTCATTGTCTGCTCTCTGTATCCATTTGCTGTGTGTTCTTCTATGTGTGCTTGTCTTCTCTTTAGGCAGCACCGGGAACCGATCCTGTGACCTTCCGGAGTGGGAGAGAGGCTCTCAATCTCTTGTGCCACCTCAGTTCCCTGGTCTGCTGTATCTCTTATTGTCTCTCCTCTGTGTCTCTTCTTGTGTCATCTTGCTCCACGTGGGCCAGCACTCATGCGGGCCAGCATGCCTTCACCAGGAGGCCCCAGAAATTGAACCCTGGACTTCTTATATGGTAGACAGGAGCCCAATCACTTGAGCCACATCTGCTTCCCAATGACTGATTTTTTTAAAAAAGAGAACAATAAGTATACGTAACAGTAAATGCTGTATTTTTTGTAGTACTATATTCCAGCCACTAAAACCAAGTTTTGTT
The DNA here is from genome assembly GCA_026826555.1 of Tolypeutes matacus. NCBI lineage: Eukaryota > Metazoa > Chordata > Mammalia > Cingulata > Chlamyphoridae > Tolypeutes > Tolypeutes matacus. Next base: position 50,083,406 of record JAKSZT010054487.1, on the reverse strand, counting down.
CAAGTTTTGCCATTTACCTGGGACTTTTTGTAATCCGCAGGTCAATTTATGTTGCTACTATATATAATGTAATTTCATGAACTTCAAACTGTATACAGGATCCCAAGGGGAAACTGCACCATTCTCTGGCCAATAGAGGAATTTTGATTAATTGCTGGTGATGAGAAAGCCCTCCATTTTATGTTACCACCATTGGCATCGTTCCTCAACTTACAATGAAATACCAGCATATTTTGTGAAAAAATAATAACAGACTTTTGTTTCAGCAATGTTCAAAAGTAACCACAGATCCAGAACAAACAAAACTCACACAGGCACACTCAAATGACCACGGTTGAAATTTCAGACCACTAAAGGAGAACAGTACCAACAAAAATGCGTGTACCAAGCCTTACAAAACTGTGCAATTGTTGACAGGAACAAATAAGTTCACATGAAGAGACAGGCAAAACACTAGCTGCATATCAATGCTAGGATTCAATGTCGTTACAGGTCAGAGGCTCAGTCATGTTCCTACTTTTTCTTTGTTTTTATTTTGGGTCTGGATGAAATATTGGCTAGATTTACATTTTTACAAGACAAATAGAGCCATGCCTAATATTTTATAATTTATATAGCTGGTTTGAGAGGAATAATTATTTTTCCCTCTCGAATGTAGGGGAGGCCCATGCTACCCCCAACCCCATCTCCAGGACTATCCCAGCCTCTCCCAACCCTGACTTTATACCTCTGCAGTTCCTCCAGAAACCAGATAGTACCAGGCCTCAGCCTGGTTGTCAGTGTGTGCTACTTTTTATAAAAGCTTAAGTACTTTTTATTCCGTGGTGGAGAAGAGGTGGTGGTGGTGCTTTCCTCTGAGGTCAGTCATCCGTAAGATTTTAAAGTACGTTTTCAAGTGCATTTGAGGATGATTTTAGAGAAGAAAGGATATTACAAAAGGAGCTAGAAAGAAAGGAAGCAAAGCCTCATAGAGTCTCAAGTGTCCTTATTTGCCACAGATCTGCAAATAGGTGGAAGGGATATCACAGAGGTCCAAAGAATGGTTTCACAAGCAATTGAAGTACTTGAAGCAGAGTTAAGAACCTTCAAAAATGTGCTTGGGACAGCACAAACCAATTCACATGCAAATCAAGAGCTCAGAGCCAGTGAAGTTAATTGTGCACTGATTTATAGAAAAACTGAGGCAAGATGAAAACGTGACCAGTGTAAGCAGCCTGTGTTGTCTGCTAATGACACCTCTTTCTCAAATGTACACCCAGGGGAGGACTAGGCACATACATGGTGATGTCCACTAGAGCACAGGTTCCAGGTTCCGAGAAAGAGCCACAGCAAGCCTCATAAAGTCAAAATGGGCCTTTGGGCATGGGCATCCATTTAGAGACCTTAAACACAGGCATACCTTGTTCTCTGTTTTCTTGTGCTTTGCTTTATTACATTCGGCAGATATTGTTTGTTTGTTTTTCACAAATTGATGGTTTGTAGCAACGCCGTGTCAAGCAAGTCCATTGGTGCCATTTTTTCCAACAGCATGTGCCCACTTTGTGTCTCTGTGTCATATTTTGGTAACTCTAACAATATTTCAAACTTTTCCATTATTATTATTATATCTATTATGGTGCTCTGTGATCAGTGATCTTTGATGTTACTATTATAAATGTTTTGGGGGAACCACAAACCAACCCATGTAGGACCATGAACTTAATCCATTAAAGTTGTATGTGCTCTGATTGGTCCACCAATCAGCCGTCCCCTGTCTCTCCTCCTCTCCTCAGGCCTCCCTATTCCTTGAGACACAACAATAGTAAAATTAGGCCAATAATAACCCTACAATGGCCTTTAAGTGATCAAGTGAAAGGAAGAGTCTCATTTCCACTTTAAATCAAAAGCTAGAAATGATTCTGCTTAGTGAAAGAGGCATATGGAAAGATGAGATAAGCTGAAAGCTAGGCCATTTACACCAAACAGCCAAGTTGTAAATGCAAAGGAAAAGTTCTTGAAGGAAATAAAAAAATCCTACTCCACTGAAGACACAAAGGATAAGAAAGCAAAACAGCTTTTCTTAGATCAGACCAGCCACAACATTCCCTTAAGCCAAAACCTAATCCAGAGCAAGGCCCTAACTCTTCAATTCTATGAAGGCTGAGAGAGTGAGGAAGGTGGAGAAGAAAAGTTTGAAGTTAGTAGCGACTATTTCATGAGATTTAAGGAAAGAAGCCATCTCTATAACATCAAAGTGCAGGGTTCAACAGCAAGTGCTGATGTAGAAGCTGCAGCAGAAGATCTAGCTAAGCTAATTGATGAAGGTCACTACACTACACAAAAGATTTTCAATGTAGATGAAACAGCCTTATATGGGAAGATGTCATCCAAGACTTTCATAGCTTTAGAGGAGAAGTCAATGCCTGGCTTCAAAGCTTCAAAGGACAGACTGACTCTTTTGTTGGGGCTAATGCAGCTGGTGACTTTAAGTTGAAGCCAATGCTCACTTACCATTCTGAAAATCCTAGGACCCTTAAGAATTACGCTAAACTACTCTGCCTGTGCTCTACAAATGGAACAACAAAGCCTGGATGATAACACATTTGTTGACAACATGGTTTATGAATATATTAAGCCCACTGTTGAGACCTACTGCTCAGAAAAAAAAAATTCCTTTCAAAATATTACTGTTCACTGACAATGAACCTGGTCACTCAAGAGCTCTGATGGAGATGTACAACGAGATGAATGTTGTTTTCGTGCCTGCTAACACAATATCCATTCTGCAGCCCTTGGCTCAAAGGGTAATTTAAACTCTCAAGTCATTATTTAAGAACTACATTTCATACGGCCACGGCTGCCATAGATAGTGAGTGGGCAAAGTAAATTGAAACCCTTCTGGAAAGGATTCACCATTCTAGATGTCAAGAACTTTTATTATTCATGGGAGGAGGTCAAAAATAGCAACATTAACAGGAGTTTGCAAGAAGTGGATTCCCACTCTCGTGGGTGACTTTGAAGGGTTCCAGATTACAGTGGAGATGCCTGCAGCCAAGAAGCAGAAGCTGAGCAGTGATGAGAACAGCAACCCGGACCTCTCTGGAGACGAGAATGATGATGCAGTCAGTGTAGAAAGTGGTACAAACACGGAACGCCCTGATACACCTACAAATACTCCAAACGCACCTGGAAGGAAAAGTTGGGGGAAGAGAAAATGGAAGTCAAAGAAATGCAAATATTCTTTCAAGTGTGTAAATAGTCCCAAGGAAGATCATAACCAACCGTTGTTTGGCATTCAGTTTAACTGGCATAGTAAAGAAGGAGATCTATTGGTGTTTGCAACTGTTTGGAAGCAACAGAGTTACCTTATATGAATGCCACTCACAAGGAGAAGTCGGGTTGTTGCAATCCTATGTGGATGCTGATGAAAACTTTTACTCTTGTGCATGGACATATGATAGCAATACCAGCCATCCTCTCCTGGCTGCGGCTGGATCTAAAGGCATAATTAGGATAATTAATCCCATAACAATGCAGTGCAGAAAGCACTATGTTGGCCATGGAAAGGCTATCAATGAGCTGAAATTCCACCCAAGAGACCCTATCTTCTTCTGTCTATTAGTAAAGATCATGCTTTACGATTATGGAATATCCAAACGGACACCCTGGTGGCAATATTTGGAGGCGTAGAAGGGCACAGAGATGAGGTTCTAAGTATTGATTATGATCTTTTGGGTGAAAAGATCCTGTTGTATGGATCACTCTCTTAAACTTTGGAGGATCAATTCAAAGAAAATGATAAATGCAATTAAGGAATCTTATGATTATAATCCAAATAAAACTAACTGACTTTTCCACCAGAGACATACATAGAAATTATGTCAATTGTGTGCAATGGTTAGGTGATTTGATACTATTCAAGAGTGGCTGTGCCATTTTACATTACCACTAGAAATGTAGGAGAGATCCAGTTTCTCGGAAGCTTCGCCCACATTTGTCTTGTGAAAATGCCATTGTGTGCTGGAAACCTGGCAAAATGGAAGATGATATAGATAAAATTAAACCCAGTGAGTCTAATGTGACTATTTTTGGGCGATTTGATTACAGCCAGTGTGACATTTGGTACATGAGGTTTTCTATGGATTTCTGGCAAAAGATGCTTGCATTGGGCAATCAGGTTGGCAAACTTTATGTTTGTGATTTAGAAGTAGAAGATCCTCATAAAGCCAAGTGCACTACACTAACGCATCAGAAATGTGTTGCTGCTATTCGACAAACCAGTTTTAGCAGGGATGACAGCATCCTCATAGCTGTTTGTGATGATGCCAGTATTTGGCGCTGGGATCGACTTCGATAAATTATTTTTTCCTATTCAAAATTAGAGATAGTTATATGTATATAATAGAATCTTTTTGATGTTTCTTGTTAGTAAGCGCACATGGAGCATTTAGAGTTGTCTTTAAGCATTCAATCAGGCTGAGCTGAAGGTAGTGATGTTTACATTGTTTACATTCTTTGTACTGTCTCCCTGCTCAGACTCCACTAATTTTAATAAAAATTTATTTTTATAAAGCTGTTTATTAGTTTATTTTCATGGTGATGAAAAGAAATGTTGAAAGTAATAAAATTATGTCTTATCAAGAAAAAAAAAAAAAAGACTTCAGTGGAGGAAGTCACTGCAGTCGTGGTAGAAATAGCAGGAGAACTAGAATTATGAAGTGGAGCCTGAAGCTGCGACTGCGTTGTTGCCATCTCATGGTAAAACTTTAATGGATGAGGAGTTGCTTCTTATAGATGAGCAAAAAAAGTGGTTTCTTAAGATGGAATCTAACAATAATAAAAAAATACATTAAAAAAAAAAAAGATGGAATCTGTTCCTGGTGAAGATGCTGTGAATGTTGCTGAAATAACAACAGAGGATTAATTTAATTAATTAATTTATTTATTTATTTTACCGGGAGGTACCAGGGATCGAACCCCGGTCTCTCCATATGGTAGATGGATGCCAAACCTCTTGAGCCACATCCGTTTCCCAACAACAGAGGATTTAGAATATTACTTCAGCTTACTTGATAAAGCAGTGGCAGCGTTTGAGAGGATTGACTCCAATTTTGAAAGAAATACTACTGTGGGCAAAATACTATCAATCAGTATTGCTTGCTACAGAGAAATCATTCATGAAAGCAAGAGTCAACCAAAGCTGCAAACTTCATTATTGTCTTATTTTAAGAAATTGCAATAGCCACCCCAACTTTCAGCAGCCACCATCCTGATCAGTCAGCAGCCATCATCATTGAGGCAAAACCCTCCACCAGCCAAAAGATCACATTTAATAGATCACAATATAGTGTAAACATAACTTTTATTTTATTTTATTTTTTAAAAGATTTTATTTATTTATTCATTTATCCCCCCCTTGCTGCTTGTGCTCGCTGGGTCAGCCAACCACTCCGTGCGGGCGGGCTTACCTTCACCAGGAGGCCCCGGGAACCAAACCTTGGGCCTCCCATATGGTAAACGGGAGCCCTACTGATTGAGCCACAGCTGCTTCCCTAAACATAACTTTTATATGCACAGGGAAATCCAAAAATTCGTGTGACTCTCTTTATTGCAATATTCACTTTATTGCAATGGAATCGAACATGCAGTATCTCCAAGGTATGCCATAATAGAGATCATGCTGGAAATGAAGATGAATAAAACAAACTTTTACCAAACATCAAATATGGAAAAAGAAAGAAAGAAAAAGAAGAGTTATTCGTGAAAGAAACAAGGCATTTTGGGAGTGGGTGTAGCTCAGTGGTTGAGTGCCTGCCTCCCACATACAAGGTCCTGGGTTCAATCCCCAGTACCTCCTATTAAAAAAAGAAGAAGCTGGGAAACGGATGTGGCTCAAGAGGTCCGGCGTCCGTCTACCATATGGAGAGGCTGGGGTTCGATCCCTGGTATCCCCCGGTAAAAAACAAAACAAAACAAAAAAAAAAGAAGCAGCAAGACATTTCAAGAAATATAATTAAATGTAATGAAATGTACAATTAATATATAATTTTAAATGAATATTAAGTGTTCATTGCTTGTTTTGATTGTTTTTTGTCATGGTGGCTATGGTGCTTAAAAAACATTACAAACATTCAAATCATATTTAGAAATCCAAATAACATTTTTTTACCTCAAAAGTACAGCCTAGGGAAGCAGATGTGGCTCAAGCAATTGGGCTTCCGCCTACCACATGGGAGGTCCTGGGTTCAGTTCCCGGTGTCTCCAGGAGAAAGCGAGCTGGCAAGGCAGGCAGGCAGGCAGGCATGGTGAGCTGACACAACAAGATGATGCAACAAAAGAGACACAAAGAGGAAAGACAGTGAGAGACACAACAAACCAGGGAGCTGAGGTGGCTCAGGTGATTGAGTGCCTCTCTCCCACATGGGAGGTCCTGGGTTCGGTTCCCAGTGCCTCCTAAAGGGAAGATGAGCAGACACAGAGAGCACTCAGCAAATGGACACAGAGAACAGACAGTGACTGCAAATAATAGGGACGGGGGGATAAATAAATAAATCTTTAAGAAAAAAAAAAAAGTACAGCCTGTGAAGTCAGGATAGTGATTACCGGGAGGGGCCTTCTGAGGTATCTGTTTCTTTCCCGGCACTGGCTGTGTGGATGAGTTCTAATGGTGTGCTGGAGCCCTTGCAAGCCAGCTCTGAGAGGTGATGGCCTTGATTTTCAGGAATTTTGTGAGCCAGTAGTTAAACACAGCCATCATCAAAAATTAAATTATGTAAACCGACAATTAAATTATCCTAAAAATAAAGGTACTTAAAAGTTCCTGATTAATTTGCTGTCTTTTACTATTATCTATGCTCTTGAGGCTTTTGATGTGCTTTGTATGTGTATGGTGAAATTATATAACACATCAGGGTATAGATGCACCTGTACATCTGTATAGTGGAATGAAAGCATTCTGTGACAATCAATTGGCTATCAGAAGTTTACAATAAAGAGTCTTATATATGTTATTATTTGTAAATTGTGTGCTATACATTCTTTATATCAGTAAACTTAAGATAAACGTGTATGTGTATTTGTATATTTTTTTCTCCAGAAAGCCAGTTGTTAAACATTTATCATCACACCACTGGTATATTAAGTTTATGAAAATCCATTAAGCTCTACCTTTCCACAGTCCATTCTCCTCATAGCAGTCAGTTTTTTAAGATCATGAATCAAAATATATTGCTCTCAATTGCTTAAATTTTCTAGAAGCTTCCCACTGCACTTAAAATAAAACCCTGGATTTCAAGGCACAGCTTCATCTCTTGTTTTCATCTCCCACCACTTGACCCCTTTTGTTCAGAATGGTTTCTTCCTGTCCCCCTGCCTTTTATTTTTTAAGTTTTTTTAATTTTTAAAGAAGCTTTAGATTGCATAAATGTTACATAATCTTTCTATCCCTTGAGCTCTCTCATTCCTAACTCAAGATTTTTGGTACTAATTTCCTTCGCCTGGAATGCCCTTCCCTTAAACATTGGTATCACTCTCTCATCATTCTGACCTCAGCTCAAATGCCACCTTCTTAAAAGAGACTTCTCTGACTACCCGTCAACCCGGCCCCTCCATATGCCATTACCTTGCTTTCTTCATACGGTATTTAACACTGTGTTTAAAGCATATTATAGGCGTTGTCTAATTCCTTTCACTAAAATACACGAATCATGAAGAGAGGAGATCTTGCATTACTCAGTGCTCTGTATGCAGTGTTTAGAGGAACAGGCACATAATAGAGCTCAAAAGAGGAACTAATGGGGAAGTGAATGTGACTCCCGCCTACCACACGGGAGGTCGCTGGTTAGGATCCCGGTGCCTCCTAAAGAAGACAGAGAGCTGGCACAACAAGAGAGGAGGGGAGGAAAAAACAGAATGAGAGACACAACGAAAGCAGGGAGTGGAGGTGGCTCAAGCAGTTAGGCACCTCCCTCCCACATCACAGGTCCCAGGTTTGGCTTCCAGTGCCTCCTAAATAAACAAGGAAGATGAACAGACACAGCAAGTGAAAAACAACAAGGGGGTGGGAAAAAAGAAATAAATCTTTAAGAAAAAAAGTACTGAATGAATAAAAGCATGAATGCCCGTGATTTAAAATATCAAATAATATTTTAGAGCTTAACTTGGAAAGCAATAGACCTATATCTAGTCCAGCTCCTAGGAAGGAACTTCTTGTAACGTTTCTAACAGCTTTCTGTTTTTAGTGTTTCTGATGGTTACCTTCCCACCTAAAAGAAAATACTTAATTGCTATTAATTTTTAGATATTATCTATTGATTTGCTAATGTGATAGGTAAGAATTTACTCATACTACTCCCTAACCTCTCTTTGATTCCTCCTCCTAATATAATTCTTTCACTATTTTTTGACCCTCTGTTAGTGACGTTTCTAATATTAAATAATACACATTTATCTTTCTGTTGTTGTTACATCTACTAAAGATAGCATTTCCTGATTCCATACTTTGGAAGAAAAGAATATTAGTTCTCCTGCCCTTCTTTTACTACATTTTTCCTTTCCACCTCTGGACCGCTGCTTTTTTTTTTTTTTTTTTTAGATATGCAGAATTTTATTTTGGAAAAAAATACCTTCATTACGAAGTTAAAATATGGGGACACTCATTTTTTTCCACACACAAAGCGTTCATAAATATGGGCCACAGAGCTGGTTTTTCATTTTAAGAAACTATTTTTAAACTATAAAATATGATATCCACAGGCATTAGCCCAACATCTAAGAGGCAGGGCAATCCTCAGGCTGCACAATATCAGAGTTAGTAAACTTGCCTCACTATTCAGAATTTATAGCATAATTCCAAAATTTCAGAGGGAGGGATAAAATATCTCCCAACCTCTTCTTCTGATATTGATGAAAATCAATACATAGTATTTATATTATTATGACTATACAAATATTTTTCACTGCACAGGATCACAATTCAGATTGATCTTCATTTTCCTTGCATTGCCTGCATTCTAAGTTTTTTCCAAATCCTCAAAAATGATTTCAAATCATTGGAGTTACTCTTTACATCAGATATCTACCTCTTGGAGCCTTCTATCCTTCTGATCCAATCTGGACTGGCTGCTCCGCTTTCAGCTATTACCCTGGGATTCTCCTGCATTAATCTTTAGGTTTGATTCACTGCTTCCTAAATCACCTTTTTTTTTTTTTTTTAAATCAGTTCATTTTCTCATTTTGCTGGAGCACATATCAGGTAACTTCCTAAGAAAGAATACATGAGATGTAAGTCTTTTCGTTCTTTGCCTTTTTGAAAATGCCTTCATTCTACATTCTCATTGGATTGATAGTTTAGCAAGGGATAAAGTTATAGCTGAAAATTAATTTCCTTTAGAATTTTGAAGGAAATTCTCTTCTAGCACTTTTAAGGTTGCTCATAGAAGCCTGATACCAATTCAATTTTTGTTTTCACCTGTTTTTTTCTCTTTTGAAGCTTTTAGGATATTCTTTTTACTCTTAGTAGTGTTCTGAAATTTCACAGTATTATTTCTACATGTGGGACTTTTTTCATTCAACGTGTTGGACAGTCAGAGGGACTTTCTTATTTTTAAAGATTTGTTTTATTTATTTATTTCTCCCCCATGCCTCATTGTTTTGCGCTCACTGTCTGCTCATTGTGTGCTCATCTTCTTTTTAGGAGATACTGGGAACCAAACCTGGGACCTCCCATGTCGAAGGGAGGTGTCCAATGGCTTGAGCCACCTCCACTCCCTCATAGGGACTTTCAGTCTGAAGACTAATTTTAGTTTCCTAGGCTGTAACCAAATACAATGAAATGGTTTGGCTTAAACAATGGGAACTTATTAGCTTATGGTTTGAGGCTGGGAAAATGTTTAAATCAAAGCATTGTCAAGATGATACTTTCTTCCCGAAGACTGGCTGCCTGCGATCCTTGGCTGCTCTGTCACATGGCAAGGCACATGGTGGTGTCTGCTGGTCTCTCCCTTCTCTTCCTGGTTTTGTTGATTTCAGCTTCTTACTTCCTGGCTTTTTTTCTCTCTTTGTCTGAATTTCATTCTCTCATAAGGGACTCCAGTGATAGGATTAAGACCCATCTTGGCTGAGGTGGACCACACCTTAACTAAAGTAACCTCATCAAAAGGTCCTGCTTACAATGGGTTCATACCCACAGGAATGGATTAGATAAAAGAACATGTTTTAATCAAAGCAAATGCTAAATAATAAGTTGATTATTTAAGCAAGAGTAAAACCACAGCACAAGGAGTTGGGTTTGAGTTACTTTAGACCAACCTTGGTTCCTGTCTGCAGACATAATGAATGTAAGTTCTGCTTATCATGTTAAAGGTTTTTTTTCTCTACATTTCTGACTATCCTAACAGGCCCAGCTTTGGGGTCTGACAATTATAGTGAATACCATTGATTGTACACTTTGGATAGATTTATGCTTTATTAATATGTGCCAATATAATTGATTTGTTTAAAAAAGGCTATGGGGACTTTTCTGAAAATAAAATAAACTTGCCTTTTTATTATCATAAAAAAAAAAAAAAAAGAACATGTTTTTCTGGGTTACACATAGCTTCAAACCACTACAAGCTTGGACAAATTACTTTCATGATTTCTTCATTTCCACCCCTTTATTTTCTGTTCTCTTTTTCTGTAATTCTAATGAGTAGGATATTAGTCTCATTGTTCTCATATTTTCTACCTCTCTGTTTATTTGTTTTACTTTCTGAGGTATTTCTTCAACTCTATCTTCCAACACTTCCCCTGAATATTCTCATTTGGCAATCATTTAAAATTTTCAAGATTTCTTTCTTGTTCTCTCATTTTACCATTTTCATAATATCTTTTCTTTTTTTATTTTCTCTCTTTCTGTGTATATAAGAGGTTTGCTTTTTAAGTTATCATTTGTTCTCTGAATTATTTCTGTCTCTTCTGGGATCAATTCCTCTGGTTTGTTTGTTTGTTTTTAAAATACATTTCCTTCTAAGCATGATTGTAGCCTCATACCACAAATTTTAGTATGTTGTTTTCATTTTCCTCAGTTTAATATCTCTGTTTAATCTAGTGCTCCTCGTTTTTGTTACAGACTTTTCTCGAATGTCTAGTAATCCTTGTTTGCCCATTTATATTTAAGAATGAAGAAATAGAAACACTCTTTGGAAGTTCACCTGTGTGGATCAGGATTGTTGAAAGGCAGGCTTTTGTTTGGGGTGAGCAGTTGAAGACCACTCAAATTGCCTGGAGACCCCAAAATGCCGACAGGAATCCTACTCTGTTTTGAGTAAAATGAGTTGTTCAACTCATCTTTAATACTGTTTGGGACATATGTTTCAGATATAGGAGTGTTTCATTTGGGAGTGGGTAAGAAGGGTTGTAAGGATGGAGGTGGTGGTGACATTTTTTTAAGACCTGAGGTAATATTCCTGTAATTATTGGTTCATGCAAGGAGAACTCCCTCTTATTTTATACACTTATTTATGCCCATTTCTTACTCTTCTCCCCGTCCTTCCTGAAGGCAATCATTTTACTGTGATGATATATATCCTTCTATTTGTATATATTCCTATAAAATACGTATGATTATTCTTTGTGAACTTGCTTTTAATCTGCATAAATGGGTATTGTGCTAAAGATCTCATTCTCATCTTTACCCTTTTCACTCAGTTCAAGCTTATCAATTACATTTTTCAGAAATTTTCTTATCTCTCTTATTTTTTATCTGCTGACGTATATTTAAAATCTCCAATTTTAATTGTTGATTCATCTTTTCTGTTAATTGATTAATATATATTTGAGGTTGTTTCATTGAGTTCTTATGTATGAACAATGGTTAAATCATCTTGTACTTACTAGTGTATATTATCTTTTACAAATTTTTATGACAGTTTTTACTTGAATTCTATTTTGTCAGACATTAAGATTGCTACTCCAACTTTCTTTCACTTTCTTAATTTTTCCTGGTATATTTTTTCTATCTTTCTATTTTTAACTTTTCTGTGTTCTTCTGTTTTAAATGTGTCTTTTATATACAACATCTCTTCTTTTTAATCCAATTTGAACATCTCTGTCTTTTCACTGGTAACTTCACCCCATTTACATTTATTATAATTAATGTTATATTAGGATTCATTTCTTATTTGACATTTATATTTTCATTTTTAATTTTTTCTTCCTTTCCTTTGAGTAGAAAAAATTTTATATTCATGAAGCAGTCATATCTAACAGAATGTCTCTCTAGTCAATGTTTTATCAATAAAATGCTGCTTCACTTTTAAAATTAAAGTGCCATAGTACATATATGTACATAGAAATATAAGATATTTTATATTTTTTATATATAAAAATATATAAATTTTTTATTTTATAGGAAAAAGTTATATTTACATCCTCAAATCTCAATACAACATTTTTAACAATACAATATGTAGGAAGTCTTGAGTTACATTTCCAAAAAAACTGACAAAATGTTTGCATCACAGGTAAACATTTTGAAAAGTGCACTAAGTATCACCTAAGGGACGTGTCTCAGATGTTGCAGAAACAGAGACCAGAGGGAACAAAAATTTCAAAGCTGGAACATACATTGCCGAGTGATAAAACTTAGTAGAGCTGAAACCTAGGTAATTTCAGGCTGGAAAGCCAATAGGGACCAAGCAGTACTCAAGGAAATTAGTGGCATTGGGTCATTCTGAATGCAGGGATGAAGTACAGGCTGTAAACAATGGCATGGGAAATGAACAATGGACTAAAGTAGACTTATTATTATTCCAGCAATGGAAGAATTCTTATCATTGATGTAAAGGCAGTGGCCACCAGAGGTTCTGAGGGATGGGAGAGGAAAGAATAAGTGTAATATGGGGGCATTTTGGGGACATTGGATTTGTCATGTGTGACATTGCAGTGACAGATACAGGCCATTGTATATTTTGTCATAACTTACAAAATTATGCAGGACAGAGTGTAAACTATAAACTGTAGTCCATGGTTAGTAGCAATGCTTCAATATGGGTTTATCAATTATAACAAATGTATCACACTAATGAAGGATGTCGTTAAAGTGGGAAAGTATGGAAGGGGGGGAGTGGGGCATATGGAATCCCTTTTTTATATAACATTTATGTAATCTAAATCTTATTTTTCTTCAAAAATAAAAAAATATTAATTATTAATTATGAAAAAATAAAGGCTGCCAATGCAATTTTTTTTTTAAATGGCAGTAATTTTTTTCAAGTCTTCATGCTGAATCACTGGCCCTATTCCCAAGCTTGGCTCCCATAACACTGGAGGTTGGGCTTATTCCCACCACCACACCCAGTCCCAGACAGTTCTAGAGGATTACCTGGGAGAGAGAGTGATTCAGCCACAAAGAAGAGATTTCAGGCACTTTAATCTGGTGGGGTGGTGGTGAAACAGTATAGTTGCCAAAAGAAAGCTGGCGGGGAGGATGTCGCTCAAGTGGTTGAGCACCAGCTTCCCACATATGAGGTCCCAGGTATAATCCTGGCCGCAGTACCTCAAAAACAACAACAGCAACAAAAACTGTCATAGGATTCTTTTCCTTTCATCTATCATAGTCAGTTAAATTTTAACCAATTACGTTTAACTGACTCATGCGCTCAATCTCTCAGGGAAAGCATGCTGACAAATGTTTATGGTATATTGTATTTGGGTGCTAATAGCCTGTTGTAGTATAATCACATACTTTTTTTTTTTTTAAGATTTATTGATTTATTTACTTTTATCCATTTTTACCCCCCTCCCCCATTTTTGCTGTTTTTGTGTCCATTCACTGGGCAATTTCTCTGTGTTTGTTTCCTGCCCTCTCTTCTCATCCTTCTGTCTTCATTGGGATTCTATCCTGGGATCGAGTTCCTGGGAAACTCCAATGTGGGAGAGAGGCATCCTACCACCTGCAGCACCTTAATTCCTGGTTTTTTGGTGCATCTCGTCTTGGCTCTCCCTTGTGTCACTCTCATGTTACGTCATCATCTTGCTAATCACATAGTTCTATCCCTACAAATTGAGTTGTTCAGCTGTTTGTTCCTACATCCCTTTCTGCTGGTTATACTTGTTATTTAAATATTTAATTTAATCAAATATTTCATAAATTGGTAAAAATGAGTATGAAGGGAAAGAGTGGTTGATTCTATTGCAGTAGGCAGAATTCTCAAGATGTCTGTCCAAGATTCCCATCCCTTGGTTATCAAAACGTAATATTTTAGGTAATCTAAGCACCTCTTAAAATATATGTATATATATATATATATATAAATAACATTTTTGTAAGCAAATACACATATATGCATATATATTTATATATCATTTTACAAATGTTTGTATGTATTGTGAGAATTTTGATTTTTACCCATAATAAAAAAATAAATAAATAAAATAAAAAAAGAAAAAAAAGAAAAAAAAAAAAAAACACTATTGTAGGGAAGCGGCTGTGGCTCAATCAGTGGGGCTCCCGTTTGCCATATGGGAGGCCCCAGGTTCGGTTCCCGGGGCCTCCTGGTGGGGCGGGCCCGCCCGCACGGCGTGGTTGGCTGACCCAGCGAGCCCAAGCAGCAAGGGGGGGATGAATGAATAAATAAATAAAATCTTTAAAAAAAAAAAAAAAACAACACTATTGTAGGTACTGATAGGAAGGGGTTTTGCAGATAGAATTAAGGTTATCAGCTGACCTTAAAATAGGAAGATTATTTTGGATTACCCAGGGAAGTCCAATACAATTACATGACCCTTAATTACAGAAGAGGAAAGAAGAGAAAGTTGGAGAGATGCATCCGGAGAGGAAGACAGGAGAGATGAGGCAGAAGGGGAGCATGAGAGGACTCCTGCAAGGAAACAGGGACCTCAGTCCTACAACTGCACAAACTGAACTCTGCCAACAACCTGAACAATCCTGGAAGCGGGTTCCCCACTGCCAGGAGCCTCCAGTAAGGAATATAGCCCTGCCGTGTGAGACCCTAAGCAGAGCCCATCAAACTTCTGACCTACAGAACTGTGAGATGATAAATGGATGTTGTTTTAAGCAGCAATTTTTTTTTTTGAGGTACCGAGGGTCATGGATCAAATCCAGGACTTCATATGTGGGAAGCTTGCTCTCAACTGCTAAGCCACATTGGCTCCCCTGAGCTGGCGTTTTTGTTTGTTTTGCTTGTTTTTTGTTTCTTTGTTTTTTAGGTGGTATCAGGACCTCCCATGTGGGAAGCTGGCTCTCAACTCTCAACCGCTTGAGCCACATCCTCTCCCCAAGCAGCTACATTTTTGATCATTTGTTGCAGCAGCAATATGACAAGATTTGATAAGTTAAATTGCTAAAAAAAAAAAAAACTGCTTTTGAATTAAATGTGAACAAGACAATTGTAAAAGATTAGAAAGTAGATTGTAACAATCTCTAAGAAAAATGCATTCCATTTGTTTTTTTTTGTTTGTTTTTTTTAACGCCTTTACATTTTGCTCCACTTAATTAGAGCCCAAACTGGAATTGAGAGTAATGCATTATGGGTGGAGCTTATGCAGGAAAGACAACTTCCAATTCCATCCCATTGATCCATAATAAAAGAAAAGGAGTTAGCCCTTCATTTAAAGACTGGTGTTTATATATTTTAAATTAAACATGTAAGCTTAGTCCTACACATAAAGACTGGGCTTGTTTTAAGTGTTCATACATTTTAAGTTAAAATTTTAAAAAAATCTGTTTACAGTGTTTCTATGTCATACTTTAAAATATTCCTTGCTCAAGGCAAATTTTCTGATTTACAGACCAAAGCTATCAGTCCTGATTATCTCTGATAAGGCCTTCTGTAAAGTACTGAACCATCAACTGAAGTTCTAAACTTCTGTTGCTACTGACTCTACTAGGTGTGTGCAATGCTCTCATTCACCAGAAGCTGGCTGCAAAATGCAGGCTCCTGTCACCTGGGAAAGCCTTCCTTTCCTGGGCTTTATGTGGCTCTCTACTGTAATCTATGTTGTCAATGTGAAAAGGTATAATTGGTTGCCAGGAATTTTCAGTTTCCCTGTTGGATAGAACCTGAAATGGTCTCCCCACTGCACAGAAGTCCCTGAATTGCTGAGTTGACACATCCCTGGCTGGCTTCAGAATCTCAGGTTTTTAGTATCTCAGGGGCTGCAACCTCAAATGCTTTCAGAGTGAGATAGGTAACAGTACGAGTAAAGCAGGATGAAGGGAGTGAAGTGGGCTGGTGTAAGCAATAGGTAGAGCCTGTGACACCCTGAAGAGTGCCTGCCCAGAAAAACAGAGCTCCTGCCAGCAGTCTCGGATACTGATTCATTTTAGATCTTTTAATTTTTTTTCATTTTTTTTTAGTGGCAAATTCATCAGGCAAAACATATGCAATTTTACAAATAACTAAAAGGTATATTAATTATAATCAGCTGCCTAAAAGGAAGTTGTATTTTCCAATATAGCAAAACGTTTTTTTTTTCTCACATTTTAGCAAATAACTGACATGCTATCCTGTCATTCTATACACAATGAATAGGAACTAGAAGGCTTAGGAGGACCCGTATACTCTTCTTGGAGAGAAAGCTGAGAGAAAAGATAAAATTAAAAAATTTAATCACTAACTTAGAAAATATAAAGTTTTCTAGAACATAGGTATGTAGCTTGCTCAAAGGTCAGTTTAAACTTTATTCAGTGACTGCTTTATACCCCACAGAAAGTCAAGAAGATTTCCATGTGCTTTTTTTTTTTTTTTTTTTTTTTAAGATTTATTTATTTACTTTATCCATTTTAACCTCCCCCTTCCCCATTTGCTACTTTGTGTCCATTCGCTGGGCAAGTCTCTGTGTCTGTTTCCTGCCATCACTTCTCATCTTCCTCCTCTAGTCTTCACCATGATACGATCCTGGAGACCTCCGATGTAGGAGAGAGGTGTCCTGCCACCTGTGCCACCTCAGTTCCTGGTTTTTGGGGCTTTCGGAGCATCTCGTCTTGTCTTGTCTGTCCCCTGCGTCTCTCCTGTTGCGTCATCATCTTGCTGCATGGCTCCCGGGGCTTGGCGGCTCACCAGCACACAGAGCCTGGCAGCCCATGCACCTTATATATATATTTATTTATTTATTTATTTTACCGGGAGGTCCTAGGGATCGAACCCAGGTCCCTCCATATGGCAAACGGATGCCCAGCCATTTGAGCCACATCCGCCCCCTCCATGTGCTTTTGAGGGATTCTTCTTGAGAAATTTACTCTAATCATTGATGGGAAATGATTTTTCAATGACTTCTAAATCCCTTTGAGAAAAGTTGTGTATGTTTTTTTCCACAACTCAAATGCATTAGAGCAGTAGGGCAGAGATTTTTGGCCGAGCAAAAGAACTAATCTATCTTGACTATTTAAGTGTTAAAAGTTTTAGGGCAAGGTTTCCTTTTGTTCTACAAAACTGCCGAAGGAAGTCTGGCTAAAAAAAAATAAAGAGGCCTGCGGTATAAAATTAGACCCTATTTATATGTCTTTTCTCATGAAATCCATTGTAAATAGATAATTGTAAAAACAAATTACAGAGTTGTAGTGGTAGATAAAAAAATAGAAACTAACTAGCTATCTAACACAGGACCAAATACACAGAAAGAGCTCTGCTTCATGTTCAAGCATTTAGTAATCAAAAGGTACAAAAGCTAATTCCCCCACTACATTATATTCTGGAGAGTTATTGAATTTGTTGAAGATTAGGATATTCAAAACAATTTATAATTTCAGAGGCAGTCTTATGATATTACATAGTTTGAAGCAGGATATCATTAGGAGGTAATTTCTCACTTACAGGAAACAGGCAGAAACATCTAGAAAAAGGAAATTTAGAATAATTGGTAAATCTATTACACCTTACATAATTTATGGATTGATTTTTACTCTTGAGTGCAAAGATGTTTGATAGGGTAACCTTGGTAACTAGATTGCAAAATATATAAAATGCAACGAGAAAATAAAATGTAATGCATAATAGGGGGCTTTAGTTTTTGACATTTTATGACTTAAATACACTTGAATGAGGCTATTTTGCCATAGTTTTGAGTTTTTGAGGATTATTTTAGGCAGTAAGCCAGGACTAGAAAAAAGATTAAAGTAGTATCAAATTCAAATGCCTGCAGGGCCCAGGCAGAGGACATAGTAAGTGAAGATGACAGGGTGTGAGAACAAGAGGGAATAGTGGAGACTGGAACCAACTGGGAGTGTGGGTTCCATTGGAGTGGGGCTGCCATTGCCATATGGGAATGTGGGTGTTGGGAATCTTCAGAAGTTTTAAGGTAATTTTGGAAATCTGGATTTTATATGACATCATATTTTTAATTCAGCAAATAAGTCAATTTTTTAAAAAACCAAACAGCTGTGAGTCAAACTCATATGCTGCCTAGATTTAGCTTGCAGACCATCTCTGTATTACAGGAGGAGGGAGGACATTAATATTAATTGACTGTAGCAGTTTGGCATTGTTTATGAATTCCAAAAATAGATATTGGATTATTTTTATAAACTGGTTTGTTCCTCTGGGTGTATTAGATTGTATTAAATTCAGAGGTTTCACTTTTACTTGATTAAATTATGATTAAGGCTTTGATTTGGCTACGTCAGTAGGACGTTGAGTCTCTGCCCCCTTGGTGGGCAGTGACTCACAGAGAAAACGACATGGCAAAGGAGAGAGTTTTGAGTTTTGATGCTGGAGCCCCAGGAAGTAAATACACAGAGAAGCAGATACCTGAGGAAAGAGAGAAGGCTCCATTAAGCATGGCAGAGGTCCTGGGGAGAAAGACGAGCTATTTGCCTGATAGTTTACAGCTGGCCTTGTGGAGAGAGCAGAGCAGCTGAGCCTGGAGAGAAACAAGCCCTAGGAGAGAGATGAGACATATCCCAGCCTAGGGCTGAGATTAGAAGAAGGTGGGACCATGGAGACTTAAGAGGAAGAGGAAGGCTGAACCCTCTCAGACATTGCCCACCATCTTGCTCAACATGTGTCAAATGACTTTGGATGAGAAAGGACCTCTTATGATACCTTGAGTTGGACTCTTTAGGGCCTGGTAGCTGTAAGCTTCTGCCCTAAATAAATACCCTTTATAAAGCCCAACAGATTTCTGGTACTTTTCATCAACACCTCTTTGGCTGACTAATACATTGACCATCTATTAAGTGCTTGGTACTACACATGAAATAATTTTATTTATACCTTAAATAACTCTTTGAAGTGGGTACAATCTCCATAACACAATTATTAAATGGAGACTTTCAGAGGTTAGTATTCTATTGGTGATCACTTCCATGGGTAGCAAAATGTCTAATAAGAAAAATAAATAAAACAAGTGAAAAATGGACCACAAATGTTCCAGCAAAGAAGAACTGTTGTTTGACAATAATGGGGGGGGGGCGGAATCAAGGATGAAACTGGCATGTTTAATGAAACACATACTAATAGGAGGTTGTATGAATAAGGTAATGTTTTTATTTAGCTTTACTCAGGTAATATGAAAATTTCCAGTTCAAAATACATGTGTTTTACTGAAATGACCCCATTCTCTTTGTCTGAGTTATGACTCTATTTTTCAGCATTTCCACTCACAATGGGTTGGGAAGGGAATGGACCTCCAAGAATAATATAGCTTATATTAATCTCCTCTCTCAATGTATTTTAATATAAAGTTCTACAAGGGGAAGTTACCAGAACATATTACTGAGTTGGTATATTCTGTAACATTCAAAATACAGAAGAGGTTCTCTTACCATATAATTGCCTTAAGAAGTTGAAGATTAATTGACAGAAACAGTATATAGCACATATAATTCAAGCATTAAATATGTAAACAGCTTAGAGAAACATCTATCCTGGGCAACCTTAGCCATTAAATGTTCATTCATCTCACCTTTAACCCCAAGTCCAAACATTTGTGTCTCTATTCAGACATCTCAGCTTTCCTGGAATTCCACTTGCTTTGGGTCTCTTTGAAGGCCTACTCTGGATGCATTGTCATCTAAGGACAAATTTCTCCTTTTCTGGGGCCTGAACTTTTCCATGAGCACTGGTGAGTGGAGTAAGGAAATTCCCTCCAGATCTGTCCTGGTGGAATTGCCTGGCTCTTTTCTGACATCACCTCTCTTGTGGTTTAGGAGTTATTCATTCAATTTCTATTATTTTTATGGTTACCCTTAACTTTTAATTAAGCATATATAATTTGACAAAGTCTAAGCTAATCAACATTGCCACATCTTTACCCATCTCTCAAACCCTACTGGTCTGTAGAGTGATTTCATGCTGATCAGTCTCCCCTCTGACCCACATGTTGTCCAGTATTTTAGTCTCACCTTTTTTATGCCCCTAAGTGAGTTGTTATCATTGTTCTTGTTTTATATAATTAACACCTATTTAAATGTTCCCATATATCTCTTAATTTCTTTGTTCACCATTGCTTCTTGAATGCTGCCCTCTCCTGAGTTCCATTGCCTTCTTCTGGAACTACAACTTTTATAGTTCCTTCACTGGGGACCTCTGGTGATGAGCTCTCTGATAAACCTGAAAATGTCTATATTTCACTGTTTCTCTTCCATGCTAGTTAAACTGAGTTAGCAGTTGTTTTCTCTCAGTACTTTGAATATATCATTCTGTTAGCTTTTGGTTTCTGTTGTTGCTTTTGCTGTCAGCCTAAGTGTTGTTCCTTTGTAGGCAAACATTTTTCACATTCTCTCTCTCTCTGGTGTTCTGAAATTTCCTACAAAGGGTCTAGGGTGTAGGTTTAATTTTATTTGTTCTGCTTGGGATTTACTCTGAATATTGAATTTTTCTTCTGTAATCTCATCAGCAGCAGGGCTTTTACCAGGAAAGAACAGCCTGGGTTGAAGATGTGTTTTCCAGAGATGTGTGTGGGAGTGTGTGTGTGATTGAGAGAGAGAGAGAGAGAGAGAGAGAGAGTTTTCTTTGCCAGAGTCCTAGTTGTGTCATTGGCCTAGGACCACATTAGATATTAGTGTCTTTTTTTTTTTTTTTTTTTTTTCTTTTACCGAGAGGTCCCGGGGATCGAACCCAGGTCCCTCCACATGGGAGCTGGACGCCCAACCATTTAAGCCCCATCCGCCCCCGTGATATTAATGTCTTGGCTTGAAGAGATGCAAATAACAGAAGTAGAATACATTGGACCCTCAAAAGTCATGCAAGGGTAAGCCATGGTGAGAAATTATTAACAGCTGTGACTCTTTTTTTATTCCCCACCCAGAGAATGGGCTAAAACAGTCATGTTTCCTTGTCATCTCCCTGTGCTGGTGGGTGGATAGTTTCTAGTTCTTGCTTTCAACAGGGTATAACCCTTCAATTGTTCTAACTACAGGTAGGGCTCTCAGTTCCAACTCTCTGCCAACTCTACTGTCCCCTTGTGGCTTTAAAAACCCAAGTGCTCTGTTTACCTAAATGAGCAAATACTTCTCATCCAAGTTGCTTCAGCAGCAACTTTAGCACCTCTCTCTCAGGTTTTCAGTTCCATCTTTGATTTGGGAGTTTTGGAGATTTCTCTTCTTTTCTTGGGAGCTTAGCTACATATTTACAAGGATTTTGTGTGTGCGTGTGTGTATGTGTTTTACCCAGCATTTCTAGGAGTTTGTGGCAGAAAGTTGTTTTTTGTTTTTAATGTTACAAAATCTCAACAGTTCTGGAAATGCAGTTCCTCTACTCTCCATTCTTTTTTCTCTCTTTCTCTCCATTGGATGTGTCAGATCAGAGAAAGACACCCATATTTGGAATATGGACAGGAGTCCCAACCTTAGTTTGGCATCCTTCTTACATACAATCTCCTGCATTAAATTTTTTATTTCATCTACAGTTAATTATAGATTCCAAGGGGAGCAGATGTGGCCCAAGCAGTTGAGTGCCTGCTTCCCACATGGGACGTCCCAGGTTCGGTTCCTGGTACCTACTAAAAACAAACAAATGGGAAAAAAAAATGCTAACTCAGGGGAGCTGATGTGGTTCAGTGGTTGAGCACTGGCTTCCCACATACAAGGTACTAGGTATGAGAGAGAGAGAGAGTCCAAGAAGCTGTCCCAGGGAGTAGATCCCAGAGAAAAGATTCCAAATCTTCTCCTACATTCTAATTTTGCCAATTCATTTTTATTGTAGTTTTTATTGCCATATATATATATGAGATTATTTTATGAATCCCCCAAAGAGAAAGATTATGTTTGTAAACTAATCTATTCCTCTGGGTGTGATACCCTTTGATTGTATTAAATTCAGTTGAGGGGTCTTTGATTAAGATTACTTAATAAGATCAACCTAGGGCTTTTGATTGGGCTATGTCAGAGACTCAGGTTGAGTCCCTGCCCCCTCGCTTGGTCTGATATAAATGGATACTCACTTAAGAAGACTGTGGGAAGAGAGAAATCTCTGTCTTTTTCGATCCTGGGGCCCTGGGGAGAGAGGAGTCATTGGGCTGATAGTTTGTAGCTGACCTTGGGAAGAGACCATAACAGCCGAGACTGATATAGAAGGCCTGGAAAGAAATGAGCCTGGAGAGTGAGAACTGGAAGCCTGCAGGGGAAGGAGGGACCAGACAGAGATCAGTGACCCTCTTGCTTCAACATGTGGCAACTGACTTTGGTGAGTTGGACTTTTTATGGCCTTTTAAATGCAAGCTTTTACCCCAAATTAATACCCTTTATAAAAGCCAACAGATTTCTGGTACTTTACATTGGCACCCCCTTGGTGGACTAATATAATATATAACATAAAATTTGCCATTTTAACCATTTTTAAGTGTACAATTCAGTGACATTAATTACATTTACAAGATTGTGCTACTGTCACCACCATCCATTACTAAGATTTTTTTATCACCCAAAACAGAAACTCTATACCCATTAAACAATAATTCCCCATTCCCTCTCCCTCTAGCCTCTGGTATCCTCTAATCTACTTTCTGTCTCTATGAATTTGTTTATTCTAGAGATTTCATATAAATGAAATCATAACAATATTTGTCCTTTCATGTCTAATTTCACTCAGCATAATGTTTTCAACGTTCATCCTTGTTGCAAGTATCAGAACTTTATTCCTCATTATAGCTGAATAAAATTTCATTGTATGTAAATATCACATTTTGTTTATCCACTCATCTGCTGATAGTCACTTAGGTTGTTTCCTTTTTTGGCTATTGTGAAAATGTTGCTATGAACATTGGTGTGGAAGTATCCATTAAATTCTTTGGGATATATACATAAGAGTGGAATTACTGGGTTATATGGTAATTCCATGTTTAACTTTTTGAGGAAACTCCACACTGCTTCCTACAGTGGCTGAGTCATTTTACATTCCCACCAACAATGCACAAGAGTTCCAATTTCTCCACATCTTCAACAACACTTGTTATTTTCTGGTTTTGTTTTGTTTTGTTTTTTAATAATAACTATCCTAGTAGGTATGAAGTTGTGTTAGTCAGCCAAAGGGGTGCTGATGCAAAGTACCAGAAATTTGTTGGCTTTTATAAAGGGTGTTTATTTGGGGTAAAAACTTGTATTTATAAGGCCCTAAAGAGTCAAACTCAAGGTTACTGCCTTACCAAACTCTGTTGCCAGGTGTTGAGACAAGATGGCGGGCAATGTCTACAAGGATTCAGCCTTCTTCTTCCCACTTAAAGCTCTGTGGGTCCAGCTTCTTCTGATCTCAGCTGTAGGCTGGCATAGGGCTCGTCTTTCTTCCTCTGTGTATCTTCTCTGTGAATCTCCTTCTGTGTTCTCCTCAGTGAGTGTCTGTTATATAGCCCACCAAGGGGGCAGGGACTCAACCCTGTATACCCTAATGACATGATTGAATCAAAGCCCTAATCTCAACATAATCAAGTAAACAGTAAAACCTTTGAATTTTTTTAAAGATTTATTTTATTTATTTATTTCTCCCCACCCCCTTGTTGTTTTTCACTTGCTTTGTCTGTCTTCCTTGTTTCTTTAGGAGGCACTGGGAGCCAAACCTGAGACCTCTGATGTGGGAGGAAGGTGCCTAATCACTTGAGCCACCTCTGCTCCCTGCTTTTGTTGTATCTTTTGTTATGTTTGTTTCCTCCCCATGTCTCTTGTTACATCAGCTTGCCATGCCTGCCCATTGCATCAGCTTGCCGTCTTCTTTAGGAGGCACTGGGAACCTCTGCTCCCTGCTTTTTGTGTCTCTCATTATGTTTTTTCTTCTTGTGTCTCTTGTTGTGTCAGCTTGCCATACCTGCCCATCGCGCCAGCTCATTGTCTTCTTTAGGAGGCACTGGGATCCGAACCAGTGACCTCCCATGTGGTAGGTGGAAGCTCTGTCACCTGAGTCACATTCACTTCCCAAAAAACTTTTTTTTTTTTAAACAATTTATTGAAGTATATCATTCATATATGAACATACATAAACTATAAGTGTTCAGTGAACATCATGATCTTACAAAACAAACATGCATAACATCATACAGGGCTCCCACACATCACCCCCCCACACACACACAAACATCCTGCATTGTTGTGAAACATTTGTTAACAAATCATGAAGGAGCATCGTCAAAATATTACTACTAACTATAGTCTGAATCTTCCTCCCCTATACATTTTTTTAAGGATTTACTTACTTTTATCCATCCCCCTCTACCCCTGTTTTTGCTATTTCTGTGTCCATTCACTGGACAACTCTCTGTGTCCATTTTCTGCCCTCTCTTCTCATCCTTCTCCTCCTGTCTTCACTGGGATTGGATCCTCAGAACCTCTGATGTGGGAGAGAGGCGTCCTACTATCACCTGCACCACCTTAGTTCCTGTTTTTTCGGTGCAGCTCATCTTGGGTCTACCTTGTGTCAGTCTCCTGTTACGTCGTCATCTTGCTGCGTGGCTTGTGGTGACTAGCGGCGCACCTGTGCACAGGGCCTGGTGGCCCACGCAATTTCTATATTATTATTTTTTTTAATTTTTACCTGGAGGTCCTGGGAGACGGATGCCCAACCACCCGAGCCACATCTGTCCCCCTGCTATATCTCTTAAGGTTGACCAAAGATACCCAAAGTTACATTCTTTTCCCATACAGGATGGTCATATAATAAATCAGGCTTAGTTTATCACCAGCATCCTAAAAACCAGACCTTGGGAGAAAAACTAGGTCTGGGGACACACGCATGGTTTCTAATATAGCAAATGTTTAACCTACCCTGATTATCACAAAATCAGGACAGCGAGAATATTTGCATCCAAAAATCTTTGAATTTAATATAGTCAAAGGGTATCACATCCAGAGAAACAGACCAGTTTAGAAACATAATCAATATCTCTTTTTGGAATTCATAAATATCAGACTGCCACAGAAGTAGTATCTTACTGTGGTTTTGATTTGCTTGTCCATAATCATCAATGACATTGAACCTCTTTTCACGTACTTACTAACCATTTGTATATCTTCTTTGGAAAAATCTCTATTCAAGTCTTTGCCCATTTTTTAAAAAATTGGGTCATCTTTTTGTTGCGAATTGTAGAAATTCTTTATATATTTGAGATAATAAACCCTTATCACACATATGATTTTCAAATATTTTCTCCCTTTCTGTAGGTTGTCTTTTCACTCTCTTGAAAATATCCTTTGATACACAAAAGTTTTTAATTTTGATACAGTCTAGTTTTATCTATTTTTCTTTTGTTGCCCCTGCTTTTGGTGTTATATCTAAGAAACCATTACCAAATACAAGGTCCTAAAGATGTGTCCCTATGTTTTCTTCTAATTAGGCCCTTGATCCATTTTTAATTTTTGTATAAAATGTGAAGTAGGGCCCAATTTCATTCTTTCACATGTGGATAACCAGTTGAAAAAGCATTTAAAAAAATTCAAATGATATCTATAAGGGTTGAATCTTATCCATATATTAGAGATTCCCCGGAAGTGGAGAGGCAACCTCTTTTATTGGCCATGTCAAAAATAGTGGGAGGTCTAGTTTAAGTAAAGCTTCCCTTGGGCACACTGCTTCAATTTACTTTACATTTACTTTGGAAGAGATTTACTTTACAGGAGGGCCTGAAAATTCTGTGTCAAAGGAGATTTTTGTGTCAAAGGAGATCTTCGGATGCATTACTTTCATATAGATTAATTGGAATGACCCAGATGAGCACAAAAGGAATGGGTATTTTTATTTCTTCTTCAGAAAGGTACAAGGAAAAAAGATTAGGAGATTTGATTTTGTAGCATGAGGAACCAGAGGGAAGATAGAGGGAAATGAGAAAAGAGCTCAGTAAAGGGCATGGGATGGAAATTGGACACATAGGTTGAAACCTTAGGAGGAGCAAACTTTGGGGTGGTATGTGATTAGGGGTCTCCCTGGAGTCAGATGGCACTCTAAAAAGAGGTCACTAAAGAAAGTTTAATAGAGGACTATTTAGAAAATCCAATAAAGATTGCTGAAGCACCCAGGGGTTGACAACAGCTAGAAGCTGTTTCTACTCTCACACCTGTAGGAGCAAGAGGAGGAAGTAGTTATTGGAAACCGGTGAGAACCATAGCTGTAGGATCTGTCTGCTGGATGGATCTGTGGCCTTCAGTCAAGAATGAAGTCCCTGTAAAAAAATTGGCCCAGTAGGAAAGATGCTCTAGGAAGCAATACCTGATCTCCCTCTCCACCAAATATCTAATCTCCTGCTGGTGCCTCACATTGGCCTAACAGAACTAAAAGCCAGAAGACAAGGGAACAACCACTATGGAGGACTGTTTGGCAGTTCCTAAAGAAGTTGAATATAGACTTGCCATATGACCCCGCAATACCACTACTGGGTATATACCCAGAAGAACTGAGAGCAGTGACACGAACAGACATCTGCACACCAATGTTCATAGCCACATTATTCACCATTGCCAAAAGTTGGAAACAACCTAGTGTCCATCAACAGATGAATGGATAAACAAACGGTGGTTTATGCACACGATGGAATATTATGCAGCTGTAAGAAGAAATGAAGTCATAAAGCATATGGCAACATGGATGAACCTGGAGGACATTATGTTGAGTGAAGCAAGCCAGACACCAAAGGACAAATACTGTATGAATGCGTTACTATGAACCAAATATATTGTGTAATATATTATTTTATTTAAAAAAAAAAAAAAAAAAGGCAAGGGAATCTTGTTGATGCAGTTCAAAGAGGTCAGCCTTATTAGACAAGAACAGTATGGAGAGGGGTGTCTAGTGAATCCAACAGGCACATGGGAAATTTCCAGCACAGGTAGTACCTGCACCATTGGTTGGAGAGCATGGTACTTAGTGTGGGTACAGGGAAAGACATCAAATGTAATCACCCTCTGACTATCTTCTTTTCATTTGTCCCAGTCTTGCTTCCATATTGCCTTTGCTAATGACTTTTCATGTCAAAATTGTACCTTAATGATGTTGAAAAGGCACCAGGTTTTGGTGACTGTCTGCCAGGGGATTACCTACATGCTCTCTTTATTCCATACTTGCTCTTCCCAGCTACACTTCCCATGGAAAGGTGACAAAAATCAATCCTATCATCTGGCAACCCCAAAGGGCTGCCTATGCAAAGTACCAGAAATCTGTTGGATTTTATAATGGGGAATTATTTGGGGGTAAAATCTTACAGTTCCAAGACTGTGAAAAATCCAAACTGAGGAACCATTAGAGATGCTTTCTCACCAAAGTCAGCTACTATTGATCCTGGTGTGTTGCCACATGGTGAAGCAAGATGGCTGCTGATCTCTGTGAGGTTTCAGCCTTCCCCTCTGGACTCACTGTCTCCTCTTTAGTTTCTCTGTGGACCCAGCCTCTTGGGGATCTGTGCTTAAGCAATCTTCTCTCTTACCTGGCAGGATCAACATGGAAGCTCCCTTTTTCTTTGTCTGAGTGAGTCTCTTTCTGTATTTCGGTTTATATCAGACCCAGCAAGGGGGTGGAGATCAACCTGAGTTACACCTCACTGACATAGTCCAATCAAAACCCTAAAGAGATCATATCACATAATCTAATCAAAGACCTCTCAACTGAATTTAATGCAATCAAAAGGTTTAACACTCAGAGGAATAGATTAGTTTACAAATATAATATTTCTCTTTTTGGGATTCAAAGGGTGGAATATGGCAGTTTGAAATTATTTTATGAATCCCAAAAAGAGAACAATTATATTTGTAAACTATCTATTCCTCTGGGTGTGATACTATTTGTTTGCATTAAATTCAGGGGCCTTTGATTAGATTACTTGATAAGATTTTTTAGGGATTAGATTAGACTACATCAGTGAGGCATGACTCAGGTTGAATCTCTACCTTCTTGCTAGGTCTGATATAAACCAAAACACAGAGGAAGACTCACTTGGTGAGACACAGGAGGAAAAATGAAACTGCCATGTTTGATCCTGCCATGTAAGAGAAAAGATTCTTAATCATGAATCCCCAAGAAGCTGGGCCCACAGAGCAACACTCAAGAAGAGATGAGCCTTATGCCTCATAGTTTGCAGCTGAAATTGGGAAGAAACCAGAGCAGCTAAGCTGGAGAGAGGAAGCCCAGAGGGGAAGGCAGAGACCAGGCAGAGATAGCCCACCATCTTGATTCAACACATGGCAGCTGATAATGTGATGGGGCATTCAAAACACCTCTTATGCTGGGAGCTGATGTGGCTCAGTAGTTGAGTGCCGGCTTCCCACATGTGAGGTCCTGGGTTCAATCCCTGGCCCTGGAACCTCAAAAAACAAACAAACAAACAAAAAAACACACACCTCTTATATGGTGCCTTGAGTTGGACTTTTCATGGCCTTGGAACTGTAAGCTTTTACTCCCAAAAAATACGCTTCATAAAAGCCAACGCATTTCTGGTACTTTGCATTGGTAGCCCTTTGGCAAACTAAAACTTATGAGTTGAAGGATCAGGGTAACTCTACCCCACCTGGTATCTCCCCAATTAAACCCAGTCTCCCCAGACTATATCCTCTCCCATTTAGTCTCTTGTGTCTTCATTTAATTGTTGACCTTGCCTCATTGGGTAGTGTGATAGGTTGAATTATGTACCCTAGAAAAACATGTTCTTAATCTCTTTTTTTTTTAAGATTTATTTTTATTTACTTATTCCCCTCTTCTCCCCCCTCCCCCCACTGTTTTGTGCTCACTGTCTGCTCTCTGTGTCCATTTGCTGTGTGCTGTCTGTGTCTGCTTGTCTTCTTTTCTCATCTTCTCTTTAGGAGGCACCGGGAACTGATTCTGGGACCTCTGATGTGGGAGAGAGGCACTCAATCGCTTGAGCCACCTCTGATCCCGGGTTTGTTGTGTCTCTCATTGTCTCTCCTCTTTGTCTCTTTTTGTTACACCAGCTCTCCGCGTGGGCCAGCTCTCTGTGCAGGCCAGCTCTCCTTCACCAGGAGGCCCTGGGAAACAAACCCAGGACCTCCCATATAGTAGAAAAGAGCCCAATCACTTGAGCCACATCTGCTTCCTGCTGTGTTCTTAATCTTAATACATTCCTGTATGAACCCTTGCAAATAGGACCTTTTGAAGATGTTATTTTTAGTTAAGGTGTGTACAGCTGAATCAGTTTGGGCTTTAATTGAGATCACTGGAGTCTTTTATAAGCAGAATTAAATTGAGACATAGAAAGAGAAAAGTGACATGAAGAGGAAGCAGAAGTCAACAGAACACAGAAGAGAAAGGAGAGGACATCGCCATGTGATGGAAAAGTCAAGGAACCGCAGGGACAATGCCAGCCAGAAAGCTTCTGACCCCAAGAAGAAACTAGTCTTCTAGCCTCTGAAACTGTGAGCCAATAATTTCCTGTTGTTAAGCTTACCCATTGTATGCTATTTGTCTTAGCAACTGAGACTCTAAGACAGGTAGCTATAGAGAAAAGTGAGTAAAAAGAGGAGGAAGAAGTAGCAAAAAGATAGTGCATTACCTCTCTTTGTTTCATAATCATCAAAATGGGAAGCAGGTGCACAACTGCTTGAGCCATGTCTGCTCCCGATGATGTCTTTTTTTTTTTTTTTTTTTTAACCAGGAGGTCCTGGGAATCGAACCCAGGTCCCTCCATATGGGAGATGGACGCCCAACCAGTTGAGCCACATCCGACCCCTTTGATTATGTCTTGATTTGGATATTATCTTGGACTCTAACTGTAAGCTAATAAATTCCCATTGTTTAAAGGCAACCCATTTCATGGTATCTGCTTTGAGCAGCCTAGGAAACTAAAACACCATTCAACAGAGGCTCCGGAGCTAACTTTTGCTCATTTGTTTATTCAATAACCATGGCCCTGTAATATTGTTCTTAGCATTTGAGGGTAATATTACTCATAATTATTGGTAACTTTGTGTGTTAACATGGCTTATAGACCAAGGCTAGTCTAATGTTCCTTTTGAGACTGCATAATCAATTTTCTGGTCTTTAGAAACAGCCAGTAATTGAAACATCTGGTGCCATTTGTTAGTTTGATTCCCACCCCCCCCCATACACACCCCTCCCCAACCCCCGTGGTAGGTCACTGACCTTCTATAAAACTGGTCACTCCATTTGTGGTTACAAAACCTTGGGTTAGTCTTTCTGCCTTTGTGATTTCTCAGATAAATTACAAATATGATGTGCCAATTCTGGTAACAGGGAACCAATAGAATCAAGAGTGCAGAAATCATTGGCCTTGACTGTAGCATCCAGCTCAGTGTGCTAACCCGAAGGTGCTCAAGAACATCTGTTGATGGACTAAATGAATGATCTTGAGAGTTACATTTACAATCCAGAGTAGGAGGATATAGTGATAATGTGACTGAGAATTTAAAAGCAAAATTGGGATAATTAATAGCAGTACCTACCTTGCAGGGGTTGTTGACGATTAAATGAACTAAGATAGGTGAAAATGCCTTCTGAAACTTTGAAGTCCTATACACCTGTTAATTATTAGCTTATACACAGATGTTGTGGATAAGTAGTCTTTCTGGAAAGAGCATAAAATTTGGAGTCAGAACATACTGATCTCCGCTCCCCGAGCACTGCCCCCAATTGTGTGGCCTTGGGAAAGTTGCTTACTCTCTCTGAGCTTTATTTTTTTCATCTGTAAATAAAATGGGGATGATAATCTTTTTTTTTTTTTTTTAACATTTTTTAAACTTTATTTTGTACATTTAATAATTGAAAATATAAACAATTAAAAACTAAAAAGTAAACAGATGAATAAATATATACATTTCTCAATTAAATGTAATGGATACATATAATTTTTTTTTTTAAATCAAACAATATATTACACAATATATTTGGTTCATAGTAACGCATTCATACAGTATTTGTCCTTTTCTGTCTGGCTTGGGGTGATATTATCTTAATTTCCCTTCAATGTATAGCTCAGGGGGCAGTTGTGAAATGCTTCGAAAGTTATTAAGCACAATGTAGACTTTTTTGTTTTATTTGGGTGATTAGTACACCATGATTCAGTGGACAGAATGTCAATAGGATACACAGTATTACTTCAGCAGGGACAACAAATTTGAAAATTTCTCAGGGAATTCCATTTCATTTGATTGTTGAAGTTGTGGACCACGCAAGGGTGGACTCCACAGCCTTAGTGGAATCTTCTAACCAGCGGGGCTGACAATGAAATCTGTGGATAATTCCCAATCCTAAGTATCAGGTAACCTGCTCTCCCAACATGATTCCTTTCCGTGATTTGTAAAGGATAGTATAATCAGGAGATTTGCATTTTCCAATGGGTTTAATAGTAACAGCACTAGACAGAGAATCAAGATGGATTGAAGATTCAATTTTACTTTCTCACTGTGTGATCCAGACAAGACATTTTTCATTTCTTAGCTGGAAAAGAGAATAATGAAGTCTACTCCACAGGACAGTGAAGAAACTAAAATAAGTTTGTACATGTAATGTAATTTTGTAGACTGCAAAGCACTGAACAAATTATAAGCCTTAGGATTCTTTCTAGAAGCTGAGGGAGATATCACTGAGCAGTAAAAACTCCCTTACACTCACAGAGCAGAAGGGGAGAGAAGAAAAAGCAAAAGTTCTGGATAATTCACAAACTGGAATAACCAGCTCTGGGTCCAAAATAGAGCACTGCTGGCAACTCCAGTGGCCAGGCAGTGGGGCCTATGAGGAAAAGCTGAAGAGGTTACAGAAAAGATAGATGATTTTCGAGTACACACGGAAAGGTTATAGGAAATATGGTGAACAGCTATGTGTCATTTCTACAGAGAACAGGACTTGCAGGTGGCAAATAACATCTCCAAAATGTCCTATTTACAATGGGTTTACATTCACAGGAATGGGATTAAGATTAAGATCATGTTTGTTTTTTCTCTTGGGGAGCTGCTGGGCAATTTGATGTAATTATGAATTCCAAAAATATAATTGGATCATGCTTGTAAACTGATCTGTTAATCTGGGCATGATTAAGTTATGATTAGGGCGTTGACTGGGCCACGTCAGTAGGGTATTGAGCCCCACCCCTTGGTGGGTGGGGTGATCGAATATAAAAGGCAAGGCGAAGGACATAGGGAGCAGTTTTTTTTGTTTTTTGTTTAAAATTTTATTTATTTATTTATTATCCCCCCTTGCTGCTTGTGCTCGCTGTGTCCACCTGCTGTGCAGTTTTTCTGTGTCTGCTTATCTCCCCCCTGCCAGGTCGTCCTGCTGTGTCAGCTCACCGTGCCACTCAGGCTGGCTTGCCTTCACCAGGAGACCCGGGGAATCGAACCTGGGGCCTCCCATATGGTAAACGGGAGCCCTATTGATTGAGCCACAGCCGCTTCCCAGAGGGAACAATTTTTGAGAAGCAGTTTTGATGTTGGAGAGAAGGCCCCAGGAAAAGAGAAGCGAGCCGTTTGCCTGATAGTCTACAGCTGACCTTGTGGAAGAAACAGAGGAGCTAAGCCCAGAGAAAAACGCAGCCCCGGGAAGAGAGGAACACAAGAGCCTGAACCCTAGCAAACG
Organism: Tolypeutes matacus; assembly: GCA_026826555.1. Lineage (NCBI taxonomy): Eukaryota > Metazoa > Chordata > Mammalia > Cingulata > Chlamyphoridae > Tolypeutes > Tolypeutes matacus. Next base: position 50,050,476 of record JAKSZT010054487.1, on the reverse strand, counting down.
TCGGCAGCTGTCTTGCTCCAACACGTGGCAATGGACTTTGGTGAGAGAAGAAACTTAATGCTTTATGGCCTGGTATCTGTGGACTTCTACCCAAAATAAATATCCTTTATAAAGACGAACACATTTTTGGTATTTCACATTAGCACCCCTTTGGCTAACTAATACAGGGGGTAAGATAGGGGTTCTATTTCATTCTTTTGGTTATGGATATCCAGTTCTCCCAACACCATTTGTTGAAGAGACTGTTTTTTTCCCATTAGCGTGGGCTTGGTAGGTTTGTCAAAAACCAGTTGACTGTATAGGTGAGGGTTTATTTCTGGATTCTCAATTCTATTCCACTGATTGATGTTTCTATCTTTATGCCAGTACCATGCTGTTTTAACCACTGTAGCTTTGTAATATGTTTCAAGGTCAGGCAGTGAAAGTCCTCCTACGTTGCTCTTCTTTTTTAGAATGCTTTTGGCTATTTGGGTGCACTTATCCTTCCAGATGAATTTGGTAATTGCCTTCTCTAATTCTGCAAAGTAAGCTGTTGGGATTTTGATTGGTATTGCATTGAATCTATAAATCAGTTTGGGTAAGATTGACATCTTCACGATATTTATTCTTCCAATCCGTGAACACGGAATGTCTTTCCATTTGTTTAGGTCTTTTAAAATTTCTTTTAGCACTGTTTTGAACTTTTCTGCATATAGGTCCTGTACGTCTTTGGTTAAATTAACTCCTAAGTATTTGAGTCTTTTTGTTGCTATTGAAAATGGAATTTCCCCCTGATTTCTCTCTCAGGTTGTTCAGTACTAGTGTACTAAAAACATTACTGATTTTTGTGCATTGATCTTGTATCCTGCCACTTTGCTGAACTCATTTATTAGTTCAAGTAGCTTTCTTGTGGATACTTCAGGATTTTCTAAATACAGGATCATGTCATCTGCAAACAGTGAGAGTTTTACTTCCTCTTTTCCTATTTGGATGCCTTTAATTTTTTTTTTTTTTTTTCTTGTCTAATTGCCCTAGCTAGAACTTCTAGTACAATGCTGAATAACAATGGTGACAGTGGGCATCCTTGTCTTGTTCCTGATCTTAGAGGGAAAGCTTTCAACCTTTCCCCATTGAGTATGATGTTGGCTGTGGGTTTTTCATATATGCCTTTTATCATATTGAGGAATTTTCCTTCTACTCCTATCTTTTGAAGTGTTTTTATCAAAAAAGGATGTTGGATTTTGTTGAATGCCTTTTCTGCATCTATTGAGATGATCGTGTGGTTTTTTTCCTTCAATTTGTAAATGTGGTGTATTACATTGATTGATTTTCTTATGTTGAACCAGCCTTGCATACCAGGAATAAATCCCACTTGGTCGTGATGTATAAGTCTTTTGATATGCTGTTAGATTTGATTTGCAAGTATCTTGTTGAGAATTTTTGCATCTATGTACTTCATTACTTTCTATTATTTATATTCCATTGTATGGATATTCCACATTTTATTTTTCCATTTATCAGTTGATAGACACTTGGATTATTTCTACTTTTTGGCTATTATGTATAGTGTCACTTTGAATATTCAGATACAAATTTTTGTGTGGATATATGTTTTTAATCTCTTGGGTATATACCTAGGAATGAAATTGCTGGGTCATGTGGTAACTCTATATTTGACTTTTTGAGGACCTGCCAAACTATTTTCCAAAGTGATTATTCCATTTTACAATCCCATCAGCAATGTATGAGGGTTTCCATCTTTTCACATCTTTGTTGACATTTGTTATTGCCTGTCTTTTTTACTTTACTGGGTAAGAAGTAATATATCATTGTGGTCTTGTTTTGAATTTCCCTAACGGCTAATAATGTTGACCACCTTTGCATGTGCTATTGGCCATTTGTATACATTTCTTGGAGAAATCCTTTGCACATTTGAAAATTGGGTTATTTGTCATTTTATTGTCGAGTTGCAGAGTACTCTATCTTTATCAGATATTTTCTATCATCCCTTGGGGTGTCTTTTTGCTTTCTTGATGATATCTTTTGATACACAAAAGTTTTTAATATTGATGAAGTCCAATTTATCTATGTTTTTTTTGGTTGCTTGTGCTTTTGGTGTTGTATCTAAGAAATTGTTGCCTAATCTAGTGTCATGAAGATTTACTCCTATGGTTTCACATAAGTTTTAAAGCTTTAGCTCTGACATTTAGGCCTATGATCCATTTTGAGTTAATATTTCTATATGGTGTGAAGTGGGGCCACTTTTATAAAAATATTTTTCTACAGTGAAATTTAGGGGAAGTGGATGTGGCTCAAACAGCTGGGCTTCTGCCTACCACATGGGAGGCCCCAGGTTCGTTTCCTGGTGCCTCTTAAAAAGAAGACGAGCAGACAGCAAGTGCAAACAACAAGGTGGGGAGCGGGGATAAATAAATAAAAATAAATAAAGCTTTTAAAAACTTTTAACACACATATAGAAAAGTACAAAAAATTAAAATGCACAGTTCAATAAATTACCATGAGGCAAACACCCTATAACCAATACCCAGGTCAAGAAATAGAACATTGTCAGTACTTAAGCAACACCCTTGTGCTACTTCCTAATCTCCCTCCCCTATAAAGTATCTGCTACTCTTTAGGGTATCTCCTTCTTTGCTTTTCTTATCTGTACCATCTAAACATGGATCCCTAACAACATAGCTCACTCTTGCTGATTTTTAAAGCTTATATCAATGGGATTGTACTGTTCTGCCTCAAGTTGCTCAATATTATTTTGTGAGATTCATTCAGGTTTTCCAAGTAGCTGTAGTTCATGCATATTTATTGCTGTATGGTATTCCATTGCATAAACATGGCATGATATTGTTATCCATTCTATTTTCTTTTCAAAGATTTATTTTTATTTATTTATTCCCCCACCCCCACCATGCCTTGTTGTTTGCACTCGCTATCTGCTCTCTGTGTCCATAAATTGTGTGCTCTCTTTATCTGTTTGTCTTCTCTTTAGGAGGCACTGGAAACCGAACCTGGGACCTCCCTTGTGGGAGAGAGGCACTCAATTGTTTGAGCCACCTCCCCTCTCTGCTTTGTTGTGTCTCTCATTGTGTTTCCTCTTTGTGTCTTCTTGCTGTGTCATCTTGTTGCATCAGCTTGCTATGCCAGCTCGTCACACCAGCTTGCCATCTTGCTTGTCTTCTCCAGGAGGCACTGGGGACTGAACCTGGGTCCTCCCATATGGTAGGTGGGAGCTCAATTGCTTGAGCCACATCCGCTTCCCTATCCATTTCATTTTTGATGGTCATTTGGGTTGTTCCCAGTTTGAGGCTATTACAAATAATGTTGCTATGAAGATTCTTTTTCTTGTCTCTTGGTGCACAGTGCATGTACTTCTATTTGGTCTATACCTTGGAGTAGAAGTTTTAGACATGCCTATCTCCAGTTTCAGTAGAAAATGACAAAATGTTTTCCGATGTAGTTGTATCAAGGTAAACTCTCACAAGTTGTAAATAAGAGTTCTTGTTTTACACCCTTTTCTACAATTATTATTATCAGTCTGTTTGACTATAGCCATCCAGGAGGGTGTTCAGTGCTATCTCCTTGTGGTTTTAATTTGCTTTTCCTGAAAGACTAATGAGGTTGAGCACCTTTTCATATGTTTATTGACTATTTGGGTATCTGTTTTGGTAAAGGCCCTCTAGTTTTATGCCCATTTGGAAAAAAATGGGTTTTCTGTCTTTTTCTTATTAATTTCTAGGAATTCTAGATATATATTGAGTCCTTTGTCAGAAATATGTATTACAAATATCTTGTTCCATTCTGTGGCTTATTTTTTCAATCCTTTAATGGTGTCTTTTTTTTTCTTTTTTTTTTTTTTTAAGATTTTATTTATTTATTTATTTATCCCCCCTTGCTGCTTGTGCTCGCTGTGTCCATTTGCTGTGCGTTTTTCTGTGTCTACTTGTCTCCCTTTGTTGCGTCATCTTGCTGTGTCAGCTCACCACACCACATGGGCCAGCTTGCCTTCACCAGGAAGCCCCAGGAATCGAACCTGGGGCCTCCCATATGGTAAACGGGAGCCCTATCGATTGAGCCACCTCCGCTTCCCTAATGGTGTCTTTTTGATGAGCAGAAGTTCTTATCTCTATACAATCCAATATAGTGATTTTTTTTTTAATGTCCAAGTTAGGAAGCCTTTCTCTATCCTAAATTCATGTAGATATCCTTCTATATTATCTTCTTACAGATTTTACTTTTTGCGTTTCAACTTTAGATTTACAATCATATGGATATTTGTGAATGTTGTGGTATGGGTTAAATTTAAGATGTTTTTTTTTTTAAAATAATATGTCCAATCATCCCAGCACAATTTATTGCAAAGATCTTCCCTTCCAAACTGCCCTCAAGTGCTTATGTTGTCACAAATCATATGTTCATTAAGCTTTGGTCTATGTCTGAGCTCTTTATTCTATTTCATTGATCTCTTTGTCTGGCCTTACGTTTCCATAGTTTGAAAAACAACTTGTGAAGTTCTGCTGCTGGTGGGGAGTGGAGGTATGGAAGTTTTGATTGGGATTGCACTAAATCTATAGTTCAATTTAGGGAGATGACATCTTCATAATATTGTCTACTAGTCTAGATGTTTGGTATATTTCTCCATTTATTTAGATCTTTGATTTCTCTCAAAAATGTTTTAACAAAAGAAAAAAAACAAAAATAAAGAAAAAAGAAAAAAAATAAAAAAGAAGAAAAAAATGTTTTAACATTCTTTGTGTAGAGCTTTATACATCTTTTAAAAAAATTTTTTTTTTTTTTTGTTTACAGAAAGTTTAATAACATGTTGGGACATTTAGATGGATTTACAAAGTAGTCCTTCAAAGGTTCAAACATTTCTAAAATCCAGTTGACAAAAGTGCTGCCAGCTGAAGTATTTTTTTATTCAAGATCAGCTGCATAAGAAAATTTTGT
>JAKSZT010054487.1:49887847-50045132 GCA_026826555.1 Tolypeutes matacus | reverse complement strand
TATATATATATATATATATATATATATATATATATATATATATATTTTAAGAGGTACTTAGATTACCTAAAATATTACACGGAACCCACTGGGATTCCCATGTTGCCCACCTCCCACACCTCCCACCACATCCCACACAAACATCTCCCACAGTGTGGCCCACCAACCTCAATGAACTTACACATCCTGGAGCCTTGCCACCAACCATAGACCACAGTTCACACTGTAGACCACACTCTCTCCCACTCAGTTCTGAGTGGTGTGTGCTGATTTAAAATGGCCTACATCCGAACCCGGGGCCTCCCATATGGTAAACGGGAGCCCTACTGATTGAGCCACAGCCGCTTCCAATTCTAATTTTTATATATGTTCAAATATGTTCTGTGAGAATAATGATATTTTTATTATTCTTTTAGAACTCTTCTTTTTTTTTTTTTTTTTTTTTTTTTTTGAGGGATAAACAGTTTTTCCTGGACTCTGACTAGGAATCTGTGAGTCTTGAGGACTTTTGTTTATTTGTTAGCTTTCTTTTTCATATTCTTCTTGGCCTATTTGAGCTATTTCCACTTCCTGCAGTGAATCTTGGCCTTCTGCTTCCTATTTTCCTCCAGGATGGCTGTTACTATCTGTCATTCCAGCCAGACTTATGAACTAGGTGCCTTATGTAGGCAAACTTATATATGGGCTTCAGGCACACAAAATTTCAGCAGAAATGATCATCTCTTTTTTTCTTGGAATTTAGGATCCTTTCAATCAACTTGAGGTGCTCCAGAGTGGCTGACCCATACAGAGTGCTGGCCCATGCGGAGTGCTGGCCTGTGCAGGAGTGTTGGTCGAGCAGAGAGCTGGCGGAGCAAGATGATACAGAGGAGAGACAATAAGAAATGCAGCAGACCAGGGAGCTGAGGTGGCACAAGAGATTAAGTGCCTCTCTCCCACTCCAGAAGGTCCCAGGATTGTTCCTGGTGCTTCCTAACGAGAAGACAAGTAGACAAAGAAGAACAAACAGTAAATGGACACAGACAGCAGACAGGGAGCACAAAAACAATGGGGGGGTGAGGGCGCGTGAAATAAAATAAATCTTAAAAAAAAAAAAAAAACTGGCTAAGACATGCTTGGTCTTGTTGAAGCAGCACACTTTGCACAGTTCACATGAAGATGTACCTGGAAGCTCAGAAGTAGCAGGGACCCTTGGACAGGTTAATGTCCACGTGGAGGAAAGGCCACAGACTTCAAACTAATTCAAATTAGAAGTTGCCAGAATGTTAATGTCCTTACGATGCATGACGGCCACCTTCTAGCCCAATAGTACTGGTTTGGCCACTCTGGCCTCCAGGGGACCCTAGAGGTGGTATCAGCCATCTAGCACCATTTGGGGCAGCTTTCCAGGAAAAGTAATCCCTATGGTTTTTTTTTTTTTTTAAGATTTATTTTTATTTATTTATTTATCCCCCCTTTGCTGTTTGTGCTTGCCGTGTCCACCTGCTTTTGCGTTTTTCTGTGTCTGCTTGTCTCCCCCTGCCAAGTCATCTTGCTGCGTCAGCTCACCTGCCACGGGGGCCGACCTGCCACGGGGGCCGGCTTGCCTTTACCAGGAGGCCCTGGGAATCGAACCCGGGGCCTCCCATATGGTAAATGGGAGCCCAACCAGTTAAGCCACAGCCACTTCCCTCCCTATGCATTTAACTTTATGTTCTTGTCTTTTGCACTAGTTGGAATGCTAATACGATGTTGAAAAGTAGTGGTGAAAACAGATATCATTGCTCCCAATCCTAGGGGGAAAGTTTTTGATATTTTACCATTAGGTAAAAATGTGTCCTGTAAGGTTATAAATACCTTTATCAGGTTGCAGAAGTTCCCTTCTAGTTTGTTAAGAGATTTTTTTTTTCATGAATGGTTATAGAATATTACAAATTATTTTTCATCCTCTACTGAGATGATTTCATGATTTTTCTCCTTTATTCTTTTAATATGTTGAGTTACATCAATTGACCTTTCAAATGTTAAAACACCCTACTTGTTCATAATTTATTATTCTTGCTATATATTGTGGAATCTGTTTTGCTACTCTTTGTTTAAGATTTTGACAACTGTTTTAGTTTGCTAAAGCTGCTAGAAGCAAAATACCAGAAATGGGTTGTCTTTTACAATAGGGATTTATTTGGGGAAATCTTACAGTTCTGAGGCTGTGAAAATGTCCAAATGAAGGCATCATTAGAGATGCCATCTCACTGAATTCTAGCTGAGGGCAATCCTGGACTCCTGCCACGTGGCAAGACTAAATGGTGGTTCTACCCATTTTGCTTTCTCCTCTAGACTCTCTTCCTTCCTTCCTTTTTCTTTTTAGGAGGTACCCAGGATTGAACCTGGCACCTCATTAATGGGAAACAGGCTCAACCACTTAAGCTACAACTGCTCCCCCAGACTCACTTTCTTTCTGAGCTCAGCTGTGGGTGATCAGGCATAGTGGCTCATCTCTCCTGGGCTGCTCTGCTCATTCCAGCCTCCTTGGAGTTTCTCTTTTTGTAGGTGATTCTGGAGTCCTCTCTCTCATGGCAGGGTAAAAACAGTGGCTGTCTTTCTCTATGTGTTTGTGCTTTTAGTTTTCTGCTCATATAAGACTCCAGCAAGAGGGCCGAGATCCAACCTGGGTCACAACTCACTGACATAATCCAATCAAAGACCCTAAAGCAAGCTTATCAAAAGCTATCTAATCAGGGGGGCGGATGTGGCTCAAATGGTTGGGCGTCGGTCTGCCATATGGAGGGACCTGGGTTCGATCCCCGGGACCTCCCGGTAAAATTAAAAAAAAAAAAAAAAAAAAAAAAAATATATATATATATATATATATAGAAGGCACATGGGCTGCCAGGCTGTGTGTGCCCGTGAGCCACCAGGCCCTGGGAGCCATGCAGCAAGATGATGACGTAACAGGGAAGAGACAAGACCAGATGCTCTGAAAGCTCTGAAAACCAGGAACCGAAGTGGTGCAGGTGGCAGAACACCTCTCTCCTACATCGGAGGTCTCCAGGATGGAATCCTGGTGAAGACTGGAGGAGGAGTGTGAGAAGAGATGGCAGGAAACAGACACAGAGAATTGCCCAGCGAATGGACAAAAAAAGAGCAAATGGGGAAGGGGGGTTTAAAATGGATAAAGTAAAAAAAAAAAAAAAAGTTATCTAATCAAAAGTTCCCTTGACTGAATCTAACCAAAAGGTCCCAAATAAATAGGTTTACAGGCACAGGAATTGGTTTGCTTTCAGAATATAATTTTCAGGGGTCCACAAAAGACTCAAACCAGGACAATTATGTTAATGAAATTGGCATGTAATTTTCCTTTCTCTTAATACCATTCTCAGATTTATTTATTTATTCATTTATCTCCCCCTTGCTGCTTGTGCTCGCTGGGTCAGCTAACCACGCCCTGCGGGCGGGCTTGCCTTCACCAGGAGGCCCCAGGGACCGAACCCAGGGCCTCCCATATGGTAAACGGGAGCCCTACTGATTGAGCCACAGCCGCTTCCCCATTCTCAGATTTAGATATCAAGGATATGCTTGTCTCATGAAATGAGCTGAGTGATGTTTTCCTTTTTTTTTTTTTTTTTAATTAATTTGCCTGAAGAACTTAGGTAGGATGCACATATTAGCTTCTTGACTGTTTGGTAAACGTAAGCAGTGAATCCATCTCTTCCCAGAGTTTCTTTTGCAGAAAGTTTTACATTAGGATTTTTTTTTTTTTTATACAGTTGCCATTTTGCTGGCCCTTTTATTATTATTATAATTTTTTTAAACTTTATTTTGTATATTTAATAATTGAAAACATAAGCAATAAAAAACTAAAAAGTAAACACAGATGAATAAATATATACATTTCTCAACTAAATGTAATGGATACATGTAAATTTTTTTGTTGTTTTGTTTTTTGTTTGTTTTTTTGTGTGTGTGAATCAAACAATATATTACACAATATATTTGGTTCATAGTAATGCATTCATACAGTATTTGTCCTTTTGTGTCTGGCTTGCTTCACTCAACATAATGTCCTCCAGATTCATCCATGTTGCCATATGCTTTATGACTTCATTTCTTCTTACAGCTGCATAATATTCCATCGTGTGAATAGACCACAGTTTGTTTATCCATTCATCTGTTGATGGACACCTGGGTTGTTTCCAACTTTTGGCAATGATGAATAATGTGGCTATGAACATCGGTGTGCAGATGTCTGTTCGTGTCACTGCTCTCAGTTCTTCTGGGTATATACCAGTAGTGGTATTGCAGGGTCATGTGGCAAGTCTGTATTCAACTTCTTTAGGAACTGCCAAACAGTCCTCCATAGTGGTTGTACCATCCTGCATTCCCACCAACAGTGAAGGAGTGTTCCTATCTCTCCACATCCTCTCCAACACTTGTAGTTCTCTGTCTTTTTAATAGTGGCCATTCTGATAGGTGTGAAATGATATCTCATTGTAGTTTTGATTTGCATTTCCCTAATCATGAGTGATGTTGAGCATTTCTTCATGTGTTTTTTGCCTTTTGTATTTCTTCTTCGGAGAAATGTCTATTCAAGTCTTTGGCCCATTTTTTAATTGGATCATTTGTCTTTTTATTGTTGAGCTGTAACATCTCTTTATATATCCTGGATATTAAACCCTTATCAGATATGTGATTTCCAAATATTTTTTCCCATTGAGTTGGCTGCCTTTTCACCCTTCCACAAAGTCCTGTGAGGTGCAAAAGTGTTTAATTTTGAGGAGGTCCCATTTATCTACTTTTTCTTTTGTTGCACGTGCTTTGGGTGTGAAGTCCAAGAAACCACCACCTACTACAAGGTCTTGAAGATGTTTCCCTACATTTTCTTCTAGTAGTTTTATGGTCCTGGCTTTTATATTTAGATCTTTGATCCATTTTGAGTTGATTCTTGTATAGGGGGTGAGATAGAGGTCCTCTTTCATTCTTTTCGTTATAGATATCCAGTTCTCCCAACACCATTTGTTGAAGAGACAGTTTATTCCCATCAGCGTGGGCTTGGTAGGTTTGTCAAAAACCAGTTGACTGTATAGGTGAGGGTTTATTTCTGGATTCTCAATTCTATTCCACTGATCGATATGTCTATCTTTATGCCAGTACCATGCTGTTTTGACCACTGTAGCTTGTAATATGTTTCAAGGTCAGGCAGTGAAATTCCTCCCACATTGCTCTTCTTTTTTAGAATACTTTTGGCTATTCGGGTGCACTTACCCTTCCAGATGAATTTGGTAATTGCCTTCTCTGATTCTGTAAAGTAAGCTGTTGGGATTTTGATTGGTATTGCATTGAATCTATAAATCAGTTTGGGCAAGATTGACATCTTCACGATATTTATTCTTCCAATCCATGAAGAATGTCTTTCCATTTGTTTAGGTCTTTTAAAATTTCTTTTAGCATTGTTTTGTAGTTTTCTGCATATAGGTCCTGTACATCCTTGGTTAAATTAACTCCTAGGTATTTGAGTCTTTTTGTTGTTATTGAAAATGGAATTTTCTTCCTGATTTCCTCCTCAGATTGTTCAATACTAGTGTACAAAAACATTACTGATTTTTGCGTGTTGATCTTATATCCTGCCACTTTGCTGAAATCATTTGTTTGTTCAAGTAGCTTTGTTGTGGATACTTCAGGATTTTCTAAATACAGGATCATGTCATCCGCAAACAGTGAGAGTTTTACTTCCTCTTTTCCTATTTGGACGCCTTTAATTTTTTTGTCTTGTCTAATTGCCCTAGCTAGAACTTCTAGTACAATGTTGAATAACAGTGGTGACAGTGGGCATCCTTGTCTTGTTCCTGATCTTAGAGGGAAAGCTTTCAACATTTCCCCATTGAGTATGATGTTGGCTGTGGGTTTTTCATATATGCCCTTTATCATATTGAGGAATTTTCCTTTTATTCCTATCTTTTGAAGTATTTTTATCAAAAAAGGATGTTGGATTTTGTTGAATGCCTTTTCTGCATCTATTGAGATGATCATGTGTTTTTTTTTCCTTCAACTTGTTAATGTGGTGTATTACATTGATTGATTTTCTTATGTTGAACCAGCCTTGCATACCAGGAATAAATCCCACTTGGTCGCCATGTATAAGTCTTTTGATATGCTGTTGGATTCGATTTGCAAGTATTTTGTTGAGAATTTTTGCATCTATGTTCATGAGAGAGATTGGTCTGTAATTTTCTTTTCTTGTGGAATCTTTATCTGGCTTTGGTATTAGGGTGATGTTGGCTTCATAAAATGTGTTGGGTAATTTTCCCTCCTCTTCAATTTTTTGGAAGAGTTTAAACAGGATTGGTGTTAATTCTTTTAGAAATGCTTGGTAGAACTCACCTGTGAAGCCATCTGGTCCTGGACTTTTCTTTGCTGGGAGATTTTTGATGATGGATTCAATCTCCTTAATTGTGATTGGTTTGTTAAGTTCTTGTATTTCTTGTTGTGTCAGTGTAGGTTGGTTATGCATTTCTAGAAATTTGTCCATTTCATCCAGGTTGTCTAATTTGTTGGCATATAGTTTCTCATAATATCCTCTTATGATTCTTTTTATTTCTGTAAGGTCATTTGTAATTTTCCCCCTTTCATTTCTGATTGTATTTATTTGCATCTTCTCTCTTTTTTTCTTTGTTAGTCTAGCGAGGGGTTTGTCAATTTTATTGATCTTCTCAAAGAACCAGCTTTTGGTTTTGTTGATTTTCTCTATTGCTTTTTTGTTCTCATTTTCATTTATTTCCACTCTAATCTTTATTATTTCTTTCCTTCTTTTTGCTTTGGGATTGGTTTGCTGTTCTTTCTCTAGTTTCTCAAGTTGTTCAGTTAAATCTTTGAGTTTAGCTCTTTCTTGTTTCTTAATATAGGCATTTAGGGCTATAAATTTCCCTCTCAAGACTGCCTTTGCTGTATCCCATAAGTTTTGATATGTTGTGTTCTCATTTTCATTTGTCTCAATATATTTACTGATTTCACTTGCAATTTCTTCTTTGACCCACTGAATATTTAGGAGTGTGTTTTCAGTCTCCACACATTTGCAAATTTCCTTTTTTCCTGTCTGTTATTGATTTCTAGTTTCATTCCATTATGATCTGAGAAGGTGCTTTGTATAATTTCAATCTTTTTATATTTATTGAGAGCTGTATTGTGACCTAACATGTGGTCTATCCTGGAGAAAGATCCATGGGCACTTGAGAAGAATGTATAATCCGCTGAGTTTGGTGCAGTGTTCTGTATATGTCTGTTAGGTCTAACTTGTTTATCACATTGTTCAAGTTCTCTGTTTCCTTGTTGATCTTCTGTCTAGTTGTTCTATCTAATGATATGAGAGGGGTGTTGAAGTCCCCGACGATTATTGTAGAAATGTCTATTTCTCCCTTCAGTTTTTCCAGAGTTTGTCTCATATATTTTGGGGCACCCTGGTTAGGTCGTAGATATTTATGACTGTTATATCTTCCTGGAGGATCATCCCTTTTATTAATATATAATGGCCTTCTGCATCTCTTATCACATTTTGCATTTGAAGTCTGTTTTGTCTGATATTAATATAGCTACCCCTGCTCTTTTCTGTTTACTATTCGCATGGAGTATCTTTTCCCAACCTTTTACTTTCAGCCAGCTTGTATCCTTGTGTCTGAGATGAGTTTCTTGTAAGCAGCATATGGATGGCTCATGTTTTTTATCCATTCTGTCAGCCTGTATCTTTTGATTGGGGAATTTAATCCATTCACATTCAATGATATTACTGAAAATGCACTATTTATTTCCTCCATTTTATTCTTTGATTTTCATATGTCATCTTATTTTTGTCTTTCTTTTTACTCTTTTGGTTATCCTTTCTGCTTTTCTTTCTTCTATACTCTCCTCCAAGCCTCTCTCTCCTGTCTTTTTCTTTCAGGTTCTAAGGCTTCCTTTAATATTTCATGCAAAGGTGGATTCTTTTTTGCAAACTCTCTTAGTTTCTGTTTGTTTGTGAATACTTTATATTCACCTTCATATTTGAAGGACAGTTTTGCTGGGTAAAGAATTCTCGGCTGGCAGTTTTTCTCTTTCAGTTTCCTAATTGTATCATACCACTGTCTTCTTGCCTCCATGGTTTCTGAAGTGAAATCTGCACAAAGTCTTACTGGACGTCCTTTGTACGTGATCATTTTCTTCTCTCTTGCTGCTCTGAGCATTTTCTCTTTATATTTTACATTTTACATTCTGAATAATATGTGTCTTGGCGTAGGTCTATTTGGATTTATTCTTATTGGGGTACGGTGTGCTTCTTGGACATGAAAGTTCATTTCTTTCGTGAGAGTTGGGAAATTTTCAGCTATTATTTCCTCAAATACTCTTTCTGCCCCTTTTCCTTTCTCTTCTCCTTCTGGAACTCCAACGACACGTATGTTCTTGCGTTTTGTGTTGTCATTCAACTCTCTGAGCCCCTGCTCAATTTTTTTCATTCTTTTCTCTCTCTGTTCTTTTCTCTCTTCAATTTTAGCTGCTCTGTCTTCAGTATCACTTATTCTTTCTTCTATCATTTCGAGTCTGCTGTTGTGTGTTTCAAATGTATTTTTTGCTTCACCTATTGTGTCTTTCATTCCCATGAACTCCGTTACTTTTCTGTTCATGATTTCAAATTCTTCCTTACGTTCGTGCAATGACTTCTTGATGTCATTGATCTCTTTAACTATATTCTCTTTCATCTCATTAATTTGATTTTGGAAATGTGTGCTCATCTCACTGATTAGTTCTCTCAAATTCTGCATCTCTTCTGGGACTTTGCTGTATTCCTTTTCTTGGGCCATGTCTTCTATTTTCTTAGTATGGCCCGTAATTTTTTGTTGGTGCTTAGGCATCTGGTTAGTTTGTATTTTACTTAGATGCTCTATCTCTTTCTCTTTTATGGGGTTTTAGTGGCAGGAGGCTGTGAGTTACCACCGCTCTTTGATTTTTGGCTCAACCTTGATTGTTAGGATTGTTCTGCCGGTTGCTCAAAACTGGGCACTGGACCCAGTAACTGATTGTAGAGTCGTTTCCTAGGGCCTTGGGCAGGAGGCTATAGAGGCCAGGTAAAGACTCTCTTACTTATTAATTTTCTTATGTGTACTTCCTTGGTCTGCCAGGAGATGGCGCTTGTTGGCTGCTCTCAATTCAATGCCTGGTAGGAGCGTATTTGTTGTGACACAGACCAGATTTCCTGTCTGGGGGCTAGGAGCCCTGTGATTCAAACTTTCTGAGGCAGTTCTCCAGACCTCTCTAGTAGCGCCCCCCTTTTCCCAGCTAGGTAATATTTCCACTCCCTTCTGAATCCTCAACAATCAGTCCCTGTTAGTAGAGGATGAGATTGGGAAGTTTGTATATCTTTAGCCCCTTGCAGGCTCCAAGGCAAACAATGGCGCAGCCCCACCCAGCCTGGAAGGGCTCTCCGGATAGGGCAGACTAAACCTGGGAGTCCAAAGCAGGGTCAGCCCCAGGCTCTCTCTCCCCTCTCCTGTGGTGTCCTCAACAATTAGTCCAGGCTAGAAGAGAGGGAGGTTGTGAGAATCGGATTTCTCCAGACCTTTCCGGGCTCCCAGGGCAAACTGCCATGTGGAAGGGTCCTTTCCAGGCTCCCAGGGAAAACCCGCCGTGTGAAAGGGTCCGTGGGGCTCTGCAGCCCAAATTTCAGGTCCAAACCTGAGTCAGCCTAAGGCTGTGTCCCTCTCTCTCCCCTTTCCGGGAGTGGCAGATCCCTGAAGCCCCCTTTGTCTGTGGTCACAGGCCCAGGGGCCTGAGAATTCTGAAGAGTGTCGGGGAGGGTTCCGGCAGCAGAAGCTGCTACTTGCAACTCACAGTTCTGTAGTTGCAATTTCCCTCTTCTGTCCCTCTCTCTGCTGACCTAAACCCTAGAAGATCTTTTTCGGGGCTGTTTCAGCTTGTCCTCTAGCTATTTTTCTGGAGAAGAGATTCCCGTGTCTTACTAGTCCGCCATCTTCTCAGAAGTCCAGGATTTGATTAATAGTTATGGGACTGTCAGGTTTCTATTTCTTCTTGTGTCAGTTTTGGCCAGTGGTATATTTGTTTATAATTTAAACCCCATTATTATATTTTGTCAACATTTATTTACCCATGTATTTTCCCTTTTCATTCTTCTTCATTCCTTTTTGTCTCTCTGAGCTTAAATTAGTAATCATTTTCCATTTGCCTGCTAAGGTTTTCTCACATTTTTTTCCTTCTTCTTTTTAAATAATATATTTTACTTTCATTCTTGATAATCTTGAGGGTATTCTTTGGGTGTTGGAGTATGCTTTGCCTGCAAATGGGAAAGGCTTGAAGTGTCAGGGAGTTAACAACCCAGGAGCAACCCTCAACTACTGGGGGATGGAGTTGATGGAGAAATTTCCATACTTGCAGATTCCTCTCCATTCAGTGGGACAATTCTGAGGTGTGTCCCACACAGACTCTCAGAGGATCCACAATGAGATTGAGCTTCAATTGCCCTTAGTGGTTAAACACTTAACAGCATACCTTTTATTGGCTTTTCTCCCTTCCCTGTCTTATTTCTCCATTCCCATACAGTGCTTCCTGGGATCACCTCCTAAATAAATAACTTATAGCCAAATCCTTACCTCCAAGTCTGCTGAAATCTAAGACATGGCCTATTTTAGGGGTACAGCCCTTCAGGGTCTCAACACAAAGCAAGAGGAGCTTCTTAGTACTATCCACTATACTGGGTGGGGAGGGGCTAGACATCAATCCTTGTTGTCTTAGCCCCTAGTGCTTGTCAGAAGAACTGCTCAACATCTTGGCTTTGCAGCCTGTCTTTCTGGAATTGGCATTCATCCCAGAAGAAAAAGTGGCTCCAAATACAGAACTTACTTCCCTGGGTCTCATTCCTCCCTTGGATTTTGATTTAGTAATTGCTAATTATTTTGTTAGCTCTCTTGTGCCTTAAGCAGATTTAAAGAAATACTTTGTCTAGCTTTTCTAATTGTCCTCAAAGGGAGATTAGGCCAAATTATCAGAAAGCAAGTCCCCCATCCTCCTTTTCCAGGGTTATATTGCACTTTGACTCTTCAAGGAGCTTCTGCTTCAGCCCTGATTATCGTCACTCCCCTATTTCCATTCCTTCCTCCTCCATCCATGCCTTGGGCCTTTATAATTCCATGCCTTTTTTCTTGTTTTCCCCTGTCCAAAACATGAGCCACCGAAGTGTTAGAGCCCTGGAAGAGAAGATTTGTCCCAAACATGCCAGCCTGGGAAAACAAAAAGGCAGCAATGCCAGGGTAGTTTTCAGTCAGAGACCAAGTGGGTAGTTTGAATGGGCTGCCAAGAGGCAAGAGGCCTGCCTTCACTCAGGAGAGAAAGTCACAGTTCTAGGAAACAAGGAATGAGTAAATCAAGTTGGAAGCAGAGTGGAAGCAAAATGAAAAGATGAAGATGAAGGACAGATTTCGAAGAGAGAGAAATGAGGCAAGGCATAGGCATGGTGTGGAACTGGTTCAGGGTTAAATTTAAAAGGACCAGGTTTAAGGCAGAAATTACATTTGCCCAGGACATTCTTGAGGGCTCAGCTTAAATGACTGTCTTTAATTCTTTTGGCTGGAATCACTTCCTCCTTTAACTTCCATAGTACTTTCATTGCATTTATCATATATATTTTTTTCTGTTGCATCGAACAATCTGTTCCTTCTAAATTATTAACTATGGTCTCATGGAAAGAGCAGTGGAATCAGTCAGAAGATCTGTGTTTAAGACTCAACTTCAGCACTTATCTAAGGTGTCTGAGTCTCAGTGTCCTCATCTATATAAATGGGGATATTATTATTTATACCACAGTGTGATCTGAGGATTAAAAGACATATAGTATACATAGTGGTACATGCTGAGTTTTTGACAAATAAAAGTTTCCTTTTGCTGAGCCTGGGTGTTAGGAACTGCTCCAGGTGCTTGATGTACATTAGCTTACTTAGACCTCACTACAACCCTGTATAGCTCTATTATTATGGAATATTTTGCAAATGAGAAAAAAGAATCTGATAAGTTAAATAACTTAATCAATGTTACATTTAGTTAAGTAACAGAATCAAATCCTCGTCTGTTCTGGCTCTAAAACTAGCAGTCTCCATTGGCTAACCTGCCTTCCCATGGTTCACATGGACTTTTAATAGTGACCTTGAACTCACTTTTCAGTCTGAATTAATCTGGGCCAATGTTGGCCATGGTGACCTACAAAAGTGTTCCTTTATATATCTCAAGGGGTACTCAGCCTATCCTGATTTATAAATGTTCACATATTTTGCTCAAAGGAACTTCCTAAGCAAAAGAATGTGTGTTTATGTAATGCGTTAAGAGGAGGGAAGTGACATTTTCCCTTTAAAGATATTTCACAGGACCTCTGACTTAAGGAACAGCCACACAGACTGGGTAAGAGGCTTCCTGTGTTCAGTTTTGCCTTGGAAGTTCCCTCCTTTAAGATTTTTTTTCTTTTTTGAGGTACCAGGGCCAGGGATTGAACCTGGGACCTCATTATGTGGCAAGTCAGTGCTCAATCACAGAGCCACATTGGCTCCAATGAGTGGGTTTTTCCGTTTGTTTTGCTTGTTTGTTTTTAAGGAGGCACCGGGAACCAAACCGGCCTCCCATGTTGGAAGCAGGTGCTCAACCCCTTGGGCTACATCTACTCCCCCCTCCTTAGGTTTTAAGAGTTCCTCAGAGGTGCTTGTCATTTTGAGGGTATTATAAAACCAGAAAAAGGCAGATAAAAACCACTCAAAAATTTACAGTTAGGAGTCTACTGATCATAAGTTGAAGAACCCCCTTGTAGACGTGATATATCATCTTTCACTTAAAAGTAATTAAAAAAAATCATGAACCATTTAAATCAGGAAATTATTTGAAATTTCCTCATTTTGTCTTTGTGTCGCTAAGTGACGTTGGTGTTGTTGGGGCAAATTGAGGCGACTAGGATTATGATATAAAATGCTGCAAATAAAATAAAGCTTTATATAGATAAAAAAAAATAAATCTATAAGGGAATAAAAAAAATAAAATAAAAAAAAATAAAATGCTGCAAAGTCAGCTCCGTGATCCTACTGTCACCTTTTGGGAAGGCCCTTACATAACTACCTTACTTCTCCATTGAAAGTCTTGATTTCTTGCTTCTTAATCGGTTTTACACTTCCACTTTAAACACAACTGCGGGTGAAGGACAAGAAATAACAACCCCAAACCCCTAAGAGTTCGCAAAATAATTAGGGTCGCTCCAGGGAAATCAGTAAAAGAACGCTGGAGCTCCTCTTCCTTCCTCCTTCCTCAGGGACACACGCTCACCCTCGGTCCCGAACTCCCTCCCCGCCCTGGCGGAATCGCCCCTCCGCAGCCTCCTTCCCTAACACGTGCTCTCCGGAACACTCACTCCGGAGATATCCCACCCGCCCCGGAGGGCTGGGCTCGGGAGCCGACCCGGCCAATCCGCACGCGCCTTACAGCGTCGTGGCCAGACGACGTTGAGCCGCCCAATCCAAAAGGCCTTATCGCCCGTTTCCCGGAGCCCCGCCCCCTCGCAGTCGTGCCCCCGCCCGCCGGTCTCCTCCCTCCTCCTCCTCCTCCTCCCGTTCGCCCCTCCCCTCCCCTCCGGAGCGGAGCCTGCGAGGCCGAGAAACTGGGGCAGAAGTGAAGATGGCGGCGGCGGTGCTGGCGGCGGCGGCGGCGGCTTCTCGCCTGTGACGCGCGGTGCGGGCTCATCTTCCTCGCCACCTTCCCTAGTCCGGACCCCGTCCGCCGCCGGGACCAGACCGAGCCCGCAGCCCGCCCATCTCCGCCCTCCCCCGTCGCCCCTTCTCCCGACTCCCGGCTGCTGCTGGCGGCGGCGCGCCCCGGGTCCCAGCCGCCGGCCTCGCACCCCTTCGCGCTGTCGCCGGGGGAGCGGGTGGCGTGTTGATCCGCCTCCCGCCCGCCCCGCCGGGCCGCGAACACACGCCCGGCAGGGAGGCGGCGGCGGCGGCGGTCCTTGCGCATTTGCTTCGCTCCATTTGGGGACCGGGAGGCGGCGGCGGCAGCTGTGGGTTTTGGGGAGGGGAAGGGTTTTCGGGGGGGGGGGGGTGGGCGAGAGCGGGAGAGCGCCGTCCTCGGGTGCAGGAAGAGAAGGAAGCACCATGACGTCCATCCATTTCGTGGTCCACCCGCTGCCGGGCACCGAGGACCAGCTCAATGACAGGTACTAAGGCCGGCGGGCTGGCGGGGGGAGGGGCGCCCTCCCCGCCTTCCCCTCCCCCCCGGAGCCGCGCCGGGGCGGGCGCGGGTGTTTACGCGCCGGCCGGCCGCTGGGGGTGGGAGGTAGTCCTCGCTGCCCCTGGCTAGGCCCCTTCTAGGGCAAACTTCTCGTGCCTGGGGTCGGGGAGCGTGGGGGGAGCGCGGTGTAGACGGGGGCCGCGGTGTAGACGTGAGAGAGCGCTGCAGCCCCCCGCCCAGAAGAGCCGCGTCGGACCGGGTGGAGATGGGGGGCTCTGGCTCCCGGGGGGCGGGCTGTAATTACCGCCCAGGCCCGAGGAATCCATATTAGTCAAAGTTGAATTGAGACAGACAATGCGGATGGGGGATGGTGGAGGTGAAAAGAGAGGGAAGAGGAGAAGCTGGGCGCGGGGCTCGGGGTCAGTCTGGGGCGGGCTCGCCCCGGCCCCCGGGAGCTGGGTCCGGAGGGCTGGACGGGAGCTGCCGGGCTTGGGGGATCCCGGGAACAGAAGCGGATTCCAGGCAGATCCGGGGAGTGGGGGGCGGGCGCAGAGAGGGAAGCAGGAAGCTCCATGATTATTGTTATTATTATTAAATTTAAGCCCCTGCAGTGATGTTTGCCTGCCCCGGGAGGGGATGAATTCCATAGGGGGCAGGGGAGCGGATTCGCTTTGCTCTCCCTCTCCCGCAATGGTGCTGGCTGTTCATCCTCCCAGCCCCTGTGGTGCGAGCTTTTTTGTTTCCCTTTTTATTCTAATGATAGTGTTTTCCTGAGTTGTAATTTGACAGCTGAAAACCGTGCTTAGAGTCAAAGGAAAACTCTTACGTTTGCTGCTTTTAAGCTGTAGATTTCTGGGATGGGTTTGCCATGGGCGGAGGAGGAATCAGAATTGTGTGTGTGTGTGTGTGTGTGTGTCTTTCTTAGGAAGGCTGTTTTGGCCGTGGATTCCTCCCCTTCCCTCCTCCAGCGATCCCTCCCAGTTTGGATATTCAGTTGCAGGGCCGCATGCTCGCCCGGGAACTGAGATAAAGCAGGAAAAGTTCCTTCACTGTTGCAAAACAGACTCAGAGGAGGTTGAGAGAGGCCTCCATTAAAGCATGTTTTAAAATCTAGGACTCATATCCACTGACGGGCTAAATGTTTACAGGGTCAGAAATTGGGGCATTTTAAGTCTTCCTCTGCTCCAATGCATTCGCTGTTATCTGTATTTCTTTTGAGTATAGAAAGCCATCTGGTCCCAAGTTTAGAAGTTAGGTATAATTTTGCTAAGTGACCCGGTGACATAATTTGCATGACGCCCTGTTTGTCATTCGCTTCCGAGAGGGAGGAAGAGGCCTAACTTGCTGCAAAGATGCTGGTCTCTGTCTCAGTGTATGTAACCGCCTCAGGTCGGGCAGACAGCTTTTATATCCGAAAGCTGGAGGTTTAGTTTCTGCCACTGGCTTTGGATTTGTCTCATCTTGGCTCTAGCCGTATTGTATTTAAAATGTTTGTGAGACTTTTGGAGTACTTTTTGAAAATGTTAATCATTTGGAATTGTCACATAGTTCCCTTAAATACTGAGATAACTTTTAAGTTAATTTAACATTTTATTATGTGATCCTTACTCTCATTTTCTTAGAGATCTTTTTAAGACTTTTAACATAAGATTCTTTGTAAATTTAGAAGTCATTTTATTAGGACCAGGTCAGTAGTGAGGGTAGGTCTACTGTCATTCATAGAACCAAGTTGGTAGTGCTTAACTACTGAGAAAATTGTTTTCTATATTAGTTCTAACTTTGTGTATCAAGAATCCTGACTAGTTTATCAATTGGTAATGCATGCCAAAACCTATTTTTCAGTTGTGTTGGGCACCTGGCTTCATTTTTTGCACATTTCTTTTGCTTCGCCTATTCTGAGAAATTTACAAGTAATGTAATTTCTGCTAAGCTACTTTTATCCATTCCTAGTACAAGCAGTTTATCAACTTTCATTTTTATTCCTGTGGTATCAGTGTACAATATTAAGAATATTTAATCATCATGAGTTTTCACTTTTGGAAACAAGGAAAAAGGCAAGTGGGTTTCGTTCAGATCATAAAATGTGTGCATCATTGTGGCAGATATTTGAAAACTAGAAGTGTTGTAGGCAGAATTTTAGGGCCCTCTAGTTGTATCTAAAATGTCTCATTCAAGATTTGTTTTGAAAGCAGCATTTGAACATTGAGGAATATGACTCGAAGTTTTGAAGTAGTTGTGGTGGGAGCTGTTCTATATCTCCCCTTCCAAAATAAATGACCCTCTTTGCATACCCAGTTGCAGAGTTATAAGATCAAGTTATTGCTGCATTATTTGAGAAAAATCTAAGATAGTTTGGCTTTCTGGAACTTTTTAATTACAACAAGCAGCCCAGAATGTTTTTATCAGATAAAAACTTTATCAAGGTTTATTGAGTTTTGGTAATAGAAAAGAGTGTGCCACTATAGCTTGATTTTCATATGGGAAACCTGTTTTTATGATAGCCACAAACTAAAAACTAAAAGTTTGGGATGAAAAAGGGTGTATATCGGTAGGCTTTATTCTTTATATGAAAAGCAGTAAGATTGGACAGGCAGTATGGTACAGCACATAAATTGCGTTAAAAACTTTTGTGCCTCTAAACACCAATATTCTCCAAATAATTTTTTTTTTAATCTTTTAATATCCACATTCTGTTAAAAAGTTATATCTTTGCTTTTTTTTTTTTTTTGGCATAATAATCTGATGTCTCAAACATCTAAAATTACTCAGCATAAAGTAAAATAGTGTACCTGATAATTTATTCTTTTTTTTTTTTTTTTTTATTATGGGTAAAAAATCAAAATTCTCACAATACATACAAACATTTGTAAAATGATATATAGATATATATGCATATTGATAATTTATTCTTAACTTGTGTTTCCAAGCTTGCTAATTCTGTGATAGTCTGCATATATTGGGTTGAAATTTTTACCTAATTATTGGCCCTCAGAGACCAAATAATGAATGAATGGAATTGATGAATATAGGTGTGGGGATGGTTAGGACAAAAAGAAGAGAGAAATTCAGCCTAGGATGTTGATGTGGCCATATTGTGGCTTACCCACGTGATGACAAAGTCCCTTGCACAGAGTGGGCAGCCCCTTGGTAAATAGTCATTGATTTGAATAGAAACCATTCAGTACTCAGATACTTTTGTGATATTTTGGGTTCCTTTTTGGTGAATTTCTTGAGTTAGTGTTTTGTGTTCCTGCTTAAAACGTTGGATCAGGGCTGAGTTCCTGCTTAAAACATTGTGTCAGAGAAATAGCAAAACAATACCAAGCACATGGTTCTAAATGTTGAGCTTGAGGGGAGAGCTGGAAGTGGCTGCTCCAGACACCTGGAAAGTACATAAGCCAGTCTTCTCACTATTCAGATGTAGGAACAGGCCCAGGAAATGTACAGGATTTTTCCAAGGGCACACACAGCTACTGGCAATGAGGTCCACATGATAGGTCTTCTGACCTCCTTTTAATTACGCCCCCCCCCCAGTCCTAGACTCTTCCCACTATTCCATGTGACCTAAATTCCAGAATATTTCTGCTGACTGAGGCATCCCCAGCTTTTGCAGCCACCTGTCTTAGAGTTTTGATTTCCCCTTCCCCTCAATCCCTCCTTCTAGGACTCCTATATAATTTGTGCCTTTTGTCAGGGAGCTGACTCTTTGCTAGTACTAGGTGAGGAAAGGCGTTTTGAAGGTGAGGTGGGTATGGTATGACTTATTGTCCCTGTCTTGAATTATCCCTCAGGATGCAGTTTGGCTACAATGTGGACTGTTCTTTTTGCCTATATGTGGACTTTCCTTGTGAGGTTTTTTTTTTTTTTTTTTTTTTTTTTTTTGGCATTGTCATGTGTTGTGCAATTATAAGCAGTCTTGATTGAGATTGTCATATCAAAAGGGTTTTTCTGTAAGAGCTTCCCCTTTAGATGCTATAAGACTACAAAGTAAGATAGTATAGACAGGAGTTTGAAATTCGGAATTCGTAAATCTTGTGTCAGCCCTGCTACTTATTAATGGTGTGCTGGTTAGGCAAATCAACTTAGAATCACAATTTCTGCTCCCCCCCATATCTAAATTATTCATAATCCCCACCTCAGGGTCGATTAGATTGTGAATGGGAAGACAAATACTATAATGTGGATTCTGGGGGAAATATTGTGAAGAGATGGTTACTTTTAACAGCAAGTGTTGTCTGATTTTTAAAGGAAAAAACAGGAACTCAAATTGTTCTAGAATATTCTTAACACTGAGTATAGAATCCAGACTTAGTTTTAGATCAGTGATTCTTAACTGGGGACACTTTTGCCCACCAGGGGATATTTGGCAATGTCTGAAGACATAATTTTGATAGTCACATCTACAGTGTTGCTACTGATGTGTAGTGGGTAGAGATCAGGGATGCTGCTAAACATTCTTCAATGCAGGGGACAGCCCTCGCATAAAAGGATTATCTGGTCCAAAAGCCTGGTCTAGAATACTTGAATGTATATATATATATGTATATGTATGTTTAAAAATACAGGCATACCTTGGTGATATTGCAGATTCTGTTCTAGACCACCACAGTAAAGCAAATATTACAATAAAGTGAGTTAAATGAACTTTTTTGGTTTTCCAGTGCATATAAAAGTTATGCTTACGTTATAACATTATAGTCTATTAAGTGTGAAATAGCATTATTTAAAAAAAACAATATACATATCTTAATTAAAATGTGACAGACATGAAGTGAGTACATGCTTTTGGAAAAATGGCGCCTGTTGATAGATTTGCTCACCACAGGGTTGCTACAAACCTTCAATTTGTAAAAAAAAAAAAAATGCAGTATCTGTGAAGTGCAGTGAAGTGAAGTGCAGTAAACCAAGGTATGCCTGTAAATAGAAATGTCTCAAATTATGACTACTTAAATTTAAGATTAAATAAAATTCCAAATTCAGTTCCTCAGTCATGCTAGCTACATTTCAAGTGTTCAATAGCCACACGAGGTTATTGGCTACCATATTGGATGATGTAGATAAAGAACATTGCCATAAACACAGGGAGTTCCACATCTAAAGCATTGACATATAAAGTGCTTTTGCACAGGGCATACATGGCATTTGGTAAGTGCTCAGTGTTTTTATTAGGAACTGTTGGATTTTAAGGATTCAGGCATATCCTTGTCCTCCCAGGAGGAGCCAGAAAATATGCCAGAAATTATATGGAGCTGAACAAAGGTTGCGGTGGGTAGAGGTTTTATGTAGGTGAAAGCTGCCTGAAATTTCAATGTGCTACACTGGAAAACACAAGTTTTAGGCTGTGTGGAATAGAGCATCACATCACCAAACCAGTGGGAGATCTCACAGTTTGATTATTGAGATTAACAAGAAACAATAATACTAGAAAGTCTGCTCTGGAAAAGTACAGTCAGGCTTAACTAAAATGATTAAATGAAGTTGCTTAGGGAAAGTAAGATAAAGACAGGATATGGAATGACCAAACAAAAAATTGAAAATCAAAACAAACAAGGGCAGATCAATTTTATAAATCAAGAAATCAGTGGATAAATTATAGGCCTAGAAGTAAACAGACACTTGTGAAAGAAATTACATAGTACACAAGAGTACAGCTATGATAATAATGGAATGAAATTCAGAAAGGTCATGATTTTTTACCCCTAACAATTGGGTTATTTAGGAAATAGTCTCTCAAGGAAAATTTAATCACTGTCTTAAATTACAGTTAAGTAAATCTTAGTGTATATTGAGGAGAAGAATTTTATATTCTAGGAGTATGTAGTTATGTCTTCTTTTCCTTGTTTTTTATCATACATACACCTGATTAAGAAAATAAACTCTAATTCAGTCTGTTTCTGTCATCTTGGCACTAACTTTCTTTTTTTTTTTTTTTAAAGATTTTATTTATTTATTCATTTATCCCCCCCCTGCTGCCTGTGCTTGCCGGGCCAGCCAACCACACCGTGCGGGCGGGCCCGCCCCCACCAGGAGGCCCCGGGAACCGAACCCGAGGCCTCCCACGGCACTAACTTTCTGATCAAATGAAAATAGCCTTCTCTTGGTTCATTTTGATAATTGATTTTTTTTTTTATAGTAACATACTTTTATATTTTTTATTAGAGAAGTTGTGGGTTCAATAATTTATTTTTAGTTTTCCCCTGTATAGTATTTTTATTTTTTTATTTTTATTTATTTTTTTTTGAGGTACCAGGGCCCGGGATTGAGCCTGGGCCTCGTGTGTGGGAAGCTGGTGCTCAGCCATTGAGCCACATTGAGCCCTGAGTTGTTTTTTTCATTTGTTTTGCATGTTGTTTTTTTTTTTTTTTTTTAAAGGAGCCAATGGGGATCGAACCTGGGACCCTCCCATGTGGGCAGCAGGCACTCAGTTGCTTGAGCCACATCCGCTCCCTCCATATAGTATTTTTAAGCTTTTTATTTTTTAAATTTTGTAAATTTAGTAATTGAAAATAAAAACAATTAAAAACTAAAAAGTAAACACAGATAAATAAATACATACATTTCTCAATTAAATGTCCTGGATACATATAAATTGTATTTTGAATCAAACAATATGTCATGCAATATATTTGGTTCATAGTAACGCAATCATACAGTATTTGTCCTTTTGTGCCTGGCTTGCTTTACTCAACATACTGTCCTCCAGGTTCATCCATGTTGCCATATGCTTTATGACTTCATTTCTTCTTACAGCTGCATAATTCCTTCGTGTGAATAGACCACCATTTGTTTATCCATTCATCTGTTGATGGACTACAAGTGTCGGAGAGGATGTGGAGAGATAGGAACACTTATTCACTGTTGATGGGAATGCAGAATGGTACAGCCACTGTGGAGGACTGTTTGACAGTTCCTAAAGAAGTTGAATATAGGCTTGCCCCGTGACCTGGCAATACCACTACTGGGTATATACCCAGAGGAACTGAGAGCAGTGACAGGAACAGACATCTGCACATAGCAACATTATTCACGATTGCCAAAAGTTTTAAGCTTTTTATTATGAAAAATTTCAGACATGAAAGTAGAGAGGATAGTATAATTAATGAACACCCACGTACCTATCACCCAACCACACCAGTTATCATCTAACGCCAGCTTGGGTTCTTGCCTCTCTCCATTTATTTCCCTAAATCATATAATTTATTTGATAAATCTTTAAAATGTATCTCAAAGATGAAACTTAAAAAAAACCCTACAAATACTGTAATATAAAAAATCAGTTTTTTTTCAGATTTTCCTATTGTCTCAATGCTTGTTTTGATTATTTTGATAACTTTACATAGTTAAAACTTAATTAGGTTTATTATATTACAAAATTTGACATTCATAAGAATAAGAAAATTCTTGATTATGTTTAGATTGTAGCCTTAGAAAAAAGGGCAGGATCATGCTGGAAATCTTAAGCCTCCTTACATATGATGCTGTAATTTTTTAACCTCTGCTATGATAGCATTTTATCAGTAGTCACTTTGTTATATAATGATGGTAGGATAGAATTCTTGAAATTAAGTAATTTTTCCATGGGGCAAATTGTGGGCTAAGATTTAAGTCATGTGAAAAGTTTACAACATTCTTCAAAGTTAATATTTGGGGTGAGATTAATTGTAAATTGAACTTGGCTATAAATTAGAACTTATTCTCTGAGGTCATATTCCTCATTTTCTTGTATCAGTATAATGGTAATAAACCCCTTTAAAGTGAGACATGGTGAATTTTTACATAACTATACTTTGTGACATTCTCATTTTATCAGGATATTAAATAAAGTATTAAAATTTAATGTTATTTCAGGTGTAAATAAAGACCCAATTTCTCTTACCTCAATAGCAAAAGTACTGTTATCTGTTCAGTTTCTGATGACATCACTCGCCTTAATAAAATGCTTTCAATTTTCTTTACTCTTACTTTCCAAACCAGGTTTATTGAGGTATAATTTACATACAATAAAATATACCCATTTTTGGTGTACAGTTTGATGAGTTTTGACAGATGGATACAGTTGTGTAACCACTACCACAGTCAAGATACATATATAGAACATTTTCATCACCCTTGAAAGTTCCTTGGTACTCTTTTGCATTCTTAATCCATTTTCCATCTCCTCTGCCGCTGGCAACTGCTGTTCTGCTTTCTCTCACTGTAATTTTGCCTTTTAAAAGAATATCATAGAAATGGAATCATGTGTCTGGTTTCTTTCACTTAGCATAATGCTTTTGAGAATCCTCCATGTTGTAGTACATGTAAGTAGTTTCTTTTGTTCGGATGGATAATATTTCATTGTATGGATATACCACAATTGTTTTATCCATTCTGTAGTTCAAGGAAATTTGGGTTGTCTTCAGTTTCTAGCTATTCCCTTGTCTTTATTTTTAAAACAATTTGGCATAGAAACATTTTAATAGAAAATTTGGAAAATACAGAATGTCAAATAAAAAAGTCTATCATGATGTAATCACTGTTAAGATTTTGGTGACTTTCCAGGTCTCTGTTTCTGCACGTAGTTTTTTTTGGCCTTTTTTTTTGGTGTAAGTTCCTTTATTATCTTTCCACCACCACCACCAGACCTCGTGGGGTCCAATCTTTATTCCCTATCCCCATTTCCCCAAAAGGTGCTACCTCCTTCCCAGACAGTTGAGGGAGGGCAGGACTTTAGGCTGGAGCCCCCATTGGGCTCTCCCTCCCCCAGCCTGGAGCCAGGGAAGGGAGGTTACAGATGGTGATGGATGGAGGCCTATTTTTATATAGTTGTGATCATCTTGGTTATAACTTTGTATCTTAGCATTTTTTAAAATTTAATGTATTACAGTATTTTTCATAGGAAAAAACCAGGCATACTAAAAAAATTCATTTTTCTTGATAGCAAATTTACATGTTAATTAAAAAATACAGGGAGCGGATGTGGCTTAAGCGGTAGAGCGCCTGCTTTCCACCTGGGAGGCCCTGCGTTCGGCCTGGTGCCTCCTAAAAACAAAAAAACAACAAGCAAACAAACGAAAAAACCAACTTGGGGAGCTGATGTAGCTCAGTGGTTGACTGCCAGCTTCCCACTTAAGAGATCCTGGTTCAATCACCGGCTGCGGTACCTAAACAAAGTTAGCATATGTAAAGAAATATTTTAGAATTCCCTTAAATGTGGTGGACTGCTAGAGTTCTAGTTATAAAGATTATGACTGGGTACAGTCCATTGAATTAATTGAGTTAATAGATGTATTTTTATTCTTTATCAGTTCAGACCCCATTTTTGTGGTAAGGGAGAAAAAGTGTTAAGAACTTACAATACTACTCCACTGTAATTGGAGGGTTCAAAAGATGAGGTGTTTACATGAAATCAGATGCCAGGTCTACCTTACAGACAACCTGGAACTCCAGAAGTGGCCTTTGTGTGAACATCTCCAAAACCCTCTTAGGGACATGGTGGAAATTCAACTGTGGCAGCCTGCTTGCTGTGGTAAGAGAAGTGGAAGATGATGGACTTTGTAAGCCTTGAGAAAAAGCTAAATTTGGGATTAGGAAGTTACTTTGATGGAATCTAGTTAAGAAAAAGATACAGTAGGATTATTTTAGTGTCTAATGATGAAAACAGTTTTGTATGAAAAAAGGCTTTTGTGGGAAGGATACTGAGTTTGTGTAGTTGATCCCCTATTCTCTTATATTCTAGTGCAGGGGTTCGTAACCAGGGGTCCACGGACCCCTAGGGGTGTGTGGAAAGATTTCAGAGGGTCCGTGAGCTTGAATTGTAAAAAATCACCTCGATTTTATGTCCAACATGATAGGCGTGTTGCCTTGTCAAATACTACACCACAGTTTAATGTTCTTATTCAAGATGAACAACAGTCTGCACATTGACATGTCTTTAAAAAAAAAATTAACTTTAATGTTCTTGTATTTTCGATTATTATTATTTATTATTTAATGTGTTAAGAAAGAAGCACATTGTATAGTATTATATCATATATTTTTTATTTTAGTAACTTATTTCAATATATGTAACTGATTTCCTTTGTTATTTTATGCATTTAAAAACATTCTTGGATCGTGTTGGTGTGGGTGTGGTATATTTATTAAGTCACACACAATATAGTGTGGACTTAGTATGACTTTTATTTTGATGTGGTGTGTTCTGAGTGCAGTGGATAACTACCTGCAAAAAGGTTGGTAAGGATGGCGGTGGTGGTTTAATGATGCTGTGGGAAAACTTGAATTTCTAAATGTTTGCCAAAAATGACTCTCGCAACAGATGTTGAACTGTTTTAGGTTATCAGATATTGAAATTAGGGGAAAGTTGTAAAATGTAATTTTGAATAATCCTAGAATTTAATTTAAAGACATGCTGATGTTGAGTGTCATAAAACTATCTGCAGCTACATTCTGAGAAGGGGCCCTTGGTTTTCACCTGACTGGCATGGGGGTCTGTGGAACAAAAAAGGTTAAGATCCCCTGTTCTAGTGTTTTTGTTTCTTGCCCAAAAGTAAATTTGAACGTGTCCACTTATTGCTCTGTATCATTTTTGGCATTTAGAAACACTAAATCTTTAAAGGAAGCACCAGTTGAGTGATTTTTCTTAAATTGTGTACAAGTCTAGTTTAAACATTCATTCTCTTAGTATGCTTACATTTCTAGTGGAGTTTAAACTTGTTTTCATCTCCAGGAAATGTATTGATGCGTTCCTTAAGTGATTTGCGTTTTTCTGCATAACAGGTATTCTGATTATTACATGTAGATGAGAGAATATTTGAGAACTTTGATGCTATGGACAGTAATATATATATTTTTTTATTCTGTGGTTGCTCTTTGGAGAAGTATAGGAAATACTTTTTCTTTGCCTCCTACAGTTACCAGCAGGGGATGAATCCAAATTGCAAGTTTGCTCCCAGTCACTGCCAAATGCTCTTAATGATTCCCTATTAGAATTCTCTGTGATTGCCAAGGGGTTGCAGACCCAGGAATTGGGTGTCTTTTGTAATGGAGGTTGGCAGCCAGTGGTATGCAGGTCAGAGATGACATGTGGGCTGATTTTGTTGGCAGTTGCTCATTTGTCTGCCACTTACCAGAGCTACTGAAGAGTACATACAACATCTGCATACAGAGACAGGAGTCAGTAAGTTAGGTTAGCAGCTATCGCATACCTGCCCAGAATATCTCTGGTTTCATAAAGCTCTATTAAGTGGAGGGAATTCTAGGACAGTTGATATTTTGCTTTCCTTCTCTAGGACCTCTTGACTCCTCAGAGGACTCTGGAAATCTAAGAAGCTTTTCAGTTGACATGAAGATTCAATCTTCCTTTGGTAAATTCTAGGACATTCTCGATTGGTGATAGCATTTGGGGGGGGGGTATGTTTAAACCATTTTCATTTTTGAAGTGGAAAAGTTTTTCAACAATAACGTTGAAATTTTATAAGAGTAACGTAAACTAACCGAATTGTAGTAAAAGCATTTATTGTGGCTTTTCTTGGGTAAGATTTTTTTGTTGTTGTTGTTAAAGCAGTGCTTCTCATAGTGTCTGCACGGACAACCATCATTTAGGAATACCAAAGCTTAAGTCCCACATTTCTTTGTCTTACAATTAACTGATGACAGCAAATAGGGCCAAGCTTGCCAGTTTCTCACTGCCCTCCCCATCCTTCAGACTTCAGGTTCTATAGCTGTCCTTTGAAAAGGACATGATGTGTATATGTGTGTTTGGTAAAATCACAATGAAAGGAAGAAGGCTTAAGGCTAAAGTAGTTTGTTTTTCATTGTTTTTTTTTTTTTTTCTTACCATGAAATTAAAAAAAAAATTGGGTCAAGTAGTAGAAATATCAGATCCTTCTTAGGCCTGAAAGATACCAGAAAGAATAGCCTTTTAAAACGGGTATCATGGGGCAGATGTGGCTCAAATGGTTGGGCGTCCGTCTGCCATATGGAGGGACCTGGGTTCGATCCCCGGGATCTCCCGGTAAAATAAAAACAAACAAACAAACAAACAAAAAAACGGGTATCAGTGCTCATAGGGTTATATTATAGTCTAATCAGGGGAATGAAGCTGTTTTATAGATGAGTAGCAAACTATGAAAGACTGGTGAAAGAGGTAGTAGAGTTTGGACTGTGTAAATATTTGCCATGCTATTATTGTCTGTAGAGAGTTTGAGAGCAGTGGCAGATTAGTTTTTCTCTCTTGCTGAATGTTTAGGTGCTTCTCATGTACCAAGCATTGTCCTAGGCCAGGGATGGCTGGTACTTTTCACTTGCCATACTGACTGATTATTGGCTTCCTGGAACTTTAGGCTGAGAAGTATTTCAACTCTTTCTGGCTCGCTGGGAAAGTGTGGAAGAGAGTGGGCTCAGGGAATGACATCAGGTGGGTGTTTCAAGGATTTCTTTTTTTTTTAACTTTTAATTTTGAAATAATTATATATTCACAAGAAGTTGCAAAAATAGTACAGAGAGGTCACATGTGCCTATCACCCAGTTTCTCCAGTGGTAACATCTTAATTGTGCCAAGTATTTTTGACATCCTTATCTAGATACTAGAGATGGGAGTACTTGCCCATGTATAGTTTCTCCACATAGGCATTTCTGAAAATTGTTTATTTTTCTGCTAAGATGACATAGAGGACACAAATTTAAAGATAAATTGCTTTTCTTACATGCTGATTTAAAATTGACGAGACAGACACTGTAATGATATGTTTGATTTTTAGCCGACCTGTCCATGATAGGAGGGTGGAGGGAGTGTAAATTGGAATAAGTGTATGATTGGGGATTTGTTTTCTGTTTTTTGTATCTGACACTAACTGACCATGTGACTGTGAACAAGTGATATAAGTCATTTGCAAAATGAGAGTTGGATCAGGTCACATAGGTTTTTTTCCATTTCTATTTCTGTGCTTTTAGAATTGTGTTAGGGAAAAAGATTTTGTATTGTAGAATGACTCAGAAGGAGAAAGAACTGTGAGTCTATGATTGTCCATTTCTTTTACTTACATTTTATTGATGAATAGAAAAATGAACAAGCTAAGGGAGAAAAATCTTACTGTGAGTATTTTGTCAAATAAGTTGTGTATATTTTGGGATACAAAGATGATCAGCCATTAAAGAAGTCGGTGTTAATAATTCTTCCCTATAAGTGCTACGGAAGCAAGGCTCTAATGATTGAACATGGCTGCTTAGGAAGAGCTTTAAAGACAGGGTTGCAGTGTATGGGAACTGGTTCATCCTATCACTTCAGTTCTCTCTTTTTTTTTTTTTTAATATATATTTGAAAAGATGCATAGATTACATAAATGTTTCACAAAAATTACAGGGATTCTTATGTTCCCCACCTCCCACACCTCCCATAACATCCCACATAAACATCTTTCATTAGTGTGGCACATCATCTGCAATGGATATACACATCCTGGGGCTTTGCCCCTAAGCATGGACCATAATTCACATTGCAGACCTCACTCTCTCCCACACAGTTGTGCATGTTATATGCTGATGTAAAATGGCCTATATCTGTTGTTGTAATGTCACTCAGGATAGTGTTTTATAAACACTGAAGAACACTGAAGATATTGTTTTATAAAACGTCAGCAACCAGGGGTTTATCATAGATCCCAACTTGATACTCGTAATGAGAATTTTAATAATATTCTAGAACTCCTCTGCTGTGATTATGACAACAGTTTATATGTAGACAATAGTTTTTTGTTTGTTTTAGTTTGCAAAAGATATTGTCCAGGGATAAGTAGGTAAGAAGGTATGACTGACTCATCAGGGCATGCAAACAGTTTATTTCATCCTAATGGTATACTTAATGCTGTGAAAGAGTGTATTTTAGGAGTTAGCAAGCAACTCCCAAAAGGAGATGGTCTACTCGAAGAACTTCGAGTCTGTGCTCCTTTCTGTTCACTCATTGTGCATTGGATGGAATTGACCCTGTGACCTAGAGTGTTGAAAAAATATTTAATTTCCTATAATGCACTGCCAGTAAATATGTCAAGGTTATTTGTGATTATATATATATTCGTGTGATAAAACTATTTTAATGGTTATAGAATTTCATTTCAGATTTAGTAAAAAATGCATTTCTAAATTTAGATGTATCTACTTAATCCTTATGTTTTTAATCTATCTTCAGGTTTGTTTTATAAAATTGACATTTGTTATATCAAGCATTACAGTTCTTGTAGAATTTGTGAGTGATACTGTATATCCAAAAGGTGTTTGTGTACCATAAAGAGGTCCTGATGGGGAGATACTGTATATCCAAAAGGTGTTTGTGTACCATAAAGAGGTCCTGATGGGGAGAGAACTCTGAGAACTGGAAAGACACTGGATTTGGGGTTAGGAGGCTTGGTACCTTCTACTTACAGATCGTGTGGTCATAGGCAAGTCATTTCATTGCAGTGAGTTTCAGTTTATTTATCTGTAAGATGAGGGGGTGTATTTGATGTCTGAAAGTTTGTTATAGCTTTAAATCTGTGTGACTGTAGGCCTATAGTTACTGTTTTATGACTTATATTTGATGTATGTTCACCTCTGCCATTGTAAGGTTTGGTTTTTATTTCCTGCCTCAGACCTCCTCTTCTACCCCTTTCATACTTCATACTGGTTCTAATAGCTATTTAGGAGCAGTGGACAGAATATAGAGCTTTCTTAGCTCTTAGCACCTTATTTGTTTAACTGGAGAACTAAAAACCAGAATAACTTTTCTTTTAAACTACTAATGTTGATGCATTTAATTTGATGCAAATTAAATTGAATTTAGGTCAATTACATTACCTTTTCATTATGATTTCTATGTAAATTTAATGGTGACAAGTTTCATGAAATGTATTTAAAATAGCCTGTGATAAAGCAAGAGCACATTGACAGCCTATCTCCTCCTGTGGTTGGGAGTGTTTCCTTACACTTGATTCTGGTAGGTATTGAGACTGTTGCTTTCTTCTTTGGGAAGGCTGTTGAGGAAGTCCTAGTATTGTCAGGTGTTCATGGGAAGCTCTTTTTTTTTTTTTTTAAAGATTTATTTAT
Source organism: Tolypeutes matacus (assembly GCA_026826555.1). Lineage (NCBI taxonomy): Eukaryota > Metazoa > Chordata > Mammalia > Cingulata > Chlamyphoridae > Tolypeutes > Tolypeutes matacus. The sequence continues at coordinate 50,015,867 of JAKSZT010054487.1, read as the reverse complement.
TTACTTTATCCATTTTAAACACCCCCTTCCCCATATGCTGTTTTGTGTCCGTTCGCTGGGCAATTCTGTGTGTGTGTTTCCTGCCATCTCTTCTCATCCTCCTCCTCTAGTCTTTGATACTGGAGACCTCCGATGTAGGAGAGAGGTGTCCTGTCACCTGTGCCACCTCGGTTCCTGGTTTTTGGAGCTTTCGGATCATCTCGTCTTGACTCTTGCTGCATGGCTCCTGCGGCCTGGCTGCTCACCGGCACACAGAGCCTGGCAGCCCACGCGCTTTCTATATATATATATATTTTTTTTTTTTTTTAAATTTTACCGGGAGGTCCCAGGGATCGAACCCAGGTCCCTCCATATGGCAGACGGACGCCCAACCATTTGAGCCACATCCGTCCCCTGTGGGAAGCTTTTTAACTTCTGTATATTATCATTCTTTGTATTATGCTGTAATAATTGGTATTATAACCTCAACATAGTTGAGTAGAAAGTCTTTTTTTTTTTTTTTTTTTTTTTTTTTTTTTTTTATTTTATTTTATTTTACCGGGAGGTCCCGGGGATTGAACCCAGGTCCCTCCATATGGTAGACGGACGCCCAACCAGTTGAGCCACATCCGCCCCCTAGAAAGTCATTTTTAACATATTCTTCAGAATTTTATGAGGAGGATTGTTCAAGTTTTCCTGGGCTGCTCAAGCAAATAACAAACAGTGGGTCAGCTTAAACAGTGGGAATTTATTAGTTCACAGTTTTGAGGCTAAGAGAAAGAGAAAGCAATGCACGTGGCGGCCTCTCTTGGCCTCTCTGTTCTCTTCTGGATTCTGTAGAATTTCAGCTTCTTGCTTTCTGTGGCTTTCTTTCTGTCTGAATTTTATTCCGCTTATAAAGGACTCCAGTAGTAGGATTAAGACTCATCCTGATGGGGTTGGGCCACACCTTAGCTGAACTAACCTCATCAAAGGGCCTACTTTTGATGGATACACACCCACAGGAATGGATTAAGTTTAAGTTTTTCAGGGGATACATACAGCTCCGAACTACTGCAGGGATTTTCTTATTTTATAGCTGAGGAAATTGAGGGCTGGAGTGCTCAGGTTAAGAGACAAGGACTAGGCCCTTTGTTAATTCAGCTTTATTTAGTTTTTTTTCCCTTTTAATTTTGGAATGGATAGAGGAAATTACTTGTTTTCTGATATATACATGTATATGTAAAAATAAATGTAATTATATATATTAACACATACTATGTATGTGTGTATACATACATATATATGTATATATGAAGCCATTAAAATAGTAGCTCATCACTTATTCAACAAAATTTTGGGTGCTTCTGCTGCATGCCAGGTACTGTTTCACTCTTGGGTGCCTGGTGGTGTCAGGTGGTGGAGTCCAGTGGGAAAGATAGAACATTGCAGAGGAGTGTGATGAGTACAGTAAAGGGGAAGTTCAGCCGCCTTCACCAGAGGCTCCACAGCCTAGTTTTGGGAGGCAGGAAGGCTTACCGGAAGAAGAAATATCTAAAATGAGGGTCCGGAGAGTGAGAAGGAGGTAGGTTGAGGGGCAAATGGGGGTGAGGGAACTGTATAATGCCGGGCACGGTATTGTGGACTGTAAGAGTGTTCTAGGAGGGAAAAAAAGCATGTGCAAAGACCCCAAGATAAGAGAGAGAGCAGTATATTTGAGGAACTAAAAGAAGCTCAGAATGCTTACAGTGATGAACACATAGGGTTTCAAACTAGTTGAACAATTTTCTTGTAGAAAAGAATATCCACCTTGTTAACTATCTTCAGTAATTAGCTTGCTATTACCATAATAAAACACTTGATGTGTCAGGTCATGAATTGGCTGTGACTGGTTAGTTTAGTTGGTTAGGCTTAGAGCCATGGAACTACTACAGTAAAGGGTGTGAATTCCATCTCAGTTTAGGCTACTTGATTTAATTCATGGCTACAAATAGCATTCTTCACCTCTGTCCAGCCAAGTTGTTGGTGCTTTATGTTGGTGCTATTGTTAATAAGAGTAAAAAGCTTCAGTGGGTGGTTCAGTTCAGATGCCTCACCTCTGCTGGGAAGAACACTGTAGTTAGGTCAGTAGTAATACTGAGATGAATAAAAGTGCATTTTTCTATCTAAAAGATAAAGTTTGTAGTCTTAACCATGTTAAAAACAAATGTTTCATAAGAAGTGCTGAAAAAAAATATGACTGTATGCTTTCTCTGTGTTATGGGTGATTACTTTTGATGTCTTTTAATATGTTATCATAAATTGAGGATGTTTTGTAAGGGCTAGCTCAGGTCTAAAATTTAATGGAGGAGAAAGAGTGGGTAGAAGTCCTCTATGGCAGGGGTTCTTAACCTTTTTTGTTCCACGGACCCCTTTGCCAGTCAGGTGAAATGAATACTACTATAATTTATTTATTGCATACACTCATAAGTGAAGGAAATGCTAGATTTCATAGAAGTCAGAGAAAATAAAGATGATAAGTTGATTCTTTTCTATTCAAGCTCATGGGCCCCCTGAAGTCTTTCCGTGGACCCCTTGGGGGTCTGTGGACCCCTGGTTAAGAGCCCCTGATCTATGGTGATGATGGTAGCAGGTGTCCGTGAAGTGTTGAAATAAGTAGAATCAGTTTTCGAACTTTCTGGAATTCAAGACAAAAATAATGGCTAAGGAATTATAAAACTTACTATGTTGTATCAGAGAGAAATTTTTTCTTAATTTTGCTCTTAAGATAAATTTTTAGTGAATCTTATTTACATTAGGGATATTGAAAAACCTAATGGAGGAGCAGATGTAGCTCAAGTGGTTGAGTGTCTGCTTCCCACATATGAGGTCCTGGGTTCGATTTCTGGTACCTCCTGAAAAACAAAAACAAAAAACCTAATGAGCATATTTTAGAATTGATACAGAAGTTTCCTTTATGTGATTGTATTGAGTACTGGTAAAAATTGAAGTTATGGTAATAGATCAAAACTTTGTGGGGAAACTGAGGAGTGTAACTTCCTGGGTTAGAATTATATGATTAGAGGCTAATACTGTAAATCACAAGGATTTGAGCACTTTAAAATTTTGAGTGCTCAAATTGTTTTTGTTATCGTTATTCCATACTATGTATCAAGCACTTTGTTTTTCAGACATCTCATTTAACACCTTGGCAGCACTGTTGGGGAGGAAATTAGAGTTTAAGGAGATGGAGTGTGGTTCCCAGACTGCACAACTCCTGAGTGGTGGGTCTTGGAGCAGAGGCCCTCAGTCCTTAAGTCCATCAACAGGCTCTGCTGCTGAGGCTCATGGACACTTTTATGTGAACTGAAGTTTTAAACATTTGTAGATAAAAATAAAATGTCATAGTAAATGACTATGCTTGATCTAGCCTATAGGAACATATCTTTTTTTTTTTTTTTAATAACAGGTACAGGGGGGCTGGGGATTGAACCTGGGACCTTGTATGTGGGAAGCTGGCGCTCAACCACTGAGCCACATCAGCTTCTCTGATGTTTTGTTCATTTTTTTTTTTTTTTTTCCTCTCCTCAGGAGGCACCGGGAACCACCTGGGACCTCCCATGTGGGAGGCTCAACCACTCAAGCCATATATGCTTCATGAGCACATCTTTTTTTCACATCTTTTTATTGCTTTAATTTTATTTATTTATTTTTTTTATTTTTATTTTTTTATTTTTTATCAGGAGGTCCCGGGGATCGAACCCAGGTCCCTCCATATGGGAGACAGACGCCCAACCATTTGAGCCACATCTGCCCCCCTTTTTATTGCTTTAAAATTTTGATTGTTTGCAGAGGACAGGATCAGCATCATGTATCTTTTCTTCCCTCTTGCTTGGGGTTTGATGGAAGAGATGGGACCATGAATAAAGTGATGAATAATCTCCTTGCTCGATTGAGTGTTGAAACTAGGACCATTGTTCATTTCTGAAGCTGGTATGCCAGTACCTATTTAATAAGTTCTTGATGCTCTCTCCATCTTGACATGATATGGTGTGAGATCGTAGACTGGGGGACATGTTATGATTATTACCATAGTGACACTGAATTGTTTGTATTCTTTATATATTTGGGTGGGAAAAGGTTGGGAACAGTTGGTCTCTCGTTTTGTATAACATTCTGTTATCTTTAGTCAATCTATGCACTACCTATTATATACTAAATACCCAGATGTGCTTTAAGGACTATATAGTTGGGGAAATAAAACAGAAATGTAAAAAGTAGAATGGAACAGTTTAAGTCAGTAAATGATTAATTGCAAAATTGAATGGAATAGATGAGAAGTTCTGGAGGAAGTCAAAAGGGGAAGTGCCTACTGGACTGTAGTATTCCAGTTACATTTTCTGTAGATATTTGTATGTAACTTGGGAGGGATAAAGTAATTCTAAATGTAATTTGGAGAAGTTGAGAGAATAGATGCCATGGCTTCACATTATTTTTACAGTAAGTAGGAACTAGGTAAGTCCAGTTTTATCCATGAACTTAATGTACATCTAGTTGGTAGTGTTATGGGTTGGTTATGAGATCTGTTTCAAATGTTTTTTAGTACTTGTTTTTTAATGGAGTATTATGATAGTTATTTCAATTTACTCTTTGCTATGTTTATCCAAAGTGGTACCGCCCTTACATGATTAAGCAGTTCTGTATCCCCCAATTCCTTTTTTACCAGTTGCCATTTAACATTTCCTTTTCTTTCATCCTGTCAGAAGTGGTAATGGTAGTATTAGCAGGAGTAGCTAACATTTTGTGCCAGGCTCTGTGCTATACATATATGCTATATCACTCCATTGGTTCAAATGTATAAGTAAGCTTTGCTATAATAGAAGGGGATTTATGTTCTAAATTGTTTCTTGGTGTATATATATATATATATTTTAACGAGTTATTTATTTATTTTGACCCCCCCACCTCATTGTTTGTCCCCGCTGTCTGCTCTCTGTGTCCGTTTATTGTGTTCTTGTCCATGTGGGAGGGAGGCGCCTATTGGCTTGAGCCACCTCTGTTTCCTGCTTGTTGTGTCTCTCATTGTGTTTCCTCATTGTGTCTCTTGTTGCATCATCTTGTTGTGTCAGCTTGCCACAGCAGCCTGTTGCCCCAGCCCACTGTCTTGCTCGTCTTTTTTAGGAGGCACCGGGAACCGAACCTGGGACCCCTCGTGGTAGGTGGGTGCCCAACAGCTTGAGCCACATCCTCTTCCCCCTTGTATATTTTGAGGGACTCAACTCTTTCTGGATATTTCAGATAAAAACTCTTGATTTAGGTGGAAGGTTTAGGATTTTAAGTCTTGATTGTTGTGGTTAGTTTTTCTAACTTGTCTATTTTATAGACCCTGGTCAAGCCAATAACTTGAGAAACTGGTAAGAGAGTTTAAAGAGGCAAGATCAAGGCCCTGATTACCTGCTGGTCTCAGATTATATTCTCATGCCTCCTGTTTTACATGTTGCTGTCTTTTCTTTGACACCATCTTGGGCTTTCAGTGGCTTCTTGGAGCCTAGGGACCCTGTAATGATTGGCTGCCTGTCTCTACTTATTCATGTACACAAACCAGATTTTTAAGGGAACGCTCTGAGCACTCCTGTTGATTTATAGTAACTTTTGAAATATTTTTAGATGTTTAAAGTTAGACATAAACATTTTTTTAAGGTTTCTTTTATTTATTTATTCCCCCCCCCCCCGTGCTGCTTGTGCTTGCTGTTTGCTTTCTGTGTCCATTTGCTGCGCATTTCCTCTGTGTCTGCTTGTTTCCCTTTGTTGCGTCATCTTGCTGTGCCAGCTCTCCACGGGCGCTGGCTCAGGCTGTCAGCTCTCCACAGGTGCGGGCCAGCTTGCCCTTACCAGGAGGCCCCAGGAACTGAACCCAGGGCCTCCTATATGGTAAATGGCAGCCCAACCACATGAGCCACATCTCTTCCCTGGACATACACATTTTAAACACAAATAGTACCTTTAATTTTATATCACTTTTGTAGAAGAGATCAGAATCATTGTTGGGAGGTTGGTCTGAAAAGTTAGTCTGTGTACTTCCTTTATCCAAAAGGGCAGGAAGGGAATTTGTGTGTGTGTGTGTGTGTGTTTAACTTATTAACTGTTTTTGGTGATAAATTTTTTTTAAAGATTTATTTTATTTCTTTCTTTCTTACCTGCCTTGTTGATTGCTGTGTGCTCTGTGTCTCTTTCATTGTGTGCTTGTCTTCTTTTTTTATTTTTTCCTTTTTTTTCAGGAGAGACCTAGAACTGAACCCAAGACCTTCCATGTGGGAGGGAAGTACCCAATGGCTTGCGCCACCTCTGCTCCCACTTGTTGTGTCTCTCATTGTGTTTCCTTGTTGTATCTTTTTGTTGCATCAGCTCACTGCGCCAGCCTGTCCTGTGAGCTCGCTGTCTTGTTCATCTTCTTTTAGGAGGGACTGGGACCTCTCATATGGTAGGTGGGTGCCCAACTGCTTGAACCACATCTGCTTCCCTTTGGTGATAATTTGAGGAATTTGGATCTCACTTTGATAGTTTAAAAAAAATTTTTTTTTTCTTAAAAAGCTTGTCCCTACTCTGTTTTTGATGTGCCATTTTGTTGCTTTATTTAGATGAGAACAAATTTCTTTTTTGGCTGTATATTGTTATTGGCTAGAAATATAATTCCTGGTTGGTAATAATTTTTCCACAGAATTTTTTTTTTAATTGTGGTAACATATATATAACATAAAATTTGCCATTTTAACCATTTATAGTGTTATAATTCAATTATATTAATTACATCTAAAATGCTGTGTAATTACATTTATAATACTATTACAATCATACATTACAATTTTAGTTTGCTAAAGACCGTCAATGCAAAATGCCAGAAATGGGTTGGCTTTTTAAATTTATTTTTTATTTATTCATTTATTCATTTATTCATTCATTTATTTATTTATTTATTTATTTATTTATTCATTCATTCATTCATTCATTCATTCATTCACCGGGAGGTACCGGGGATCGAACCCCGGTCTCTCCATATGGTAGACGGACGCCGAACCTTTTGAGCCACATCCGTTTCCCAGTGTGTTGGCTTTTATAACGGGAATTTATTAGGGTAAAATCTTACAGTTCCAAGGCTGTGAAAATGTCCAAATTAAGGCATCATCAGAGATGCTGTTGCACCAAAGGTCAGCTGGCAAAATAGTGGCTGGTCTCTGCATTCTTCTCTAGGCCTCCTTTTTCCCTGAGCTCACCTGTGAGTGATCAGGCAGATGGCTCCTCTCTTCAGCTTTGGGCTGCCTTGCTGATTCCAGCCTCTTGTTTCTCTCTCAGCTTGTTAGGTTTTTTTTTTTTTTTTTCTTCCTGTGGCTGTAGGTGATCCTGCAGTCTTCTCTTACAGGGCAGGGTAAAATGGTAGATCTCTTTCTCTGTGTGTCTCTGCTTTCAGTCCTCAGTTAATGTAAGACTCCAGTGAAAGGATTAGGACCCATCCTGGGCCCCACAATCTAATCAAAGGCCCTTAACTAAAGCAATCTAATCAAAAGTGATTCAATCAAAAGGTCTTATAACTGAATCTAACCAAAAGGTCCTACATACAATATGCTTACATGTACAGGAATGGGTTAGCTTAAAAGACATAGTTTTCTGGGGTCCACAAAAGACTCAAACCAGCCAGCCCAATTACCAAAGTTTCCTCACCCAAAACAGAAACTCTGTACTCATTAAGCAGTAACTTCTCCATTCTCCCTCGTCCCAGTCCTTGGTAACCTCTAATCTATTTTCTATCTCATGGATTTGCTATTTTAGATATTTCATATATGTGGAATCATGATTTTTATGTCTGGCTTATTTCACTTAGCAGTATTTTCAAGGATCATTCACGTTGTAGTGTGTATCAGAATTTCATTCCTTTTTATGGCTGAGTAATACTGCATTTTGTTTATCTGTCTGCTGATGGACACTTGGGTTGTTTCCACCTTTTGCTGTTGTGAATAATGGTGTTATGAATATGGGTGTACAGATATCTGTTTGAGTCCTTGCTTTCAATTCGTTTGGATATATACCTAGGACTGCTTCCTCAGAAATTTGAAGGTGATATATCATTGTCTCATGGTTTTTAGTATTTCTGTTGAGGAATCCAATGCAATTTTGTCTCCTGATCCTGATCCTTTCTACTTGTCCTCCTCCTTTCCCCTTCTTTGGAGCTATTTAGAATCTTCTCCCAGTCCCTGGTGTTGAGAAATTTCTTGTTGCTATGCTTTGGTATAGGTCCTTTTTTCATTCATTTTATTTTGGACACATAACTTTTGGTGGACCCTTTTATTCTGGAAGGTCATATCATTCAGTTCTGGGAATTTTCTTTTATTATTTCTTTAATACTTTTCCCGCCATCTTTTTTTTTTTTTAATTCTTAGTCACTCCAAAAAATGTAATTATTGGTAATTTAAATTCTTAGTGCTCAGTTGCTACTCTGATTTTAGCTTTTCTCCCCTATTTTTCGTTGTTTTCACTTTTTGTTTTATATTCTGTTGAAGACTTTTCCCCTGCCTTTGAACCAGTTTCCCGAGAGGATCCTGGAAAGTAAGAATGTGGCTGCAAGCATTCTGGCAGGAGACTGGTAGCCACCTCACAATAAATAGTCTTTACTTCATCCTGTCTCCCCTCGTGCCCCCCCCCCCCCCACCAACCTAATGCCCGGTGTCCCCTGGCTATTTATTGTGGTTGAATTCTCTAAGTAGGAAACCTTCTGCCAGTCTGAGAGTGGCAGTCTCTGTTTTATTGGGTGGGGATCTAGAGGTTTAACTGCTTACTATGCAAATTTGTAAGAGTCATTCTGTTTTGGGTTACCCCCAGACTACCAAGGCACCTAATGCTTCTAATTCCTAAGAATTGGCCTGTTGATTTTTGACTTCTTCCTATAGGCTTTAGGTTCAGTTTTCTCATCTGCTAAGCTCTTTACCACTTCTCTAATCTGCTTTCCAGCTGCCAAAATTTTGTTGGCATCACTTGCCTGAATGCTCTAGCATCCTCTCTTCCCCTTTGTCCTTGTAACTTTTATGTATTTTAAAATTCATTTGTTGCTACTTTAGTGGAGTTGCAGGAGGCCACTAGTGGAGAACACATGTATCTAGAAGTCCTGTCCTATAAATGAAAATTATTCCTGTTTTCTCTAAGTACAGCGGTCCCCTATATCTAGTGTGATTTCTGTGCAATTCTCTGTTTAGCTTGCACATGCTTCCTGTCATCTCTTTCTTGACCCTGGGCCTGTTGTTTGCTTTTAGGAGAGGCTTTAAGCCTGCTAGTGGCATTTCTTTAGCATTACAGTAACCCTACAATATTCTCTTGAGAATGAGTAGCGAAGGATGTGCAGGGTTAATAACTTTTTTTTTTTTAAGATTTATTTGTATTTATTTATTTGTTTATCCCACCCCCCCCTAGCTGCTTGTGCTGTCTGTGTCCATTTGCTTTGTGTTTTCTGTGTCTGCTTGTCTCCCCGTGTTGGGTCATCTTGCTGCGCCAGCTCACCGCCCTATGTGGGCCATTTTGCCTCCACCAGGAGGTCCTGGGAATCAAACCTGGGGCCTCCCATATGGTAAACGGGAGCCCAACCAGTTGAGCCACAGCCACTTCCCGGTTAATGACTTTTAAAAGTGCATTCAAGCCTGACTCAAAATTTAATTTTTTGAGACCTCTGTTGGTCTTCAGGCATGAAACAATTTCTTTAAAAGTCACTGTCATCCGGGCTTGTGTTTTCTTTTATTGTGTTTTAGAAATGTTTTCCTCTTCTTATTTACTGCATCTGGTGAGGGGTGAGGAGAAAGGTTTTGCTGTGTTTTACCATTTATTAAGGTTCTCTTCAGAGCACTCAGGTTCTTCTGTGCAGCCTTCATTTTGTATGATTTTGTATCTGCTACAGGTAGCAAAGTTGGAAGGGTTGTTGGCTCTGTGTCCTTCTTATCTTGTGTCCTTCTGTTAATGACATCTGCATCTGTGAAGTTTACTGGTCTTTCTTTTTGACTGTTTTCATCATATCAGCTGCCTTTAATTTGCATGTGTCATAATTTTTATTTAGCCAGAATAGAAATTACTTGGGAGATTTCTGATTCATTAGGTTTGGGTGGGTCCTGGGAATATATAGTTTTGAATGTTCCCCAGATGAATTTGATGATCACACACATTTAGGCACTACTATGTTAATGGTACATACTACTTTCGCATGTGACATGCTATCCAGTTCATAAAACAGCTCTGTGAGACAGATATGGTAACCACCATTTTTGGCAGAAGTGGAAACATGAGAGTAGGAGATGTTAAATGACCTACCCAAGGTCACACAGTGGTAGAGGTGGGACTCAAAACCCAGGGCTTCTTTTGGGTATCAAGATAGGGCCAGGCTGGTGCTACTTTTGCCTTTCAGGGGCTATGTTTTTGATTGGTCAAACAAAACAAAACAACCAAAAATCAATGTGTCTTTATATCTGATTCTTACCATTTTAGGTACAGCATTACATGTTGTATATTTTACTGCATTACTTGCCAGTGGAAGATTTCCAGGGATTGGACTTTCTGTAGTTTGTATTTAAGACACTTAGCCATTTAGACTCAAGTTATCAATTTAAGGCACTTAAGCAGGCAGGCTGTGCACAAATGGACTTTTATCAGTAGTTTTGCTTCCTGATCTCTCTTCCTTTCCTTTGCTTCTAGTTTCCTTTTGGCCTCTTTAACACATTTCTCTAACACCAACCAAGATTAAACCACAGAGGAGGGAGGGAGAGGAGAAGAAAGAAGAATGTCCATTAAGTGGAGGGGAAGTGGGAGAATATCCCACTACAGTAAAGTACTGAGTGATTTTCCTTTCTATCTGGTAACCTTTCTGAGGATAATTCTCAAAGAAAGCATGTCAAAGATTCCTCACATGATTGCAGCACGATTTCAATTAGGATATAACCTCCCAGGGGGAATGTTTTTATGACAACATTCCTTTGATGTGTTTTAAAAACCTAGGTAGTTTCATAACATTGGTCACATAGCAGAACATCTATTAGTCTTTTTTTTTTAAAAGTGGCTTATCAAAGGGGAAAAGGCTGTGAATCCACCATTTGGAGGTAGTATAGGGCTTAGAGCAAAAGACAAAAATGTCCATTCATTTATTCTGCCAAAATCCGGCAGACTGTTACTAAGGATTTTTACTGTGTTTCAGATGGTAGGATTTAGAGATAAATTACTAAAACATGGTTCTTGCCTTCATAGAGCTGTTGGGTAGTGAAGGAGACAAATAGTTCATCAAACAAGTAAATAATAATTGTTACAGTATATGAAATGCTCTGCAGGAAGTGTGCATCAGGTGTTAATGGACTCAGAGAAATGGCTAGTTTAGCCTGGAGTGAAGGATGAGTTAAGATTTCCCATAGGTGTTCTTTGAATCTAGCCTTGAAGGATTTATCAGCTAGTTGTGTAGAAGAAGGGGGCTGGACTGGACTATGGTTATTCCAGGCTGAGGGAATAGGTGTTTAAAAGAGTTAAGACAGTTGTGACTATAATTTAGTTAAGGAATTTGAGAATATAGGATGCTTCCAGTAGAGTGAGAGATGAGATTAGAGAGGTGGTAGGGGCAAGAGAAGAAATCTCTCATTGTTTGTGAAATAAATACCCATGCAAAGTACCAAAGAGTTACAGTGCTTCTACAGAATTCCAGTTCCAAGAATTCCCAAACTTAGCTGTTAAATTCCCTGGATCCCAGGTTCCTATCAGATCTCATGATTCAAATTGGACCCTATTTAATTTGGCTACCAGTTCACACAAAACTTTGTTGCTTTGAAGCAGCAAATAGAGCCAGCTCTCCAAAGATTAAAAATATAGTCCAATAGTAGTGATAATAGCTGCCATTAATTGTGCACATAAATGCTTGGCTCTTTCCAAGGCACATTACAAAATTTATCTTAAATCCTTATAGCAATACTACAAGACCACTGATTTTATGTCTGTCTATTTTAAAAGTCTCTGGGAGGTTAAAGTAAGCTTGCCCTGGGTTACAGAGCCAGTTAATGATGGTGATGAAATCCAGCCCAGAATTGTTTGACACAAAAGCTAGTTGTTTTTTTCCCCCCTTCTCTATCAAGCTGCCCTTCCATCAGATTCTAGGTGTGGCTCCTGGTTGTGATGGAATGGCTGCCCAGGAATGTAAAATGACCATTTCAAAGGCAGTAAGACTGCTACTATTTCATCTTTGATGCTAGAAGGGCAACAATAAACCATCTAATAGCTCTTGTTCAGGGAAGCTCCTGAATCTGATGGTATCAAGACACTTGTTTGGGAATATAAGCTCCTTATTTTGTCTTGTTTCCATGGGAAAATAAGATTTCATTTACAGGTATTTTATTTTCATTTACTGTTCTATTTCAAGGATTGAATTACTTGCCAAGTGCCAGTGTTTATATTATGAAGTGTATCAGTTATCTCATGAGACATTTGATTTGTATGTCGAGTTAAAATTGGGTTTGTAATGACTTGAAAACATTATTTGCATTTGGCAGATACTTTAATGAACAAAATTGCAGGTATTCAGAATGTGGATATGGCTTAAGGGTGAAGAAAGCCAGGTATTTTCTCTTGAAATTTTGGCTGGGTGTTAAACTTTAAGGTAGGAGTTTTAAACAAGTCTTCAATTCTTGTATTTATGTATAGTCTCAATATTAAGAAAATGAAAATGAAATGAGATGAGACAGAATCTTTTACTTTTGCTTACCAGTTTTCTTCTCTTATGAAATTGTCAAGAATAATTAATGTATAAAGGCTGTATCTTTATTTTATTTATTTTTTATTTTTTTACATTTTTAAATTATTTATTTACTTTTACTCATTTTTGGCGCCGCGCCCCCCCCCCCGTTTTTGCTGTTTCTGTGTCCATTCTCTGTGTCCGTTTCCTGCCCTCTCTTCTTCTCCTCCTGTGTTCACTGGGATTCGATCCTCGGAACCTCCGATGTGGGAGAGAGGCATCCTACTGCCTGTGCCACCTTAGTTCCTGGTTTTTCGGTGCGTCATCTTGGCTCTCCCTTGTGTCACTCTCCTGTTACATCATCATCCTGCATGGCTCGTGGGGCCTGGCAGTTCACCCAGGGCCTGGCGGCTCACCTGCTCATGGGGCCTGGTGGCCTATGTGCATTCTATATTTTTCTTTTTTTATTTTTACCGGGAGTTCCTGGGGATTGAACCCAGGTCCCTCTATAAGGAAGACAGACACTCAACCACCTGAGCCATATCTGTCCCCCTGCTATATCTCAAGATTGACCAAAGATACCCAAAGTCACAATCTTTTCCCATACAGGATGGTCATATAATAAATCAGGCTTAGTTTATCACCAGCATTCTAAAAACCAGACCTAGGGAGAAAACTAGGTCTGGGGACACATGTGTCTAATATAGCAAACCTGATTATCACAAAATCAGGCCAGTGAGAATATTCGCAATCTTTTATTTTTGCTTACCAGTTTTCTTCTCTTCAATTTGACATGTGTATTCTTTCCCTTTTCCTGTTTTGAATGGAGCTGAAAATAACATGGTTGGTTTTGCTTTAAAGGAAAATGTCTCTTTTTATGTGTGTGTTCAGGATTTAGTTTCTCAGAGACATTTTCATCTTTCAGATGGCACCAGTAGTTTGGAATTTAGGTCTCCTTTTCACTTTATTAGGAAAATGTTATTTATCACACTGTACAACAGTTTCTAACCAGAATGTTTTCCAGGTTAGGGGAAGAAATTATTTGTAAGCTTAATGTCACTTTTCTCTATAATAGTTTGCAGAACATTCCTTTTATTACATGAATTTTTTCATTTTAGTTTTATAGAAATTTTCAGTAGTTCCATCTAAACATTTTAAGAAGAATAGCTAAAAGAGGTTCATATCTTAAAAAATATATCACTTTAATGAATTTACAAGAAATTTAAAAACTTCTTTTTGGTTTTGAGTGTGTATTGGAGGTGAATGTGTCCTATATTATTTTTTTAGGGTAAAGTGAATATGTTATACAAATTGGCATTTGCCATCTTCATAGACATAAAGTATGTATAAGTCCTACCAATAGCCAGTCAATCAAGAAGCTGCCAGATGATTTTTCCTCTACAGAAGCTTTCTCTTGTGTGATTTGAGGTCAGTTACTGTAAGAGTAAGCCAGGTGCTTGTTACTTGGCAAGATTTTCTTTGGGTAACCAATGGATAAGAAAAGCAGACTGCTATTTTAGAAGTTGTCAAGCCACATTTAGAGAAATAAAATTTAAGACACGTGGCTGAGCAAAGATATGTTAGACATCAATGTAAAAGCTGAGATTGGAATTATAAGACTGTGACCAGATTACTTTTCACGGAGTAAACGTTTTTCAGAGGGTAGAAGGAGTAATCCTTATTTTAGGGGTTTCAAACTCAGGTGTCTACAAGTGCCAGGCAGGTTACACTAAGGAATTGCTAGATCTGAGAAGCTAGAAGTCTGAATTTTTATGTAAAATCTTCCAATTTAAATGTTGCAAAGGAGTTAAAAAATTAAAATATTGTATGACTCATTTGAAGTATATCTGTAGGTTGGCAGTTATAGTATAGTTTCTGTATTAGTAATTACCATAGCTTTGCAGATAAATCTTCAAGAGATTCTTTTATATCTGTGCCCCTACTTTCCCCTCAATTGAAAACCAGTGGCAAATCAATGATAGACAGGGGGTCAGGGGGACCATTATGCTACCCTGTTATACCATTTTACATTTAAACAGAAAAAGTGCGAGGTAGATCATTGGATTTTAATGTAACAGTATGAACAGTTCATTGATGGGGTTTCAGCTTCCACATTGCAACCAACCTTTAAAAAAAAAAAAAAATACTGGGGCCAGGAATTGGACCCCAGACCTCGTATCTCGTATGTAGGTAGCCGGCGCTTAACTACTGAGCCACTTCAGCTCCCCTCAGTTGATTTTTTTTTTTACATTTGTTTGCTTGTTGTTTTGTGTTTTTGTTTTTAGGAGGCACCTGGGACCTCCCGTGTGGGAAGCAGGCGCTCAACCACTTGAGCCACATCCGCTCCCCCCCTTTAATTTAATTTAATTTAATTTAATTTAATTTAATTTATTTCTCCCCCCTTGTTGTTTGTACTCGCCCTCTGCTCTCTGTTTCTCTTCATTTCTTCATTGTGTGTGTGCTGTGCCTCCTTATTTTTCTTTTTTTTTTTAGGAGGCACTGGGAACCGAACCCAGGACCTCTCATGTGGGCTTGAGCCACATCTGCTCCCTGCTTGTTGTGTCTCTCCTTATTGTGTTTCCTTGTTGTGTCATCTTGCTGTGTCATCTCATTGTGTCATCTTACTGTGTCAGCTCGCCACACCAGTCTGTTCAGTCAGCTTACTGTCTTGTGTGTCTTTAGGAGGCACCGAGAACTGAACCAGGGACCTCCCATGTGGTAGGCGGGCACCCGACTACTTGAGCCACATCTGCTTCCTCCCCCTTTTTATATAAAAACTAATTTTAAAAAGGTTTTAGATTACAGAATATTTACATCAAAAGTATAAGGGATTCCCTTGTTCCCCCCCTCCCCATCTTCCGCTATTAATAACATATTACAATTATGTGGTACAGTTGTTACAATTGATGAATAAATATTGAAGCATTGCTCCTAACCAAGGTCTATAGTTTACATTGTGGTTTACACTTAATTCCAATGCCCTAAAAATGTCCTATGTTCCACCTGTTATTCCTTCCTGTCCTCAGAACCTCTGGTAACTTCTATCTTTATAACAGTGTTACATGTTCTTCCAATACTACAATATTAATAAGTTTACTTTGTCTATGGTTGCATTTCCCCCTTAGGGTTGTTCATTCCTCTACTTTGAGTATTTTGGGATGGTGATGTCCTCTCTGCCTCAGACTGAGGAGGGACTTAGTTCTTATGGGGTAGATGGAAGGAACTGTTTTGATTCCATCTGTTGATACTGTTTTTGGGGATGGAGGTTGTTCATCATCATCATTTTGTTAGTTGTCCTGAGTGAGTCCTATGATCTGGAGAGTAGGTGTTGGCCAAAACTCTTCTGAGATTCAGGGCTCAACTGGTATATGAACAGACCAAACATGTAAGTCTCTGGGACATATATTTAATGGGTATAGTGCTAACTATAGGCTCAAATAAAAGCAGTAGAAGAATCATGTGTAGGGAAATTATAAATGAGTCTAACTCTGTTCCATTGGGGAAATAGGTTGTCTTATATTTCAAGGTAAGGCCCATTGACAGGGTGCTGATTTCAAGGGGTTGTATGCCTTGCCTGTAGTGTCTGGATGGCTCTAGAGTCCTGAGGAGCATCCCTGTTTGAGGCTTTGTTCACAGTGGCGTTTAGTGAGATCTGTCTGAGACATGCATAAGTATAACCTCTGAAATGATCCCCCAACTCATTTTGAAATCCTTAGCTATAAAAAGAGTGTGATTTCTGGACCCTGGGGATCCCCAAGACTCTTTCAGGGGCTCTGTGAGGTCAACTGTCTTCATATTGAGATTTTTTTCCAGGCGTTGGGCATTTGCACTGATGGTACAAAAGTAATGATGAGTAAAAGTGCTGGCTCCTTCTAGCACATTAAGGCAGTGGCATCAAATTTAATTGATAGTCAGTCATTGGATTCTTCTTGCACTTGAAGGGAAAAAAGTCCATTTCACTTAAGAACGTCATTGGTGAAACAGTAAAAATAATTTATTTTATGAAATCTTTACTTTTCAGTATATAACTTTTTAATATCCAGTCTGACAGAGAGAAGAACAGTGGTTTCTTGAGGAAAAGCACTTGTGATTGCGCTACAAGCTGATCTAGCTGCTTTTTTCATGAAACATAATTTTTACTTGAGTGATTGACAGACAAATTCTGGTTATTCATACTTGGGTATTTGATAGACTTTTTCCTGAAAATGAATGAAATGTGCCTATCACTTCAAGGAAAACAACTGAAGGTATTTATTACCATTAATAAATTGAAGCTTTCAAGCAAAAATTCGAATTGTGGGAAGCTTTTATCTATCACTGTGAGTTTGGTAGACTGGTAGTGACATTAATGAAAGTGATTTTTGAATATGGGCATAAGTTAGTAATCAAGTATTTTTCAAATAAACAATGCTTGCTGTTATAGAATGGGTAAAAGATTTATTCAAAGTTTGTTGACAGTTTTCAGATTCCATATTGCTACCAACCTTTAAGAAACTATCATTTGTTGGGATGTGAGGTAGTATCAAAGAAGATTATCTACAATTATCTGAAAAGGATGTTAAAATATTCCTCTCTTTTCCTGCAACTTATCTATGTAGGGCTAGACTTACTTTGTATACTTCAAACAAAACATTATACTGCCACAGATTAAGTATAGAAGCGGGTCTGAGACCCTATCTTCTATTATGTCTGATAATGAAGAGATTTATAAAAATGTAAAACAATCCCCCATCACAAGTATTTTTTTGGAAAATGGTTATTTTTCATAAGATAATTTATGTCAGTGTATAATGAGTTTATTTTACATATTTAAAATTTTTCTTCTTTTACCTTTAATAGTGTAAATACCAATGGATATAAGCCACATAAATAAAAGCTTTGGGGAGTCCTCAATAATTTTTAAGAGTGTAAAGTAGTCCTTAGACCAGATAGTTTGAAATTCATTAGAGTACTTTATATGGGGTGTGTGTGGTGGGGAGGAGCATGGGAGAAGGGAGAAGAAGCTTCTAGGAAGTATTTGAGAAGGTTCACAACCAGAGATTCTGATTTACTTTGAGAGGAAAGCACTCTTTTAGGAGATACAAAGAAATAAACTCATGGTCTCTGCTTTCTTGATGCCTAAAATATTTTGTTTTGTTTCTGGTAACATTTTTATTCCTGTGTGGCCATTACAGTAATTTTGCTCATTGGTTCTTTAATGTTAATCTGTGAAGCTTTCTGTGGTCAGCTGAGACACGAGGAAAATTAAGGACAAAATACACAGTTTTTAATATAAATTTATTTAATTTATGTTTATTCTAAGGTTATGGTCTTCCAGTAACCCAGAGTGGTTGCTTTAAAAAAAAAAATGCTTGTAATTTCACTGTTCCTTGAGTTTGAGGTAGTTATTTTAGGCTTTAATATTTAGAGGGTTTTGCTTTTGGAGCAATGCCAGAAATATTCCTACAATATTTTTTTTTCCCTACCAGAAAATATCTGAGCATTAATTTTTAATTATTTTTTCCCCTGTGTTTTGGCAATACTTGCCTTCCCTGACATTGATGACAAGAGGTGAGCTTCAAGATGTTTTCTGTGGGAATCTGTAATTTAGTGTTGTAGATAATCTTTACTAGTTGTTGTCTGTTGTTTTGTATGGTTTATTAAGCCCTTTACTCTAAAATAAAATTATATGGGTATATAAAAGTTTTATTCCATGACTAGCTGCATAGAGGGTTCAATAGGATCACTTTAAAGGCAGTTTGCTGATACAATCATTGGGTAAATGGTGAGCTATTAAATAATTTTTCCATGTTAACTCATCTCTTTGTAAGAGTTATATGACAATTATCCTAAAAGAGATTTGTATATGCATATTTTTCTTGCTTGCTCTTAACTTTAATTTGAGATGGAAGACCTGGGGAGTTGGTTTTGTTGAGGAACCTTTTCTGCCTCTGAATGAAATGGATTGTATTTAATAACATTGTATATTTTCCACTCTTGGAACTGTTTCCAAAAGAAGTGGAGGGGTGGGGAAAGACAGGGCAAGTTTTATCCTGTCTTTCCTTTGAGTCTCAAGACAGTTCAGACAGAAGCACAAATGACCAGAATGTAAAATAGACAGTGAAAATCCTCTATGACAGAGAAGCTGTAGGAAAAAAATAAGGGTTACCAGGAAAAGGTCATGAAGGAGGTAGTATTTGAGCTGGGCCTGAAATAAGTAGAAACGAGACAGGAAGAATTGTCCTGGTGACAGATTTTGCTACTTTCTACCATTAAGGTGATTGTTGATAAATGTGAAACATGTATAGGTATACCTTGTCTTACAATTCCAGATATAGGGAAGCCATCACCCTGTATTGGGTAGGATATCCAGAATCTTTCTGTCCTGGAGAATTGAAACTTTTTTGGGATCTAAGTATCCCTAAGTTTCTTTAAAGTAAGAAACATCTATTGGGTTTAATCCAGTTCAAGAGCATGTGTCTGAGCATGCGAGTATGTTATGTGGCTGGGGGTGGGTAGAGAATTATAAATCTGAAGAACCTGCCCTAAGTGCTATTGCCAATTGAGAATCAGTGAGAAGATGAATCATTTTAAAATTATAATGTTAAATTTGGGGAAAACGAAACTGAAATTATAGGGAATTTAAGAGCAGCCATGAAATATGTTAGTTTCCAGCAGGTATTGTTGTACTTTGTTTTCCTGTCTCTATTAACATCTTTTTGCTGTTACTTTACCTTGGTGCTTAAAAAAAATTCCAGCCCCTTGATCTGTAAAGGGAATAGTTTTCTAATTGGAATATAGAATAAACCATTTGTGTGGAAGTACTAAGGATTGTCAGAAGCTTACTACTAACCTATCCATTATGTGGTGGATCAAACTCACAAGGCTTTCCTGTCTGCCCTTGAATGAGATTAAATGCTGAGCTGTGAGGTTATTTTACAATATTATGCTGCACTCTTAAAATTGTTTTCCATCATGACCACATGTAAAGATTTATTCTGAAATGGAATTTGGTGAGCTCTAGGATGGTTTTCTTTTAATTTTAATAACAGGGAAAACTTTTGGTAATGTTGCTACAAGGGGAAATAGAGTTAATAACTTGAAGCCTTGTAAGATTTTGGATGAAGATTCTTTAAAGTAGATGAGTATCTAATAATCATGTAGATATATTCAGTAATTTCTGAAATATAAGTGTACATGATCATTGACCTGAGACATTTCCATTATTTAAATATCTGAAGAAGACTGTATAATGTAAAAGGTTACAAAATACACTTTATTATATAGCTTACTTCTTTATTTGTGATCATCTGGGATCCATGTAAGCTAATGTATCAAGGCCAGTTAAGTCATGATAATTGTCTTGAGATGGAGAATGATATATTTTGTTTAGATTTTGGGAATTGAATTATGAATTTTAAAAAATTTGATATTCGAGGAAACATTCTACATGTCCATGTAAAATCAATTTGTGTATAAAAATTTCAGCTAATAAGATGAAGAATGAAACCAACTATGACAGTTAGTGATGCTATTGCCATTTAAATATTGCATAATATATCCTTCACTGATATACTTGCTTTTCATTTAGTCATAAGAATTTCAGAACTGAAAAGAAGAGGTGGCTAATGGTCCTTCCTAACATCCTTCCTGAGGATCCTGAGGTCCTTCCTGAGACCTCCTGTGCTGAAGCGAACCCAGTTAGTGGAAGTTGAGCTAGGAGTAAAACTCAGGTCTCTTGCTGTCCAATAAGTATTCTTTCCAGTACACATTTATTTATATTTCAGATATGGTTAGGAGTCTCACCATGATTTTTAAGATTAGAAAATTTAGCTGATAGTAATAACTGTTTCATTACTCTCCCTTAGTAAGCTGAATTTTGTTACTGAGTTTTCTGGCTTTTTGATATCCTCGAAGCTTTAGTCTTATTTTAGCATTATAGATAATATCTACTTGGAATGATATTTGGAGCAAGGAAAGCAGCATTTCATTCTTAATTTTAATTATTCAATTTTGAAAAAGTGTCCACAAATTTTATATCCCTCCACTACTGTATATTTTGTGAAAGCTCTAGAGATGTTTGCTAATAAAAAAGGAATGAAAGTGAATGGGTTTAGCTGTTTGCCTGTACACAGTATATTCTGGAAGTGTCATTACTGTGGCTTTTGGGAAGAAAAACCATTCTTAGCCCCTTTCTCATACTCTGGCTCTAGACTGGTGAAAAGTTCTATAAATTACTCATAGTAAATTTGGGCTAAGGAAAATAAAAGTTCCTGCCTCTGTTAGGGTCTTTTGAAGGCTGTTGATATTGCCTGGAATGGAGCCCAGTTAATTTTCTCCCCATTTTCTAATCAGCCTACCCTCAAAGCTATGAAGTTCCACAGTGTATTATTCTAATGGTGTTTTTTATCTTGGCTTGGGACAAATTGTGCCCTATAAAGGAGCAAACTGGGATTTGGTGAAAAAGCTCAACTTTTCAGGACCCCAAAACTTGTTTTAAAGTGAAAGTAAATGCATTAGGCTACAAAATGAAAATGTATTTTGGGGGCTGAGTCACACATGATCAGGTGCTTTTCTTTGTGAGAATATAGGTCATCTGTGAGTATCTACTTGAGAGAAATTAAGTATGGCATCACTTGAAAGTTATTCATGATTGGGAAAGGGATTCAGTATGGTGACTATACATATTTTAGCATTTGAAAGGCTCTCCTTAGCAGAGCAAACAAAGGATATAATTTATTGGAAAAAGTAAAGTTGAGGGACAACTGGCCCGCAGTAGAATCTTTTATAGAAATTATTAGGGGGAAGCGGCTGTGGCTCGATCAGTAGGGCTCCCGTTTACCATATGGGAGGCCCCGGGTTCGGTTCCCGGGGCCTCCTGGTGAGGGCAAGCCCACCCGCATGGCGTGGTTGGCTGACCCAGCGAGCGCAAGCAGCAAGGGGGGGATAAATGAATAAATAAATAAAATCTTTAAAAAAAAAAAAAAAAGAAAAATTATTAGGTTCCTTGCCCATAGATGTTGTGGCAGCTTTTAAATCCTAAGTTAGCTTTAACGCCTGCTTTATTATTTGGAATACATATAATGTTTTTATCTGCTAGTACAAATGATTGAAATTTGACTTCATTTATTTTTTCTACTCTCTGGAGAGTAAAATTTATAGAATTTCCCATGAATGGAATGTTTTAAACTTTTCTCTTGCTTTCTAAAATCCCCAGTTTATTATAACTTCTGAAAAAATTGTAAAAGACTAGGCAACTGTTTTGGTAACTTAGTAGACTCAAACTCTAAAATCTCTACATTTGATTACATCTTTACATTATAATATGGCATTCTTAGGTTGATAATGTGCCTAGTTTAATTTAATTGGGTATTACAGTATTTTATATTAATTCAAGACTGTTTCTTTGAGAGAAACAGCAAAATCATAGCAGATAATACAAGTTAATATCTCTTTGTTATATAGTGCTTTGAGAGTTTTTGAAGCATGGTTGGTTCCCTTCTAGAAATGATAGGTGTTATCCATGTTTTATAGACAGGACATTGAGGTTCTCATTTGTGATATTTTGTGTCACAAGGCCCTTCAAGAAGTTGAGACTGTGCCTTAGATCAGTTAGGCTTTCTGGCTATAAATCCAGGGCTTTTTCTGCCCCATTATATTAAATACTTTCCCACATGTTTTCATTTTATGATATACAGGTACATTTCAAGATTCTCTTGGCATACACACAGCACAGTGTTTAAAAAATGGGCCTTTCCTTAAGTCCCAGCCCTGCTGCCACTTTTTGTTACATAAATTGTAGAAGCCCCAGTTTTCTCATCTGTAAAATGAGATTATGTTACTATTATTAAGGTGGCTAATGGGATGTGAGGGAGGGTAATGTCAGAGTCTTTTGGGATAAAAGTCAAAAATAATATAAAAACCGTTCTTGTCATGATGTGTAGTCTTTATAGCAATTCTTTTTTTGTTGTTTTGTTTCCTGTTGTTGCATATCACTAAAATGTTACAGTACATGTCAGAACTATTTTGTTTACAGAGGATCTTGTACATGTGATTTAATCACATTTTTTGGATTTTTGTTTCTAAAGGTTACGGGAAGTTTCAGAGAAACTGAACAAATATAATTTAAACAGGTGAGAATTTTAAGATACTTTAAATTGTCCAACAAAGAACATTTTTTATCTATTAGGAAAAAAATTGATATTTAGGCATATTAGCTATTAAGTCTTTTACTCTGGATATAAACTTTTTATGAGTTGGGTTTCATTTGACCTATAATGTCAGTTTATATTGTTTTTAAAAATCTGGCATACTAAGAAGTTATGATTTTGGGAATATCATAATTTATTTTTTTTCAGTTAGTGCTTTATAATATATGAATAATAATTTTTAAAAAATAGGATATGTCAGTTTTTTTTTTTTTTTTTTTTTTTTTCTTTTCTTTTCTTTTGGTGTTGGGGCTAAAAACAACCACAAAAACTTAGGCTGTATTTACCATTTAAAAAATAACTTTACTTATATTTTTTTTAATTTGCCAGCCACCCCCCTTTGAATGTATTGGAACAGGCTACTATTAAACAATGTGTGGTGGGACCAAATCATGCTGCCTTTCTTCTTGAGGTAAATTATTTCCTCTAAGGTAGAGAAATGAAAAATGATCAGTTAAAGTATAATCACCTATCATCATATTTCTTCCTTTTTAACCAAGGAAAACAGCAACTACTTCTATGAGCTATTTGAGATCACCTAGTTCCATATCCTTATTGTGTAAATAAGGAATCTAGACCCAGAGAAAGTTTAAAAGATTTATTACAGCTTGAAACTAGTTAGTAACAGAATGGCAAGGCTTCTGATAACCCATCATTTCCTCAGTCTGAATTCTGTCAGATTGAGATGTTTTAAATTCTTTTCTACTGGTTCTTTGATAAGTTTGTATAGCATATTCCCCCAGCTCAGCCTTGAGGAAGGGAGCTTATTAGTTGTCTTCTGAATTGACATTAATAGGCACAGAATACTATTTATTGAATGAATTCAAATTTTAATCCACATTCTTATATTGGTAGCTTCTTCTATTTTCTTTTCTTTTAGGATGGTAGAGTTTGCAGAATTGGTTTTTCAGTACAGCCAGACAGATTGGAATTGGGTAAACCTGATAATAATGATGGGTAAGATATTATGTCCTTCCTATTTAATATATGCTTAGTTCTTAGAAAGTATTCCTTTTATATTATCCAGGTTTTGATTTTGGTAATCGTCAAATTAAAAAGAAGCATCGCAATACAAATATAAGAATGTTCTTTTATGAACTATAACAAATGTATACTACAGTAGTTAACAGTATCATGAAAATTTTCTTTTCATCAGTTGAAATAAAGGTGCTATACCAATGCTAAGGGTCAATAATAGGGGAGTATAGGAGCAAAGGTTTTTTTCTGTTTTGTTTTTTTATGTTTGGAGCAATGAAGGTATTCTAAAATTGATTGTGGTGTTGAGTACACAACTCTTATGATTATACTGAAAGCCATTGATTATACACTTTGGATGAATTGTATTGTGTGTGAATAAAATGGCTTTATTAAAAAAAAAGATGGGGAGAAACTGGCTTGAGAAATGTTCACTTTCATTTTTGATTTTGATAGCTATCTGCCATTTGAGTTTGTTAATGCTGTAAAATTGCAGTCAAATAAGGATTAAGGGTATTTTTTTAACTTTATATTTTAAAAAACGAATGCATATTATAGAAATGAACAGGGAAGTAAAAAAGCATCTCAGAATATCAAATGTTTAAAATGGAGTGAAATGGTTACTTTGTAGTTTGCTTTTAATTTTTCTGCCAACAGATTTATAGCTAAAAATATGAGCATTTAAAGTAGCTGAAGAGTCAATGACCATTTAACAGAAATAGGTCACCCATGATATTACATATTTGGTAGGTCCCAAGTCAGATCTGCTCTTTGACTGAAATGATTTTTTTTCCTTTCTTTTTTCTTTTTTTTTAAGGAGATCCCGGGGATTGAACCTGGGATCTTGTACATGTGAAGCAGGTGTTCAGCTGTTTAGCTACATCCGCTTCCCTACTGAAATGATTTTTACTTGATGTTTTTCCACTTTAATATTTCCAAATCAAGTAATTCAGTTTGAAAACAGAAGACTCTTTAAAATGGTCTTTAACAATGATAAAGGGATGCCAGATAATGTATAATGAGCTTCAGTTGGTTGCTTCTGAAGACAACACGATTACTTTTAAAAATCTAAAGAAAATTTACTAAACATTCATTTACAGCTAAAATGTGAAAACAGTTTCAACTGAAAAAGAACAATGAATTGTTATGAGGGGACAAGTTATTAGGTTTGCTTTTTGATGGTAAGTATAAATTTTTTTAGAAAGAGTAGTCAGAAAATAGGCTGATAATTTATCACAGTTAAGTCCCAGAGCAGTGAGGCCTGGAATTCCAGGTTTGTTCCTACGCTGTTTGGAGCTGTTTTGTGATTGTTCTACTTTTTATTTTTTTTCTAGGTCAAAGTTGAATAGCAACTCTGGGGCAGGGAGGACATCGAGGCCTGGTAGGACGAGTGACTCCCCATGGTTTCTCTCAGGTTCTGAGACTCTGGGCAGGCTGGCAGGCAACACCCTGGGGTAAGTTGTGGCCAGATGAAGGTATCCCTGTTTCATGCCATCATCTTGTATGTGCTCTCACTCTGAGTTATCTTCAGTATGCCCTAGTAGTGGAATGAGGAAACTTCCCTGATCTCTGGGCAGGAAGCTCACGTTGCTCATGTGAGCCACCATGACAAAAATAACCCACAGAGGCTGATTACATTTAACCCAGGTTGACCTTTTAAAAATGTATTATGTTTACATGTGTTTTCTTTCTGTATCAATTTAATGAGGTTTGTAAATCATGTAGCTAAGCCTTACAGCCTTTAATAAAGTTATGTTTACTTTTTAAATGTATTTATAAAATGTATACCTCTTTAACTAGATACCTCCTCTATCATTTTATCTAAAGTTTATATACTGTCAAACTAAAGAAATCATGCACAAATTCCAGGCCAGATGATTTTACTTGTTTTATATATACCTTGATCCCTGAATAGCCAGGTTTTCTGAAATCACCCAATTAATGATTAGGTAATGCCAAATCAATCAAATCAGTATGTGTGTTCAAAGGGTCATCAGAGAAAGATAGGTAGAAGCAATTTAAATTGTTTCAAAATATAATGAAAGGGAAGAGGAAAGATTTCCTTTTTGGACACTGTGAATTTGTCCAAAATAAAATAAATTTGGATTTGAAAAATTGGGATCCCTGAAATGCAAAAGTGCTTGTTGCTTTGTTTGCTTTTTTTATTTATATGCTGAGTTAAGTTTATTTTGGGTTGGGAGGAGGATCATCAAGTCGAGTGCATCCTTTAGCTCATTCTGTGCTAGGACTGTAGCTCTGGTCTTTATATGAATGTTCGCTATCTCCTTGTTTTTTCTTTTAGAAGGTACTAGGGATTGAACCTGACACCTCATACAGGCAAAATAGGCGCTCAACCACTAAGGCTACACCTGCTTTGTGATATCTCCTTTTAATGGTCCTGTGCACACAGTGTAGGATAAAGAAAGCTGTAAATAATGTAGAATAAAAAATGAAATTTTTATTCATTTGGAATAAAGTGTTGGAAAAAGTTGGTACTAATTTAAGAAAGAATGATTATTCTATATCAAGTTATACCTTCTTTAAAGATAAAAATTCTTTGTTTAGTTCAAAGGTTGGCAAATTACTGTCTGTGGAAGAAATCTGGCTGCCTCTTATTTTTATTGAAAAACAGCTGTGCTCAGTTTTTTTAAACTGATCGTCTGTGGCTGCTTTTGTGCTACCACAGCAGAGATTTCCTGGCAGAAACGAGTAGTCGTGGCAAAGACTGGCCCTGAAAGTCTAAAATATTTACTGTTCAGTGCTTACAGGAAAAATTTGCTGATCCCTCCCTGGTTTAATTTATCAGTTTACCTAGTGGCATTCTGAGAGTTGTCCCACTAATACCCTTTTTCTGGTCTAGGATTTGATCCAGGACCACCCTGTGGTGCATTTACTTGTCATGTTTCCTTAGTCTTCAAAACCTGGAACATTTCTCCAATCTTTATCTTTCAAGAACCCTAACGATTTTTGAAAACTAGCTGGTTGTTGTGTAGAATGTTCCTCAATTTGGGTTTCTCTATTTTCTCCTCATGATTAAACCCAGGTTATACATTTTTGGCAAGAATCCCACAGTTCGTGCCCTCTTCAGTGCATCACATCTGGTAGTGCATGATGTTGATGCACATCTCATTACTGGTGATGTTAACTTTGATCACTTAGTTAAGATGGTGTTTGCCAGGTTTCACCACTGTAAAGCTACTGTTTTCCCTTTTGTAATTATTATGTATTTTGTGGGGAGATGCTCTTTGACTATGTAAGTAATCTGCTTCTTATCATACTTTTGCCCTGATTTGAGCATCCATTTTTAGTATCTGTTGATGATTTTTCCTGAAACAGTTATTAATTTGGTGTTTGTCAGATGGTGGTTTTTAATAATATCCACCATTCCTTTTACATTTATTATAGGAATTTGACAGTAAGGAAGAATTTTCTGTCTTCTCCCATTTAATTCTTTTATATTCTGTATTTCTTTGATTATTTATATTATAGCCTCATGGATATTTGCTTTATTCTATAATTTATAATCTATTATTATTATAGTATAGAAGAAGATTTAAATCTTCTTTGCTTTTAATAAAATAAAACTTTATTATAAGCAGTTATAATAGATTACATGTCAGAATGACTGAAAGAGAGTCATGGAATTTTATGACTTTAGTAAAATTTGCCACAAATATAGTATTAAAGTAGTGTACTTGAGTTTGAATAAATCTTCTGTAGATCTATTTCTACAGAGCTAATTTTAAGGCTTTAAAAAGCAGAGAAAATCTTTAGTTTTTTGAGACTCCTTTACCCATCCTTGCCCACTCCTTCCTACCCCAGGGTCTGTTTCTTCTCTCCCATGTAATCCCCCACCACCCCCACTCAAGCATGTATCAGAATAGACTCTGTGTAAACTTTCTTTTAACATTGGGTTCATGAATTCCAATATTGAAAAATATGGGAAAATATCACAGTGCCATTGACTAACTCAGTGGCAGTCTCTTTTTTTTTTTTTTTTAATATATATATAACCTTTATTTGGGTTTGCAAATGTCCACAAAATATAAACACTTAAAGGCTTATCATTTCTCTTGACCTTTATGAAAAGCCTTTTCAGTATGTAAATGGTTAAATTGTGATCAGGTTATTTTGTAAATCAAGAATTTTTATGAAGTCAAAAATATTTTCCTTTGTAATAAATTCTTCTTTTCTTTGATTTGTACTGTGATTTTTCTCCATTTCTGTGTTGATTACAATAAACTTTAAAGAAGTTTGTAACTCATAGCATGTTCTAGAGACTCTAGGACAGGCAGGTGTCCGAAGTGGACTCTTTTTTTTTTTTTTTTTAAGATTGATTTATTTCTCCCCAACCCCTCATTGTTTGCATTTGCCTCTTGTGTACTCCACTTCTTTTTAGGAGACACTGGAGACTGAACCCGGGACCTCCCATGTGGGAGGAAGGCACTTAACCACTTGAACCACCTCTGCTCCCTGCTTTGTTTTGTCTCTCATTTTGTTTTCCTCCTCGTGTCTCTTGTTACATCAGCTCGCTGCATCAGCCCATCGTGTCAGCTCGCTATCTTGGTCGTTGTCTTTAGGAGGTAACAGGAACCGAATCTGGGACCTCCCATGTGGTAGGTGGGAGCTCAATTGCTTGAGCCACATTCGCTTCCACAAAGTGCACTCTTAACCACAAATTTATCAAATACAATCAAGTGTGAAAGAGGCCATCCCCAGAAACATTGCTGTCCCCCCACTCCTTTTATGCAGGATCCAGGTTTGTTCCTTTGGGTTCATAGAGGTATTATGAAGCAGAGAATGAATGGTTTCTGTATTTAAAAGCCACATTTGAAAGATAAGAAAGGACTAATAACTGTTTTTCTTTTCCTTTAGCATGGATAGTTGAGAGTTGATCATATGTTTTGACTGATCATTCTTAGGAATGCATAGCAGTCAGAATTTATGGGACTTTATTTTAATATT
This sequence comes from Tolypeutes matacus, assembly GCA_026826555.1. Lineage (NCBI taxonomy): Eukaryota > Metazoa > Chordata > Mammalia > Cingulata > Chlamyphoridae > Tolypeutes > Tolypeutes matacus. Next base: position 49,987,070 of record JAKSZT010054487.1, on the reverse strand, counting down.
ATTTCCTTTCGTGTTTTTACTATTTGGCAGGTTTGTGCACACTAAAGATTTCTAGCTGCTGCTGTTTTCACCTTTTAGTAATTATTTCAGATTCATCCTGGGGAATATTTTAAAAATATTTTAGGTATTTTTGTTAAACTTGTTTCAAACAAGGTGAAAGGTCAGAACACCATATTTGTTTGGGGAATAGAAAGGAGTTTATGTTTAATACTAAGGTTAAAATGGAGATACTGGTATTGAAAATATTTATTCTGTTATTTATTATCACTGGACACAAAGATGATAGATATATACTGCTTCTAATTGGTTTGAACTACTTTTCTTTCCTTTAGAGTTTAATCTGAGCTAATAATTAGTACAGGATTTGAAATGTAAAAACCAAGCAGATATGGGGGTCGGATGTGGCTCAACTGGTTGGGCATCCATTTCCCATATGGAGGGACCCGGGTTCGATCCCTGGGACCTCCCGGTAAAAAAACAAACAAACAAAAAAAAAACAACCAAGCAGATAATTGTAAAAAGTTGAAGCTGGCCAGGTAGGTAAGACAGTAGGATTCTGATAAACTTCATGCCCATTTTTTTTTTTTTTTTTTAAATAAAATTTTATTGAAATATGTCTTTCATACATGAACATACATGAACAGTAAGTGTATAGTAAAATTTGTGAATTTATAACACAAACATACAGGGCTCCTGTACATCTCCATATCACCAACACCTTGCATTGTTGTGAAATATTTGTTACAAACTATGAAAGAATATCATCAAAATATTACTACTAACTATATCCCATATCTTAAATTTGCTGTATTTTTCCTCCAACCCACCCATTTATTAACTCACTATATTAATATTATATATTTGTTATTGTTCAGGAGAAAACGTTCTCATATTTGTCCTGTTAACCACAATCCATCATCTACCACTGAATTCCCTGTGTTATACAGAGCCATGCTTTGTATAGTCCATTCAAAGTGTATACTCAGTTGTGATATCACCTCAGTCAATTTTAGAATGCTTATATTACTCCAAAAGGAAACATCTCATATCTCCTTAATCCCTGCTATTGTCTTCTTGCCATTGCTGCAAAATATTACAATATTACTGTTAACTCTCATCCATAAGTTGCATTAGTTGTAATTTTCCCCTTAGTCATGTATCACCATATTCTTAGTACTTTGTAAAAGAAGAGCATTCTTACATTTATACTGTTAAGCACAATCTTTTTCCACCACCGAAATCACTGTTATACATTCCCTAGATTATTCTCAAGTTGTCTTTCAGTTGACATTACGTCCACACACTACTACCCTTTTCAGCCAGTCACATTTATAAGTCAGCAGTGTTAGTTATACTTACTATAATGTGTTACTATCAATTCTATTCATTTCCACACTTTTACATTTAATCTTAATACATACATTAAGCATCAGTTCCCATTCTCATCCCACATTCTATTTCCTAGTAACCTATTCTCTAGAGTTTACTTCTGTGAGTTTACACATTATATTTAGTTCATATTAGTGAGACCATACAATATTTGTCCTTTTGTGTCTGGTTTATTTCATTCAACATAATATCTCCAACGTTCATCCATGTTGTCATATGCATCCTGATTTCATTTCTGCTTATAGCTTAGTAGTATTCCATTGTATGTATATACCACATTTTGTTTAGCCATTCTTCAGTTGAGGGACACTTGGGTTGGTTCCATATTTTAGCAATTGTGAATAATGCTGCTATGAACATTTGTGTGCAAATGTCAGTTCACGTCCTTGTTTTCAGTTCTTCTGAATATATTCCTAGTAGCGGGATTGCCTGATCTTACTATATTGTTAAGGCACTGCCAAACTGTCTTCCACAGAGGCTCTACTCCCACCAACAGTGAAGAATGTAGAACAGTATTTCTCCACATCCTCTTCAGCACTTGTAGTTTTCTTTTCTTTTTTTAATTTTTTTATGATGGCCATTCTAAAAGGTGTGAAATGATATCTCATGGTTGTTTTGATCTGCATTACCCTAATAGTGAGTGATGTTGAACATTTTTTCATGTGCCTTTTGGCCATTTTTATTTTCTTTTTGGAGAAAAGTCTATTCAAGTCTTTTGCCCACTATTTAATTGGGTGGTTTGCCATTTTATCGTTGAGTTTTATGATCTCAAACTTTTGTTGGATATGTCATTTCCAAATATTTTCTCCTCTTGAGTAGGCTGCCTTTTCACTTTCTTGACAAAGTCCTTTGAAGCACACAAGCATTTAAGTTTGAGGAGGTCCCATTAATCCATTTTTTCTTTTGTTGCTTGTACTTTGGGTGTCAGGTTTAAGAAACTACCAGTTATCACAAGATCTCGAAGATGTTTCCCTACATTTTCTTCTAGGAGCTTTATGGTTTTAGCTTTTGTATTTTTTTTTTTTTTTTTTTTACCGGGAGGTCCCGGGTATCGAACCCGGGTCCCTCCATATGGGAGACGGACGCCCAACCATTTGAGCCACATCCGTCCCCCTAGCTTTTGTATTTAGATCCTTGATCCATTTTGAGTTAATTTTTGTATAAGTCGTGATATAGGAGTCTTCTTTCTTTCTTTTAGAAATGATATCCAGTTGTCCCAACACCATTTGATGGATAGACTTTCCTGGTCCATCTGGGTGGGCTTGACTGCCTTGTTAAAAATCACCTGACGGTTGAGGGGTGGATGTGGCTCAAGCAGTTGAGTGCCTGCCTCCCACACAGGAGGTCCTGGGTTTGGTTACCTGTGCCTCCTAAAAGAGAACGAGCAAACATCGTGCAAAACAACGAGCAAAAGAATGAGCAAACAGTGAGCAAACAGACGAGGGAGCTAACACAGGGCTGAACCAATGTGGCTCAGTGGTTGAACGCCAATAGTGAGCAAACAGATGAGGGAGCTAACACAGGGCTGAACCAATGTGGCTCAGTGGTTGAATGCCAGCCTCCCGCATACAAGGTCCCGGATTCAATCCCCAGTCCTGGTATCTCAAAAAAAAAAAAAAAAGTTTAAAAATTGTTTGACCACAGATGTAAGGTCTATTTCTGAGTTCTTGATTTGGGTCCATTCATCATGTCTATCTTTATGCCAGTACCATGCTGTTTTTACCACTGTGGCTAAGTAATATGCTTTAAAGTCAGGAAGTGAGAGTCTTCCAACTTTGTTCTTTTTTAAGAATATTTTGGCTTATGATCCCGTACTCTTCCAAATAAATTTAATAATTGGCTTTTGCATTTCTGCAAAAAAGGCCATTCAGATTGCATTGAATGTATAAATCAGTTTAAGTAGAATTGACATCTTTTTTTTTTAAACAAATCAGTTTTATTGGTACGTATTAATAAAGCATACAATTCATCCAAAGTGTGCATTCACTGGTATTTGGTATAATCACATAGTTGTGTATTCATCACTTCAGTCATTATTAGGGAATTTTCATTATTTAAAAAAAAAAAAAAGACAAAAAATAAGAAAATTCTTCACTTCTTTAGAGGAGGTACCGGGGATTGAACCCAGGAGCTCTTATTGCGAAGCAGGTGCTTGACCACTGACCTATATACCTGCTCCTCTAGAATTGACATCTTTTTTTTTTTTTTAAGATTTTATTTTATTTATTTATTTCCACCCACACCCCCCCCCCATTGTTTTTGCACTTGCTGTCTGCTCTCTGTGTGTTCTTCTGTGTCTGCTTGTCTTCTCTTCAGGTGGTACCAGGAACCAATCTTGGGACCTTCCGGAGTGGGAGAAAGGCGCTCAATCTCTTGTGCCACCTCAGCTCCCTGGTCTGCTGCCTCTCTCACTGTCTCTCCTCTGTGTTTCTTTTTGTTGTGTCATCTTGCTGTGCCAGCACTCTGCGTGGGCCAGCACTCCACTCAGGCCAGCTCGCCATGTGGTCCAGCTTGCCTTTCACCAGGAGGCCCTGGGAATCGAACCCTGGGCCTCCTATATGGTAGACAGAAGCCCAATCTCTTGAGCCACATCCATTCCCATAGAATTGACATCTTAACTGTATTTAGTCTTTGAATCCATGAATACAGAGTGTCTTTCCATGTATGTAGGTCGTCTTTGGTTTCTTTTAGCAATGTTTTGTAGTTTTCTGAATACAGGTCCTTTATGTCCTTGGTTAAGTTTATTCCTAAATATGTGATTCTTTAGTCGCTATTGTAAATGGAATTATTTTTCTGACTTCCTCCTCAGATTTCTCATCAGTAGTATATAGAAACACTGATTTTTGCATATTAATCTTGGCCACTTTGCTGAACCTCGTCTGCTATTTCTAGTAGGTTTGTTGTGGATTTTTTAGGATTTCCTAGATATAGGATCATATCATCAGTGAATAGCGAGTTTTACTTCTTTCTTTCCTCTTTGGTTGCCTTTTATTTATTTATCTTGCCCAATTGTTCTTGCTAGACCTCCTAGAGCAATATTGAATAACAGTGGTGACAGAGGGCATCCTGTCTTGTCCCTGATCTCAGTGGAAAAGCTTTCGGTTTTTCACTATTGAGTACAATGCTAGCTGTGGGTTTTTCATATATGCACTTTACCATGTTCAGAAAGCTTCCTTTTTTTCCTATCTTGTGGAGTGTTTTTTATCAAGAAAGGATGTTTTATTTTGTCAAATGCCTTTTCTGCATCAATGGAGAGGATCGTGTGGTTTTTCTTCTTCAATTTATCAGTGTGGTTTATTACAATAATTATTTTCTTGTGCTGAACCATCCATCCATCCCTGAGATAAAACCCACTTGATCGTGGAGTATAATTCTTTTAATGTGGTTTTGGATTTGGTTTGCAAATATTTTGTTTTGCATCCATATATATCAGAGAAATTGGTCTGTAGTTTTGTTTCTTCCTAGTATCTTTACCTGGCTTTGGTATTGGGTGATGTTGGCTTCATAGAATGAATTTGGTAGTGTTCCTTTCTGTTCAAGTTTTTGGAAGAGCTTGAGCAAGACTGGTGTTAGAGTTGTCTTTGAATGATTGGTAGAATTCACCTGTGAAGCCATCTAGTACTAGACTTTTCATTTTTGGGAGGTTTTTGATGACTCTTTCAATCCCCTTACTTGTGATTGGTTTGTTGAGGTCTTCTATTTCTTCTAGGGTCAGTGTAGGTTGTTTGTTGGTTTCTAGGAATTTGTCCATTTTGTCTATGTTGTCTAGTGTGTTGGTGCACAGTATAGCATCCTCTTATGATCTCTCTTATTTCTGTAGGGTCAGTGGTAATGTCACCCTTCTCGTTTCTGATTTTATTTATTTGCTGCTTCTGTCTTTTTTTTGTTTGTTTGTCAGTCAGGCTAAAAGTTAGTTGATTTTGTTATCTTCTTGAGGAACCAACTTTTGGTTTTGTTGATTTCTTTCTATTATTTTTTTTCTTCTCAATTTCATTTATTTCTGCTCTGATCTTTAAAATTTGTTTCCACTAGCTTGGTTTGGGAATAGTTTGTTCTTTTTCTTGTTCCTCTGGGTGTGCAGTTAGGTCTTAAATTTTACCTTTTTCTTCTTTTTTAACGTAAGCATTGAGGGCCATAAATTTTCCTCTCAGCTCTGTCTTTGTTGTTTCCCACAGATTTTGATATGGTGGTGTTCTCGTTTTCATTTGTCTCAATATAGTTAATGATTTCTCTTGCAATTTTTTCTATTTAAGAGTGTGTTGTTTAATCTCCATATATTTGTGATTTTTCCCTTTTTACATTGTTTTTGATTTCCAGCTTCATTCCATTATGATCAGAGAAAGTGTTTTGTATAATTTCAGTCTTTTTACATTTATTGAGACCTGTCTTGTGACCCAACATGTGGTCTATCCTGGAGAAGGATCCATGAGCACTTGAAAAGAATGTATATCCAGTTGTTTTGGGGTGTAATGCTCTATAAATGTATGTTAGGTCTCGTTAATTTATTGTATTATTCAAGCTCTCTGTTTATTTATTTATCCTCTGTCGAGATGCTCTTTCCAATGTTTAGAGTGGTGCATTGAAATCTCCAACTGTTGTAGACACGTCTGTTTCTCCCTTCAGTTTTGCCAATGTGTGCCTCATATATCTTGGGGCACCTAGGTTAGGTGCATACATTTTTATTATAGTTATGTCTTCTTGGTGAATTGCCCCCTTTGTTACTATATAATGACCTTCTTCATTTCATAACAGTTTTGCATTTAAAATCTATTTTGTCCTGTGTTAGTATTGCTAATCCAGAACTTTTTCGATTACTATTTACATGGAATATCTTTACCCAACCTTTCACTTTCAACCTGGTTGTGTCCATACGTCTGAGGCGAGTCTTATGTAGACATCATATAGATGGCTCATATCCATTCTGTCAATCTTCTTTTTTTTAGAAAGCAGTTTTATTGAGATATAGTCATATACCATACAATCTATCTAAAGTGTTGAATCAGTGGCTTTTAGTATAATCACAGTATTGTACATTCATCACCACAAGAAACTTTAGAACCGGGAAGCGGCTGTGGCTCAATCAGTAGGGCTCCCGTTTACCATATGGGAGGCCCCGGGTTCGGTTCCCGGGGCCTCCTGGTGAAGGCAAGCCCGCCCGCAGGGCGTGGTTAGCTGACCCAGCGAGCACAAGCAGCAAGGGGGGGATAAATGAATAAATAAATAAAATCTTTAAAAAAAAAAAAAAAAAGAAACTTTAGAACAGTTTCATTACTCCAAAAAGAAAAACGCCACACACTTTAGCAGTCACCTCTTATTCCCTGTATCTTTCCCCAGCCCTACATAATCACTAATCTAATTCCATCTTTATAAATTGATTTATATTTACATTTTATATAAATGGAATCATACAATATGTAGTACTTTGTGTCTGGTTTCTTTCATGTAGCATAATTTTTGTTTGTTTTTTTGCTTGATATTAGCATCTTGTAACATTAACATACATCTGTTCAGTTTCAAATATAAACAGTCTTATATATGTAATATTATCCATGTTCATATTTCACATGAGGTTTTACTATGCTATACGTCCCATGATACTTTTTTTTAGCGCTCCTTCTAGTAACATACAAGACCTTAGACTTTCGCTTTCAACCACCGTCATATCCATTCCATAGCACTGCTAATTAAAAATACTATGTTGTGCTGTTACCTTTTCTGTTCATTTCCAAAGATTAACAAACAACCTTTATACCAACTCTGCACAAGTTAACCCTGAACTTTCCATTCTCTAGCCTCAGTCCATTGTCTTGTGACCCATATTCTAGTTATTAACTCCATGAGTTTACACAATATATTTAGTTCATAATAGAACAATCATACAGTATTTGTCCTTTTGTGTCTGGTTTGCTTCGCTCAACATAGTGTCCTTCAGCTTCATCCATGTTGTCATATGCTTCATGACTTCATTTCTTCTTACAGATGCATAATATTCCATCATGTGTATAAACCAGTTTATCCATTTGTCAGTTGATGGACACCTGAGTTGTTTCCAACTTTTCGCAATGGTGAATAATGTTTCTATGAACATCGGTGTGCAGATATCTGTTCGTGTCAGTGCTCTCACTTCTTCTGGGTATATACCCAGTTGTGGTATTGCTTGGTCACATGGCAAATCTATATTCAACCTCTTTTTTTAATTTCTGTTTTTAGTTTATTTCTGAGTTGCAAAGATTATTCTCCTTTCCCATGTTTTTATTCCCCCATTCAATCTTGCCTGTCACAATCAGACTGACAGAAAGCACGAGGACTATCTTTTTCTTGCATCTGTAGTGGAAACCTTAGCAGCACACATTAACTGTTCGAGGTCTGTCAGAGATGCATTCAACTTCTTTAGGAACTGCCAAACAGTCCTCCACAGTGTCTGTATCATTCCACCAATATACAGTTTGGCTGCATTCCCACCAATAGTGAATAAGTGTTCCTATCTCTCCATACCCTCTCCAACAGTTGTAGTTCTCTGTCTTTTTAATAGTGGCCATTCTAATAGGTGTGAAATGATAATGCATTGTAGCTTTGATTTGCATTTCCCTTATCGCTAGTGATGTTTAACATTTTTTTCCATGTGTTTTTTTTTTTTTTTTTAGCTTTTTGTATTTCTTCTTTGACAAATGTCTGTTCAAGTCTTTTGCCCATTTTTAAATCAGATCATTTGTCTTTTTATTGTGGAGTTGTAGGATTCTTTATATATCGTGGATATTAAGCCCTTATTGGATATGCTATTTCCAAATATTTTCTCCCATTGAGTTGGCTGCCTTTTCACCCTTTTGATAGAGGCCTTTGAGGTGCAAAAGTGTTTAATTTTGAGAAGGTCCCATTTATCTGTTTTTTCTTTTGTTGCTCGTACTTTGGTTATAAGGTCCAGGAAAACACCACCTTCCATAGGGTCTGAGATGTTTCCCTACATTTTCTTCTAGTAGTTTTATGGTCCTGGCTTTTATAGTTAGGTCTTTGATCATTTTAAGTTGATTGTTATATAGGGAGTGAAATAGGGATTCTCTTTCATTCTTTTGGTTATGGACATCCAGTTCTCCCAGCACCAATTGTTGAAAAGACTGTTTTGCCTTGTTAACATGGACTTGGTAGGTTTGTTGAAAACCAGTTGGCTGGAGAGATTAAGGTTTCCTTCTGGACTTTCAGTTTTATTCCACTGCGCAGTGTCTCTCTTTATGCCAATACCACTGGTGCTTTGTAGTATGCTTCAGGGTCAATTAGTGAAAGTGCTCTCACATCATTCTTCTTTTTTAGAATGCTTTTGATTATTTGGGTGCACTTCCCTTTCAAATATATTTGATAATTGCCTTTTCTATTTTTGTAAAAGTAGGCTATTGGAATTTTGATTGATAGTGTATTGAATCTATAAATCAGTTTGGGTAGGATTGACATCTTGATGATATTTAGTCTTCCAGTCCATGAACATGGAGTGTCTTTCCATTTGTTTAGGTCTTTTTTGATTTCTTTTAGCACTGTTTTGTAGTTTTCTGAATATAGGTCCTATATTTCTTTGGTTAAATTGATACCTAGGTATTTGAGTCTTTTTGTTGCTATTGTAAATGGAATTTTTTTCCTGATTTCCTTCTCAGATTGTTCAATACTAGAGTACAGAAACATTACTGATTTTTGCGTGTTGATCTTGTATCCTGCCACTTTGCTAAAGTTGTTTATTAGCTCAAGTACCTTTGTTGTAGATATTTCAGAATTTTGTAAATATAAGACCATGTTATGGGGAAGTGGCTGTGGCTCAATCAGTAGGGCTCCCGTTTACCATATGGGAGGCCCCGGGGTACGGTTCCCGGGGCCTCCTGGTGGGGGCAGGCCCGCCCGCACGGCGTGGTTGGCTGACCCAGCGAGCACAAGCAGCAAGGGTAGGGATAAATGAATAAATAAATAAAATCTTAAAAAAAAAAAAAAAAAAAAAAAAAAAAAAAAGACCATGTTATCTATGAATAGTGATAGTTTTTTTAAAAGGAGATACCAGGGATTGAACCTGGGACCTTGTACAAAAAGCAGGCGCTCAACCACTGAGCTACATCTCCTCTGCTACAGATAGTTTTACTTGCTTTTTTCCTATTTATTTAATTTTCTTGTCTAATTGCTCTAGCTAGAAATTTTAGCACAATATTGAATAACAATGGTGACAGTTTCTTGTTCCTGATCTTAGACAAAAGGTTTCAACCTTTTCCCATTGAGTACAATGGTGGTTGTGGGTTTTTCATATATGCCTTTTATCATATTGAGTTTTCCTTCAATTCCTATCTTTCAAAGTGCTTTTATCAAGAAAGGATGGTGAATTTTGTCTAATGCCTTTTCTACATCAATTTGAGATGATAATGTGGCTTTTTTCCTTCAATTTCTTGATGTGGTATATTACATTAATTGATTTTCTTATGTTGTTGAACCACCCTTGCATACCAGGAATAAATCCCACTTGATCATGGTGTATACTTCTTTTGATATGCTGTTGGATTTTATTTATAAATGTTTTGTTGAGATTTTTTGCATCTTTGTTCATTAGAGAGATTGGTCTGTAATTTTTTTTTCTTGTATCTTTATCTGGTTTTGGTATTAGGGTGATGTTGGCTTCATAAATTGTGTTGTACAATTTTCCCTCCTCAATTTTTTGGAAGAGTTTAAACAGGATTGGTGTTAATTTTTCTCTAATGCTTGGTAGAATTCACCTGTAAAGCCATCTGGTCCTGGACTTTTCTTTGTTGGGAGACTTTTCATGACTGATTCAGTCTCTTTAAATATGACTGGGGGTTGCTGATATGGCTCAGTGGGTTGAGTACCAGCTTCCTACATACAAGGTCTTGGGTTCAACCCCCAGCCTGGTACCTTAAAAAAAAAAAAAAAAGGTGATTGGTTTGTTATGTTCTTAAATTTCTTGTAGATTCAGTGTAGGTTATTTGTGCATTTCATCTAGGTTGTCTAGTTTGTTGGCATACATTTTCTCATAATATCCTCTTATGGTCCTTTTTATTTCTGTGGATTCAGTTGTAACTTTGCCCCTTTCATTTCTGATTTTATTTGCTTCTTTCCTTTTTTGTTAGTCTAGCTTATGGGTGTATTAATTTGGTTGATCTTCTCAGGAGCCAGCTTTTGGTTTTGTTGATTTTCTATTTATTTTTAATTCTCAAATTCAGTTATTTCTGCTCAGTCTTTATTATTTTTTTCCTTCTCCTTACTTTGGGAATTCTTTGCTGTTCTTTTTCTAGTTTCTCCAGTTGTTCAGTTAGATCTTTGATTTTAGTTCTTTCTTCTTTTTTAATATAGTTTAGTGCTGTAAATTTCCCTCTTAGCACTGCTTTTGCTGTATCTCATAAGTTTTGATAAGTTGTGCTCATTTCCATTTGTCTCAATATATATATTAATTTCACTCAATTTCTTCTTTGACCCACTTATTATTTCACGTGTGTTGTTTAGCGGTCACGCATTTGCAAATTTTTCCCTTTCCTGTCTTGTTGATTTCCAGTTCCATTCCATTATGATTTGAGGAGTGCTTTGTATAATTTCAGTCTTTTGATATTTATGCACACCTGCCTTGTGACCTAATATGTGGTCTATCCTGGAGAAAGATTCATGAGCAGTTGAGAAGAATGTATAACCTGCTGATTTGGGAAGCAATATTCTGTATATGTCTCTGTCGCTTGTTTATCATGTTATATGTTCAATTTCTCTGTTAATTTTCTTGTTGTTCAGTCTAATGATGTGAATAGTGTGGTGAAGTCTTCCAACTATTATTGTAGAGATGTCTATTTCTTCCTTCAGAGTTTGCCCCCTGTATTTTGGGGCAACATGCTTGGGTGCATAGATATTTATGACTGTTATTTCTTCCTAGTGGACTGCCCCTTTTATTAATTAATAATGGCCTTCTGTATCTCATTACAACTTTCTTGCATTTAAAGTTTGTTTTATCTGATTAGTGTAGCTACCCCTGCTCTTTTTTGGTTACTGTTTGTGTGGAGTATCTCTTTCCAGCTTTTCACTTTCAGCTGGTTTGTATTTCTGGGTCTAAGGTGAGTCTCTTGTAGGCAGCAAATGAATGGCTCATGTTTTTTTATCCATTCTGTCAGCCTGTGTCTTTTGTGGTTTCTGATGAGAGATCAGTACTTAAGTCTTATTGAGGTTCCCTTGCATGTGATGCATTGCTTTTCTTTTGCTACTCTCAAAATCCTCTATCTCTGGAATTTATCATCTCTTTTTTTATCACTTTTGTCATCTTTTCCTTCAACTCCTTGAATTGGTTTATGAGATTTGTTTATCATTAATTAGCTGTCTTAAATCCTGTGTCTCATCAGGACTTTTGGTTTGTTCCTTTGGCTGGACCATATCTTCCTGTTCCTTAGTATGACTTTTAATTTTTTGCTGATATCTAGGCATCTGAATCTATTGGTGAATTAATCTGATGGTCAGCTTTTCTTTCTTACCTAGTGGTTTTATTTCACAGCTCATAATTGATTTTTTTTAAAGATTTTATTTATTTATTCATTTACCCCCCCCTTGCTGCTTGTGCTCGCTGGGTCAGCCAACCACGCCGTGCGGGCGGACCTGCCCCCACCAGGAGGCTCCGGGAACCGAACCCAGGGCCTCCCACATGGTAAACGGGAGCCCCACTGATTGAGCCACAGCCGCTTCCCTCATAATTGATTTTTGGTTCAACTTATTCTGAATAAGTCTTTAAAATTGCCCAGTTTAAATGACCAAAATTGGGCCAGGTACTCACTAATGGGGTGCAGATCTGCTCCCAGGAATTTTTTGGCAAGGGATTTCATTGCAGTATCCCGGAAGGCCAGCAGATGGCGCTTGTAAGTGAATTTTTCCACAGGGGTGACTCTTTCAACCTCCACTTGCCCTTGATTCTGGTCTGGCCAGAACCAAGATTCAAAGTAGGCTCTGCTGGTCAAAATCACTGAAAAGAAACCACTCTTTGCCTTCTCTTACACCCTTCCTCTTTTCAGGGAGGAAGAGGTCTATTCCTCTCTCAGTTGGCTGTAGTGGACCAGGGGTTTTAACCAGGTTGTTTATCTTGAGGGTGGGTGATGGGTTCAGTGCCATTATCTTCCACTGGGGTTAGTTTCCTTTTCACTTCTTGGTCTCTCTGTCCATTGGCCTCCTGGGGGCACACAGCAATCTTCTGTTCTGCAGAGCTCCAAACCAGGTCCCTTGGACAACTTTTTGCCCTTCCTCTGTTATTTTTGTGAAGTAGTTGAGCCCTGCCTGTCTACTCTGACTCCATCTTTGTGGAAATCTCTTTGCTGCCTATTTTAAAGGAAGCAGCTGATAAGCTTATTATTGCCATAGGAGAAAACAGAACCATTGTTGCCAATACCACTCCCCCCATTATTTTAAAAATTTAAAAGTTTTTGTGATAATCAGGGTGGGCTAAACATTCGCTATATTAGAAACCATGCATGTGTCCCCAGACCTCGTTTTCCTCCCTAGGTCTGGTTTTTAGAGTGCTGGTGATAAACTAAGCCTGATTTATTATATGTCCATCCTGTATGGGAAAAGACTGTAACTCTAGGTATCTCTGGTCAACCTTAAGAGATATAGCAGGGGGCTATATCTGGTTGGCGTCCATCTCCCATATGGAGGGACCTGGGTTCAATCCCCGGGACCTCCTGTTAAAAATTTAAAAAATATATGGAAGGTGCGTGGGCCGCCAGGCCCTGTGCGCGGGCGCACCACCAGTTCCCGCGAGCCACACAGCAAGATGATGACATAATAGGAGAGTGACACAAGGGAGAGGCAAGATGAGACGTACCGAAAAACCAGCAACTAAGGTTGCGTGGGCAGGATGCCTCTCTCCTACATCAGAGATTCCAAGGATTGAATCCCAGTGAAGACAGGAGGAGAAGGATGAGAAGAGAGGGCAGAAAATGGACACAGAGTTGCCCAGTGAATGGACACAGAAACAGCAAAAACGGGGGGGAGGGGGAAGGGGTGTAAAAATGGATAAAAGTAAATAAATAAATAAATCCTTAAAAAAGAAAAAAAAAAAAAAAAAAATTTAAAAGTTTTTAGATTGACAGAAAAAATATGAAGATAATACTCAGTTCCCATGCAGGCTACATTTTTTTTTTGTTGTTGTTGTTGTTGCAGGCAGAAGATATATTGGGAAGCTCTCCCAACGGAGTGGGTCTGAAAAATAGACTTCAGCTCCCCTGCTGGCTTGGAGGGAGTCTGAAGAGAGACTTCAGCCTGCCCCAAGGGTGGTGGATATGACTTTATAGAGTACATCTATAGGCAGGGAAACCGAGTACAACCTGGGGCCAAATGGCCAGGCAGGAGTGGGCTAGGAGGTCTTGGAATGTGGGAGGGGGTGGGGAGGGAGTGTTAGCCCTATCTGCTCCATTTTGTTTTATTCTTGGGCGGGGGATGAGCTGCAGACTATGGCTTGCTCAATTAGTTAGGTGGGTTATGGCTGGAGGCTGCCTTTCCTTAACCTATGCCACAGGGCGCAGGCTACATTATTAATATCTTATATATTTATTGCGATTAGTGAACAAATATTGACACACTTTAATCAAAGTGCATAGTTTTTTCAGATTTCCTTAGTTTCTACCTAATAGCCATATTTGTTTCAGGATCCTACCAGGATACCCACCACATTACATTCAATCATCATGTCTCCCTTAGACTCCTCTTGACTGTGAGAGTTTTTCATACTTTTCTTGTTTTTGATGATGTGTATATACTTAAAAAAAAAAAAAATTATTGAATTATATCATTCATACATGAACATACATAAACTATAAGTGTTCAGTAAACAGTAAACATCGTGAACTTAGAAAACAAACATGCAGGGAAGCGGCTGTGGCTCAATCAGTAGGGCTCCCGTTTACCATATGGGAGGCTCCGGGTTTGGTTCCTGGGGCCTCCTGGTGAAGGCAAGCCCGCCCGCACGGTGTGGTTAGCTGACCCAGCGAGCACAAGCAGCAAGGGGGGGATAAATGAATGAATAAATAAAATCTTAAAAAAAAAAAAAAAAAGAAAACAAACATGCATAACATCATACAGGGCTCCCACACATCACCCCCGCCACAAACACCCTGCATTTGTTGTGAAACATTTGTTAACAAATCATGAAAGAGCATCGTCAAAATATTACTACAAACTATAGTCCATAGCTTCCTCTCCTATATATATATATTTATTTTAAGGATTTATTTATTTATTTACTTTTATCCACCCTCCCCCACCCCCCTGTTTTTGCTGTTTCTCTGTCCCATGTGCTGGGCAACTCTGTTTCCATTTCCTGCCCTCTCATCTCATCCTTCAGTCTTCACTGGGATTCGATCCTCAGAATCTCTGATGTGGGAGACAGGCGTCCTGACGCCTGCGCCACCTTAAGTTCCTGGTTTTACAGTGCGTTTTGTCTTGGTTCTCCCTTCTGTCATTCTCCTGTTATGTCATCTTGCTGCGTGGCTGGCAGGGCCTGGCGGCTCACCTGCTCACGAGGCCTGGTGGCCCATGCGCCTTCTATATTTTTCTTTTTTTTTTCATTTTTATTGGGAGGTCCCGGGGGTCAAACCCAGGTCCCTCCATATGGGAGATGGATGCCCAACCACCTGAGCCACATCTGTCCCCCTGCTATATCTCTTAAGGTTGACCAAAGATACCCAAAGTTACAGCCTTTTCCCATACAAGATGGCCATTTACTAAATCAGGCTTAGTTTATCACCAGCATTCTAAAAACCAGACCTTGGGAGAAAAACTAGGTCTGGGGACACATGCGTGGTTTCTAATATAATGAATGTTTAGCCTACCCTGATTATCACAAAATCAGGATGTATATACTTTTTAAACCAACCAACCACATGTAGGGACAAGATTTGTCCCATGGGCTTTAAGTTTGCAACTGTGTACTAACTCCATACTAGGTGTGATTTTCTCAGTTGGTTTCTAGTCACTCTGTGTACCTTGAGTACTACGTAATAGAATCAAAACAGAAGGATTAATTTGATATGTAAACTACAGTAAGAAGATGATTTCCCCATCTTTTTTTTACTTTAATATTAAGAATTATGTAACTTACTATATATATAGATAAAAAGAATCACTGATAACAGTACTCTCTTTTGTGACCACAGATAAACTTCTGTTACCATGTGCTTAGTGTAACATGTTGATCTTTATTTAGGTAGCACATTGGGAGAAGAGTGTTCATGAGCAGTTGAAGTAGGGAGACTGGTAGGTTGTTTGGATTCTGATAGGAAAAATACTGCATAGCAGGTGAGATTAGGGAAACCTGGTAACCTACCATTATAAACACTTAGGTTGAGGGGCAAGCCAGAGGTATTTTCACATTGTCGTTCAACTAACCTTGATTCAGGATTTGTGTAGCATAGATTGCAAACTGACAGCAGGTGGTATTTTGATGGATTAAACCAACTGTTTCAAGAAAAGAATTTAAATGCTGTAGACAGACAGATACTGTCCATCTTCCTGCTGTCTTGGCTTTGCTTATTTATGTAACCTGTTTACCCCTGATGGGAGATTTGCGTTTGTGATATTTGTAAGGGCTGTCCAGGAGCAGCTGTGTATGTGAATAGTATATCATATTTCTAGCATTATTTGCTTGGGGGGAAAATGCTATGCATCCTGTGGTGGAAACATCAAGTCACCCATTAATTATATCTATGCTGACCATGTAGTTTATTGTCCAGATTGGGACATTTTTGAATAAAATTAATTATTAGACGCAGGCAATAGGCTTAAACCGGCATTACCCCAGGCAAACTGGACATATAGTCACCCTAATTATGTATATTTTTATGGTGTGGTTCTTTCTGTTTTCAAATTGAAATAAGATGTTTGAGCTTTTGAATGTTCAAAAATTTCTAAAGAGTAGTTCTATCAGAAAGACTTAAGTTTTACAACTTTTATAGAAACCATTAAGTAGAAGGCTGATTTAATATTTGATTTGAATATTCCTTTTATGTGTTTCATTGATCCTGTATTATTTTCCATTGTATAATTATAATACATATAACTTGAAAAGAAAATGTCAAATTATTAGAATAATTATTATTATTAGAAATTGTTCGAATAGTGTTTCATAACATGACTTCTTTATGTTTTTTTAATGTAATTAATGAAGCCTCTATTTTTTCTTTTGGCCTATGAATCATTATTTGCATTTCTAAAATTTGTTATGTAGCTGAATAAGTGCTGTTTCATACTGCAGCCTTGAGGATGCAATATGCTTTTCTTCAGAATTATTTTTGGCAGATACTGCATAAAACATGAATTAATAGCATGAATCAACAAGGAGAGAAGGCCTTTAAAAGGATGACACCAGTTTTTCTGGAAATTTCAATTTTAGAGCCCCAAACTCTATAAATTTTATTTTTTTTCTGTAAGAGAATGTTGGTAGTTTTGTGTGATGGGTCTTTCATGGAAAGGTGAAATGTGGTCTATTATTCATTTTAGGGTTGGGCTAGAAATTTGTTGTATGTGGGTCTATTAAAAATTATTTTAAAAGATACAGAAGTGTGCTATTTATAGTTCTAAAAAGTAATACATTTATATTTAAACATTTTTTTTAAAGGAACAATGTTTTTTTTTTTTTTTTTTTTTTTTTAAAGATTTTATTTATTTATTCATTTATCCCCCCCTTGCTGCTTGTGCTCGCTGAGTCAGCTAACCACGCCGTGCGGGCGGGCTTGCCTTCACCAGGAGGCCACGGGAACCGAACCCAGGGCCTCCCATATGGTAAAAGGGAGCCCTACTGATTGAGCCACAGCCGCTTCCCACAATGTTATTTTAAAACTCAGTTCTATTACCTTATTCTTCTGTCAAAACACTCCTACAAAATGTTGCATGTCAGTTGGATAAAAAACTTTGTTGTAGCTTAAGAGAATGAAAATGAGACCCAAAGTGATCTTTCAGAATGATCTTTTAAAATGAGAATTCTCTAAATTTCTTCAATTTTTAGAAGTCGCTGGAGTTCAGGAGTGGGTGGAAGTGGAAGTGGATCCTCTGGTAGGTCATCAGCTGGAGCTCGAGATTCCCGCCGACAGACTCGAGTTATTCGGACAGGACGGGATCGAGGATCTGGACTTTTGGGCAGTCAGCCCCAACCAGTTATTCCAGCATCCGTCATTCCAGAGGAGCTGATTTCACAGGTATGGATATTGGAGAATACTTAAGATTAGCAGGACAAGGTGAGGTTTAAAGAATATGGCAGACCATAGCCTTGACTCATCCTTAACTGTGAAATACTGCTTTTCTGTATTGATCCTAGATTTTGATAAAGGCTGCAGTCAAAAGGAAATTAACATAGCCCTCTACTTTGTTTTTTTTTTATTTCAGGCCCAAGTTGTTTTACAAGGCAAATCCAGAAGTGTCATTATTCGGGAACTTCAGCGAACAAATCTTGACGTAAACCTTGCTGTAAACAATTTACTTAGCAGGGATGATGAAGATGGAGATGATGGGGATGATACAGCCAGTGAATCTTATTTACCTGGAGGTTGGTGGATCATCATCCTGGTTTTTTCATCTCTGGAATACTCTTTTGACTAGGGAATGGAATTTTAAAGAACAAACAATTTTCTATCTTTTCTTTCTAAGGTGGTAGATAATTCTCACTATAGTGCTGATTTCATTGTAAAGTTCCTTTTAAGGGAAAATGTGGAAATGTTTTTGCTTAGTGTACATTGGTTTGGTCCCAGTAAAGTCATGGATGTATGTGCGTGGCTTTATCACTGGCTTACAGATAACTCTGGAATGTTGGTTTTTGATGCTCTTATTAATGAATTGTTTTATATCACTGAGCTACAATTAGATTTTTTACTGTGTTATCCCTGTAATGTCACAAGTATTATATCTTAGTGATCCTTTTTTCTTTTTTTTTTTTTTTTCTTTTTTTCTTTTTTTTTTCTTTTTTATCTTTTTCTCTTTTTTTTCTTCAGGCCACTGGGCCTGAAAACGACGGAAGCGGCGGCGACCCAGGGCGGAGAGAGCGATCCTTTTTTCTTGTGACAGTTTAGCACATAGCTCAACTAACAAGTATCCATTTGATGTTTCTTAAATTTTACGTTAAAAATGTTAACTTTATATCCTAGATAATTACTTTTTTCCATTCAGGTAACATAAAAATAACCATTGATTTTAATCTATTTTAATTTTCAGACATCTTTCAATGGCCTACAGATGTTCTGTCTGTACTGCTTCATTTATATTTGTTTGTTTCTGTTTATAGAGGATCTTATGTCTCTTCTTGATGCTGACATTCATTCTGCCCACCCAAGTGTCATTATTGACGCGGATGCCATGTTTTCTGAAGATATTAGCTATTTTGGTTACCCTTCTTTTCGTCGTTCATCACTTTCCAGGCTAGGCTCATCTCGAGGTAATTTTGCATTTATTTCTTTTTTGGTCACTGGCTGGCTATATGGAAAAATAGTGGCATCACTGTATTTGTACTTTTTATGTTGCAGTGGATGGAATAATTACTTAGTAGTGTTTTTGGATGCTCTGAATTAAAACTTAGGTATGCTTGTTTTTGAAGAGCCATAGTAGTATTTTAGAGATGATCTTATCTATATTGTGGAGAGCTATGACCTACCTAATTAGGAATATTGATTCTGAACTAAAAGCAGAATTCTACTTTCTAGTGACATGCAGCATTCAGAAAATAGGTCTCCTTAGAGTCTTCTTTTATTTGATTAAAATAAAGTTACTATTCTGTTTTTTAAAAATCCTGGCTAGATAGAAGAGTGAAATATGAAAAAAAATATTATTAGAATGGGCTTAGCCACTAATAAACATAGAAGTATTTATTTATTATGCTATTTTCAAAAATTAAATCCTTAAAAGATATAGTACACAGTAGGGGTCAGAGAGAAGATTTTAAATCATTGATATAATCTCTCTTTGTATACATTGGTTAGCTTTAGCTTGTATTATAACTTTTAAAAGTCAATATTTTTACTTTCTAGAGTGTAAAATTGCTTGAATCAAATAACAGCCAAGAATCAGCTATCTTAATTGCCTGTAATTAGTGGACTGGGGAAGAGGCCATGTTATATTAAAATTTTGCTGCAAATATCTAGGGTTTAAAAGCAGAGTTTTAAAATAACACACCTATAGTGATCTTTTTTTTTTTTCCGAGGTACCAGGGCCAGGGACCGAACCTGGGACCTCCCATGTGGGAAGCAGGCGCTCAACTGCTTGAGCCACATCTGCTCCCTATGATGATTTTTTAAAAATGTTGAAATCTATTACGTCATAGCTTTACAAATTTAAAAATAAATACTATACTGCCTTAAATGCGTTGTATTGCATTTTCAAATATTCAATATCTGACACAAAGAACTCCTTTTGAATTTTTCCCTTTTTTCTTTTCCTAAGGTCATTTCTATGTAGGTATTACTTTTAGTTTGAAGCTTCATAAAATTACTTGTGTTTGACCATTTTGGATCTGCATAAGTTGCAGTTTCATTTCGTTCAACTTAATATTGTTTGTAATCCTTATTATCGAAGTCTTGGAAAGTTTATTTTGATTATCTTTAAAAAAAAAATAATGTGTAAGCAAATGAAAGAAAACTGGCTTTAGACAGTTTGTAGGCCCCTTGGACGGGAAACATTGTGGTAAGGATGTCTTTATATATAGCCTATCTTATTCCTCAAAATTTTTAAATAATACTTATACATAAAAATCGAGCTCTATAAAGTTACTTCAAACAAGGTCGTGAATTATCAAAAGCTTTATAGTTAGTTTATATTGGGGGATGTAGCTCAGTGGTTGAGCGCCTGCTTCTCATGTATGAGGCCCAAGGTTCAATCCCTGGTACCTCCTAAAAAAAAAAAAGTTATAATTAGGTTATGTCTAATGGAGTGATATTTTAGCGTTTACAAGTTGATATTTTAGCCTTTACAAGTCTTTTTGCTGCATTTTTTAAAAAGCAATACTCTTTAATAAATACTCCTTTATTGGCTTGCATATATGTATCTAACGTGTTGAAATTCTAATTTATTATGCAAGTTTTCTAATAGATAAAAAAGTTATGGTAAGCATTTCTAATGAAATCCAAGATTTTAAAATTTCATTTTAAAAATATTTCCAAATTCTAGTTTAAAGTAAAGCAGTTCTGCTCTAAAATCCTGTTGTTGGAATTCAGGAAAGTCTGCTTCTACATAGTCCAAAATATACTAGCATATATAATTCATTTGAAAGGGTTAACATTTTGAATGTTGCATGTCAGGCTTATTAGATATACATTTATATTAAATTTTTTTGAGTAGCTCAACTGCTGTTAGTTGCATCCCGAAGGGTCTTTACTAGAGAGTGGCTTACTTTTATCCCACTGGTGTGACCCAATTGCATACCAGTTCTCCTTCTTCCCTTAGAGAGAGACTCTGAACTCTTGCGTGAACGTGAATCTGTTTTACGTTTACGTGAACGAAGGTGGCTTGATGGAGCCTCATTTGATAATGAAAGAGGCTCTACCAGCAAGGAAGGAGAGACAAACTTGGATAAGAAGAATACACCTGTTCAAAGTCCAGTATCTCTAGGAGAAGATTTGCAGTGGTGGCCTGATAAGGTATTTAGAGAAAATCCATACCCCTCCATTTAAATTGATTGATGGCAAGGCTCCCCTCTCCCACCCTTATTTTCCCGAAAAGCTGTTTATTTTGGATTTCTATACTACCAGTCAAAAAATAATAAACATAGACATAAAGTGATGTTTTTTGTTTTGTTTTAAAAGTTAAGTTAGTCCATCTTTATTTGGAACTGCATGAATCATCTTGATGGGATGTGTTCAGTGATACTATTTTTCTTTCTATCTGATGAAGTAAACCAGAGAAATCGGGATGGTAGTTCTATATAATATATCAGCATTCTGTTTCAGAACTTCTTGTCATAATTATGCTGATGACTGATGGTATATTCCTTGGTAGGAATTTGTTTTGTGATGTTAAACGAACCCTAGTAAGAAAAAGAAGACTGGCTTCAGGTTTTGGCAGGGTGAGTTTGTGGTCATTGACACAGTATGCATTGTCAGGGCAGGATGAGGATGAAGGTCTATGTTTCTGTGATTAATTAGCTGCCCCATAAGCAGTGAGTCCTGGCAGGCTGTCTGCCGTGAATGCTATGAGAGACCAAGCAGGGTGAATAGAAATGGACTGGGAGAACTCTGCTGTACATTCTGAGGAGCAGTACAGTGAATGGCTTCCAGAAAGCATCTAGGATTTGTTAAATTGATTTGGATCTTTAAAAATCCATCACTGCCATAGAGTTGCTTCATCCTATTGATGGTATATAAGTTTCACTGTCTTAAGTGATTGATAATTCATCTTCAAAGGCTCCTATAGGAAACCATATGTTTTTCACCTGGGTCCTCTGGTGTCTCTCCCCCACCCCAATATCAGTTTCTTCTTTCCTGAGCCAGTTGGATAGGAAATTTTCTTTAGGAAAATTTTCAAGGAAACTAAAAGAAGATGAGAACTCTGAGGTTAACCTCTAGCAGATAAGGAAAGCCTGATAAGGATTTCTTTTCTCCTTGAATTTGAATTTGTAATATTAGAGGAAAATAATATTTAACTTTCTGAACTTGTTTATTTTTCCACAGTTGTTGTGATCTTGATGTAGTTAATTTATTTGTCTCTGTATTCAGCTCATGTGGAAAGCTTGAATGCATGAAGGAACATGAATTTTAATCAGTCTTTTTGGAAGCAAAGATTATTCTGTATTCTCTGACAGCTGCCGAACTCAATTGTGTTTTCTTATTTCTGTGAAACTAGAAATGTCCCAGATTCTACTTTTACTTATATGGCAGAAGGTGATTTAAAAAGTTAGGCATTTTATTTTATTCTTTGTTCACTGTTTCCTATTTCTATTGTCTAGATCATATTAGGACTGTGTCTATTTCATATTGACAGAAAGTAATAG
The DNA here is from genome assembly GCA_026826555.1 of Tolypeutes matacus. Classification (NCBI taxonomy): domain Eukaryota; kingdom Metazoa; phylum Chordata; class Mammalia; order Cingulata; family Chlamyphoridae; genus Tolypeutes; species Tolypeutes matacus. The sequence goes on along the minus strand of JAKSZT010054487.1, from coordinate 49,964,722 downwards.
AGGATTTATGAATCATGTTTTAATTATGCCATCATATATGTATTAGTTCAGATTCCTTATATATCATTATTGATTTATGAAAGTATCTTTTTTGAAGAGTACAAGTTTGGCAAGTTTTTTTCCTGGCCCATGTGCACTGTTAGGTTGAGCTAGTCTTTGGTGGCCTTTAAAGTCTGTTTTTAGGTACAACTTGTCCTCAGAGACAATTATTTAAGGACATCATGGTATCTTGACACTGTACAGATGTTAGTATGTTATTCTCTTCTTGGTTTGTTTAGACATTGAATGAATGGAGGAATAGTAGTATGTGAAGCAAAGTGTATCCTACATTTACCTTTTTCTCCTATTAAATAAACATTGAATTTAAAATAGCATCTTTGAAAAAGAAATATTTTTATTAGCTCATGATTTAAATCCAGACAATTAGATTTCAATTTAGGGAAAGAAAGCAACTTAAACCTAATTAAATTGGTAAGCATTATACCTTAGTCATCAACAAAATACCATTATGTGTTTGTTGGCAGGGCTGAATACTACACTCAGAGAATACAGAGAGCTATTAAAGGGAAAGAAGATCTTGCCTTTTGGTAAATTTAGGATGCAACACCGTACAACATGGGCATGGGATAAATACCACATGAAAGAACAGACAACATATGGTACCAAAATTGCTGGGGGGTATGGGGGAGAGGAGGTAGGGATCCCTGATGAGTAGAAGATTTTGGGGGAAAGCTTGATATGAGATGGAGAGGTAGGTGGAGAGTGCAGGAAGGTAGGAGTCAGGATACATTCAGTATGTCCTGCTGGTGCAAGGAGGTTGAGAATCTGGATTGCCAAAGTAGAAGGTCTGATGAGGAACCCAGAAGGAAGTCCCAGCTCAACAGAGTTTGAACTTCACACTCAGTGCAACACTTGGAAACCTGAGCATTGAAGAGCATACATTCATCATGTCATCTCCTCCATGCCGTAGACGTGTGTTGATTGATTGCTGCTCAGTACTCAGCACTTTTCTAGCTACAGGGGCTATAGTGATCACCAGAACCAGACCCTGAAAAGTCCAGTGCAGGAGACAGATGTTAATTAGTCATACAAATAAATATTTACTCTTAAAATGAGGATTTCATTAAAATTTAGATTGGGGTTTGTTTTTTAAAAGACTTGGTAGCTTTTGCATAATTTGACAGAGTACTTAATTTCTACATCCTCACCATATCAAGCTACTGCAAAATTCTATTTCATTTTGTACATAATTGTATATTGGAATTTTAAGATACCTTCGAGAGTATCTCTGATCCATTCAATTTTTATGGCTGAGGATCATGTTTTTTTGCTCATGTTCACATGACTAGTTAATGGCAGATTCAGCAATGAAACCAGGAAGCCCAATTATTGTATTTTCCTACTGTGTTGTTTCTTTTATTATTTGGAAGTAATGCCTTTTTTTTCTTTCTTTCTTTTTGCAAGGTGGGGGGGGAGTAAAAATATTTGTCCCACCTTAATTTCAGAAATGGTTTTATCTAACTTTCTACATTTTTAAGTGCTGGTATCCATAGAAGTTTTTATGTATCCTTAAGTTAGGATACATGAGAAATTCTGTTGGTAAGTTATCTGGATTAATTCCTACCATTCATTTAGAGGGACACTCGATTCTGCAAGATTTCACCATTTCGTAGATTATTTGTTTGTTAAAGATGTAGTGTTCTCTTCTTTAAGCCCTTACAGTATAACTGAAAATATTTAAGGAATCTTAAACTATAAATATTTACATGAATTATTCTTTGACTTAAATGTCAAAGTTAGTATAAAAATGTAATTGTGAGTTATCATAAGGATGTTGAAAATTCCGTGAAGATAGAAATGGAGGGGCATGGAATGGCTCAAATGGTTGGGCGTCCGTCTCCCATATGGAGGGACCAGGGTTCGATCCCCGGGACCTCCTGGTAAGGGAAAAAAAAAAAAAAAAAAAAAAAAAAGAAATGGAGTCATTCAGTCAGTATTAATTTAGTAACATTGATTAAATATTTATTATGTGTTAGACCTTTTACTAAGCATTAGGGTAAGAGTTTTGTAGGAAAGCAGAAAATTGATGTTGCGAATAAGTGCCATAGTAGAATTAAGCACAAGAGGCTTTGGTAGTCACAAGAGCCACATAGAATGATTACTAAAAGTTGGAGTTCATATTCTCCCTCTGCCACTTACTTAGCTGTGTGACCCTGGTTAAATTCTTTAACCTCCCTGTAAGATGGGGAGATCTTATCCCTGTAAGATGGGGAGATCTTATCCCTGTAAGATGGGGGATAATAATAGTTTCTGTCTTTTGGGATTACTGTAAGAATTAAATGAGTTGTAAAGTGTAAAGAGCAAAGAGTTACTGTAGGTCATAAATAGGTGAGAGAGCCCAGTGGGTTTGGGTATTCCATGAAGGTCCATATGGTGATAGTATTTTGTGTACCTTATTCTCTGCTAGTAGAGAATTGGTCACAAGCTGAAAAGATACAGACCATACTCCTTTTCTGACCGGACTAGAATAGAAATTATGAGAACATTTCATTACAACAATAATTTAGCATAATTGGAAATCACAGGTAGTCTGTATGTACTAAAGTGAGAAGCAGAGTGTCTGTATCTTCCTGTTAGTCTGTGATGTTCAGAGTTAAACTAGCTAAGTTTTTACTGGTTTCTGAACAGTTTTACCCAAAAATATCAACTTCCTTGAACTTCTCATAATTTTGTTTTTCTTCAAGCATCCTCCCTTCCCCTTCCCCTTCCCCTTTCCTCTCCCCTCCCTTCCCCTTCCCTATCCATCCATCCATCCTTTCTTTCTGGCTTGTTTGTTCATTGTGCTTTGTATCTTCTGGAAATAGCTTTGATAATTCAGTTACTTTGATGAGAAGATGTAATCTTTCATTTAGGTGATTGTCTAACAGGGCTCCAATTTCATTTGACATTTCAGGCATTTGTTCAGTTTACTTTTCTCAGACTAGAAGTTTAGTTCTATTTGCTGAATGTCCATGTGTAAATTGTGACTATGGGGGAGCAGGTGTAGCTCAGTGGTTCAGTGCCTACTTCCCATGTACAAGGTCCTGGTTCAATCCCCGGTACCTCCTTTTAAAAAAAAAAATGTGACTGTGTATGTATTTCTACCAGCCTACTTCCAACAAGAATCTAAAGTGGCTTAAAAGGGAAAAATGCAACTGTAGTAGTACCAAGACCATTAAAACTAGAATGCAAAGATAAGAGACAAGCTAAGTAATAATTGTTAAAGGAGGAGAAGAGAGAAAATTACATGGGAATCCATGCCAAATAATTCTTCTGAAGCTGTTCTGTGCTCTTAGTAGAACAAACCCTTTCAGTTTAAAGGATGGAATTCAACTATATTGAATTATTTTCACTAAGCTGGAGAAGAGTTTTTTTTTGTTTGTTTTTTAGTTAGGCCAGTAAAAAGAATTTACTTGGGAAATGAGGGAAGGAACAGAGCTTGCTAAGAGTGGAAGAGAAGGATGTAAATACACACCGAGATTTCATGCGGGCTTTTCTAGGGAGAAAGAGCAAGAAGAGCTTTTTGAGAGTGGTATGGTAGTTGTATTAGTCAGCCAAAGGGGTGCTATGTGAAATACCAGAAATGGATTGGTCTTTATAAAGGGTATTTATTTGGGGTAGAAGTCTACAGTCAGCAGGCCATAAAGGGTAAGTTTCTTCTCTCAGCAAAGTCCATTGCCACGTGTTGGAGCAAGACAGCTGCCGACATTTGCCAGGGTTCAGGCTTCTTGGGTTCCTCTCTTCCAGGGCTGCGTTTCTCTCCTGGCTTAGCTCCTCTGTTTTCTCCACAAGGTCAGCTGTAGACTATCAGGTGAACGGCTTGCCTCTCTTCTCCTGGGGCCTTCTCTCCAACATCAAAACTGCAACATCAAAAAACTGCTCCCTCTGTCCTTTGCCTTGCCTGTTATATTTGATTCCCCCACCCACCAAAGGGTGGGGCTCAACGCCCTGCTGACATGGCCCAGTTAACGCCCTAATCATAACTTAATCATGCCCAGATTAGCATACCAATTTACGAGCATGATCCAATTATATTTTTGGAATTCATAATTACATCAAACTGCCCAACTGCAACAGTAGGTGATGAAGAAATGAAACTAATTCAGTAAGTCAGTACTGTTAATTTAAAATCACATCCCTCTACTATTGTTCTGGATCTATTTCCATGTGTTCTAGAGGAAATAATATATAAATTTATTCCCACCAGTCTTTTGAATTGTAAAGTTGTAGTTCTCAGTTTCTTTGAATGATGTTGAGAGGAAACACATAGCCCCCTGACATTTGGCTCCTAAGCTATTTAGAACAGCCTTGTTGGAACCAATTGATCACACTAGGTCATACTGCTTTACCTTTGTGTGGCTTCCACACTTAAGAGAGAGTAAAGGCAGAGGGTCCTAGTAAGGGAAGCTGACAGGTAGGGTTGTCTTTGTTTTCTTTACTGATATTTGGAAGCTTCTAGGAAATACCTGTTTTAACTAGGTGGCTCACAAATGTAATTTAATTTATTTAAAACAGGAAATACCTGTTTTAACTAGATAGCTCACAGATGTAATTTGTTTACTTAATGAAGAACAAAATAAATAATCATAAAAAGGAAAAGAAGAGGCTGCACATAAGGGGAATATAGAAAAGTGGCTTAGGCAACAAGAAATGAGGTGTGAATAAACATGGTTGCATAAATTGTAAAATAAAAAATGATTATCTGTAGTTGAATTCCATATATTTCAACCATAATCCATAGTACATTGGCCTGAGTGATTGGAGTTGTAGCTGGTACTTACTTACGGTAAGACTAGCTTTTGGTGACAGAAGGGGGGGGGGAAAGGTGAAAATCTACTTTTGTGGTGGAAAATTTAGGAATAAAAAGACCAACTTTTAAAAAATACTAATTACTAAATGTAGTAGGTATAGTCAGTAGGAGTTGATATTGTTGGGCTGAATGATTTTTATGCTTTGGCCATTAGGTTATTTCCATCATATTTTTAATAGTCTGTTTCCCTTTGGGAAGGGATTTCTAGTTTAATAGATGGCCTATTTATGTTATTCAGATAGTTGCTGATTTCCTGATTAGATTCAACTTCAAATGATAGGATTTTTGTTTAAAAAAAAAAAAAAAAAAAGAGCTACAAACTATTGGTCTGCAAAGGAAACATACATGCCCACTTTTTCCAGTTGGCTTGAAGCAGTTCCCAACTTGCTCAGAAGGTGCTATTGGTATTTCATTAAAACGATAAGCATTATTTTCTATGACACTGAGAAATGAGTGAGCTAAAATTCTGTCCTTTTGTGTTTCTTTAAGTACAAATAAGCTTTTACATCGACAAATCTGAAGTAGGCAAGAAGCAATAGGAGGCACTTTCTTAGGGTAGAGCTATTATCTTGGCATTGGAAAGATCTCTAACAAGTTACGAAGATATCTATATTCTAGACTGTTTGAAAGTATCTTTTCTACATTGTCTCAAGGATACTTATATTGTTTGACCCAATAAAATGTAGAAACTTTGTATACATTTTAATTTACATATTTTAAATATTATATTTTTATTTTAAAATAAAGTCTGATTTATATTCTTTTGTACTGAGACACTGACATGTTTGGCTTTTTTTAATTTAAAGATTTACTGTTTTTTTATCTCTTCCTGTGCCTGTTTGTCGTGTACTCATCTTTTTTTTAAGATTTATTTATTTGCCCCACCCCCACCCCACGTTGTTGTTTGCGCTTGCTGTGTGCTCATCTTTTTAGGAGGCACTGGAGCCCAACCAAGGACTTCCGATGTGGGAGGAAGGCACCTAATTGCTTGAGCCACCTCCGTTCCCTGCCTTTTTGTGTGTCTTATTGTGTTTTTCCTCCTGCATCTCTTTGGGGCATGAGCTCACTGTGCCAGCCCATCGCGTCAGCTCTCTGTCTTGCTTGTCTTCTTTAGGAGGCACTGGGAACTGAACCTGGGACCTCCCATGTGGTAGGCGAGAGCTCAATTGCTTGAGCCACATCTGCTTCCTTTGTCTTCTTTTTTTAGGAGGCACTGGAAATGAACCCGGAACCTCCCATGTGGGAAGGAGGCACCTAATTGAGCCACCTCTGCTCCTTGTTTTGTTGCATCTCTCATTGTGCTTTTCCTCCTTGTGTCTTTTTGTTGCATCATCGTGTTGTGTCAGTTTGCTGTCTTGCTCATCTTTTTAGGAGGTACCAGGAACCCAACCCAGAACCTCCCATGTGGTAGGCAGGAGCTCAAATTGCTTGAGCCACATCTCCTTCCCTGTTTGGCTTTTGAAAATTACTTGATTTTACTTGGGCAGTTTGTTGTAAGAAATTTCTGATAAATACAATTACTAATACTATCATTAAAGGAAATGGAGATTTCCCCACTCACTGCCACCTGTATTATTGGTCAAGTTTCTCAAAATTTGCAACCAATACACCCTCTAGTGGTTTTTGTTTTTCTTATCAGTACTTTTACAACACATTAATTGATTTAATCTGGTGTAGTGGGAATAAAAACTGGATTAGTGTTCATAGTCCCAAGTTCAAATCCCAACTTGGCCATTTACTAGTTGTGGGACCTTGGGCAAGCCAGTCACCTTCAATGAAGCATTTTCTCACCTGTAATCTTGGAAAGTATTATTTCACAGACTTGTGATGAGTAAACATTATAAGACATATAAAAGGGTTTTGTTCCAAATATATATTAGGTGATAGAAATTTACCTTAAAATCCACTTACATTCAATAATTTGAAGTGGTCTACAATAAGTAAACATTAAAAAATCCCTTAAAAGTCAAAAGTAACATGCTGCTTGTAGAAAATATATGGGTACTTTAAAAAATAAAGTTAAAAATTACCCACAACTGCCACTAGAGAATCTTTATTAGCCTTTTTGGTATACTTCCAGTGTTTTCTCTCTCTTTCTCTCTCTCTCTCTCTCTGTGTGTGTGTGTATTTTTTCTCTTCTAAAAAAGGACAGGTGGGGAGGTGGAATAGAAACTACTCGGGAGAAATTCTGCTCTAAAAAGTTTTCCATGTGTTCTGAAATTTAGAATGTTGACTATTGTCCCTGAGATTGTGATTCAGGTATTAGAATTGAGATCAGGGCAAGGCCAGCCTGCAAGTCTGACAGCAAAGTGCTGCTGGTGATTTTTCCAGCATCTTTCTTTGATTGGTGGTTGTGCCATCCATCTACATTGGTCCATAATGGGTTTTCAGGGCTACATGTTGCCTCCGTCTAACCCCTAAGGGGGCTCAGTTGGCTCATGGAGGACTTACCATACTGCAGAGTGTTGGCCAATCTCTGAAGGATATAGACAGGTCAGTTCCTAGGGGGCCTTGTGCCATCATGTTCTTGCTATAGGGATGGTTTAGGACTGTACTCTTCTGGCAAGGCACTTTCTGGAAAAGTTGGAGTTGATTCATTTGTTCGTCTAATAATCATTGTATTCCCACTGTGTAACCATGTGCCAAACTGGCCTCTGGGAATGTAGAGGTAACTGACATAGTTACAAAAAGTTCAGTGGGGAAGAAAAACATTCAACACAACATTTGTTTACAGGTGATCAGTGCTAGACAGGATAAAGTGCTGTAGGACTTATGTCATTTAAAGTGAATGACTTAACACCACCTGAGTCATTTAAAATGACTTAAGTCATTTAAAGTGAATGACTTAACACCGCCTGAGAGATGTGGCAAAGGCTTCACAGAGCAGATGACATTTAAGCAGCATTTTTAAGGTTAAGTAGGCATTGACCAGGATGCAGAGGCATTCCAAACATACAAAGAATGGGCTTATAATCATGAAAGGTCATGGTTGTGTTTGCAGAACAGTGAGAACTTCAGAATTGCTATTGTGTGATGGGAAGTAGGAGAATTAGGATAGAAAAGACTGTAAAGGGCTCTAGATAGCTGCCATGGAGTTAAGATGTTCTGCAGTCATCAGGATGCAGCACGATGAGATTGGTAGGGTTTTGTTTCTTTGTGTGTGGTTTTAAGAAGGTGAATACTAGGTGCATCGTGGAAGAAAGATAGGAATGGGAAAAACCTGGGGTCATTTTTGAGGCAGGTAGAATTGTTAAAGAAAGGAATTGTGAGGGTCTCAACAAAAGCACTGGGGACAGAGAAAGGGAAGAATCAGGAATTTGAGACACACCGTGCAGCACTGGTTTACTAGTTGATGTATGGATGAGAGAAAAGGAGTTGAGGAGAGCTCTCAGATTCCCATGTCTGTGTCTCCCATTAGAGAGTGGGTGGTAGATACCATTTATAGGGATAGGGACTGCAGAGGATGCACAGCTTTGGAGGGGATGATGAATTCACATTGTGCGTGGTACTTTTGTGATGGGTAGAGAGCTCTTGCCAGTAAGTCTGGAGGTAGAAAATGTATACAGTTAAAAGCACAGTGCTCTAGTGGATGCAGTCACTTAGGCTGAGGTTGGATCATAATTTGAAAAAAAGGGACAAGGACAGAATCTGGAGCAGGAATGCATAGTGGTGCCAGGGAGATGGAGAAAATAGTCATTGAGGGAGGAGGAGGATCAGTAGAGAGTGGGGGCTTGGGAGCCAAGGGAAAGGAGAGGTTCCAGAAGAGGCAATGAACAGGGTCAAATATACCAAGAATTTAAAGAGAAGATGGAATGATTAAATACATGGGGCATTACTTTGGCAGTTGGAAGTGCCATTGATATCCTTTAGTGAAAGCTATTTAGTTGAATCGCATGCAGGTAATAATTCACTCTACGATGAGTAGGACTGAAGGAGAGACTGGTTTTGGGGGAATACAGTTTGTGTGAGAGGCTACATTTAAATAGTAGAACAGGGCACTACTTTCTCTGAGATAGGGGGAAGGAAAGAGGTGACAATGGTGCTTTCATAAGTAAACCTAGAAGTAGGAATATTTGGAAAGCTTATGCCTGGGAGCTATACTTTTCTGGTTGAGCAGGAAATTAAGTCAGGGGAGCAGAGTAATCACAGTTGAATTTAATTGGGCACTTATTTGCATGGGTTCTGTGCTGTGTACTTTATATATGTGTCACCTCATTTAGCTTACACACCCCCCTCTCCAAGGATATGTATTATTACTACACCCATTTTAGAGGTGAACAAAAGGGTTCAGAGAAATTGCATATTTTGCCTTAAGTTATAGACTTAAAAAGTTTTGGGTTCACTTGTCTGATTGTATCATCCTTAATTTTTAATAAAGGGTTTAAGAAGGGAGTGTGGGGTTGAAATGGTAAGATTTGATGCAGCTGCTGTGGAGAAAGTAGACTGTAATTTCAGGTACTTATGGTGAAGGGAAAAGAGAGATTGCTGACAGAATTCCAACCCCCCTCCCCCCAACCTACTTTACCATTATAGTATTACAAATCTTGGCAGGCCTCACAAGCATAAGCTGAGCGCCACAACCCATTTGACTGAATAAGACTGGCATTTGGTAGAAAATCAGAAAGACACTATTAGTTTGGCATATCCTGGAGACAGAATTCCAGAGAGAGCAGAATAGTAGTGTAGAGACCAATAGAAAAAGTATAACTTAAAATCTGTTATTGGCAGGTTTTGCCATGTGATTGCTAGGGTAGCTTCATGACTTCTGATCATACTGGTGTCATGTTTTAAAAAAAATTGTTGTTGATATTGTTTATTTACATTTATGACCCAGGATTTTTATAATTTAGTTGGATTCCAACTCATTGAATGTGCACTGCCTTAAGTGAATGAACTTTTACCTTAAAAGAACAACAACAACAACAACAACAACAACAAACAGACATTTGTTTCTGCAGCTTAGAAGAGCCTACAGGAAAGGAATCTTCTCTTTGAACACCTGCCTTTACCATTTTAACTTCTCATTCTGTTGTTTATTTGCTTTTCATTCACTCAACACATTTATCGGTACCTACTATGTTTGGCTAGGCACTATTCTAAATGCTGGGGATACAGTGAACAAGACAAAACTTATACTCTAGTGACATAGACTATAAACAAGTACAAATTATATGTCAGATTGTGACAAGTTGTGTGAACTAAAAAGAAAGGGCAAGAAGACAGAAAATGAAAGTGGTGGTTTTGTAGAGTGTGTGGTCAGAGATGGTTTTATTTGAACAGAGAGTTGAATAAAGAGAACAGAGTGAGCCCTCTGGAAAGAGAAATACAGGCAGAACAGCAAGGATAACAGACCTAGGGTGGGATCAAGGTGGACATGGTCCAGGAACAGGAAGAAAAGTCCAGTGTGACCAGAAGAGAGTGAGGCAGTGAGCCAGGGCCATGCTGTAGCAGGCCCTCTAGGTTGTGCTAAAGACTTTGTATAACCATGGTTTCATGTGTTCACAAAATTAGTATAGATTATGCTCAAAGTGACAGTGTCCAAATTAGTAGGTTAGGAAATTTTTTCTTTATAACATTGCATTGTTTTTACTTTACAGGATGGAACAAAATTCATCTGTATTGGGGCTCTATATTCTGAACTTTTGGCTGTCAGTAGTAAAGGAGAGCTTTATCAGTGGAAGTGGAGTGAATCTGAGCCTTACCGAAATACACAGGTATTTTATTATATTAAGTCTTGTATCAAATACCTCTACATATCAACAAATAAAATAATAATAATTTTTATTATGTTTTCAAAGAACCCTTCATTACATCATCCACGAGCAACATTTTTGGGATTAACCAGTGAAAAGATAGTCCTCCTGTCTGCAAACAGCATCAGAGCAACTGTAGCTACAGAAAATAACAAAGTATGAAATATTTTGCATTGATAAACATTTTATACTTAAATTCTTGGTTTTCTTCCTCTCTCTGCCCTTTTCCCATCTTTTCATTTTCTGTCTTTCTAACTAGATCCATAAATACAAAGTATTTCAAGCCTCAGGACTGTAATTCAGTGTTGTTGTTGTTGGCTGCCTTATCTCTGTACTATAATCCAACTTTTAGAAGCAGCCTTCTACTTTAAGGGAAGGGACAATTATTCAAGATTAAGTGCTAAGAATAGAGGAGATAAGTGAAAAACTGTAAAATAAAGATTGAGAAAATATGGATATTGTTAGGGCAAATGTTTATTTTTAATGCCTTAAAAATGGATTTGGTTTATACTTTAGACATTTATTCCATATTCTGTTATTTTGATTTCTATGTGTGAAGAAGTATTTTAGTTTCTGGTCTTATTATGAATCTTTTGTGAATTACTATTATTTTCTAGCATTAATTCAAAACATTTTAGCATTCCAGCCTATAGAGTATATTTGCCTTGCCCTAGTTTTGACAAGAATCCTTTTGAAAAGATTACTTGTTTTTATTTAAAATTCAAATATTTTTTTCTTTAGGTTGCTACATGGGTGGATGAAACTTTAAGTTCTGTGGCTTCTAAATTAGAGCACACTGCACAGACTTATTCAGAACTTCAAGGAGAGCGGATTGTTTCTTTACACTGTTGTGCCCTTTACACCTGTGCCCAGCTAGAGAACAATTTATATTGGTGGTGAGTGTCTTGGGGAGGAGGAATTTCTTATTAGTGAATGCTTTTATGTGCATAGATAGATGCTTTTCGAAGTAGAATACCAACATGAGAAGGTCAGTCAAAAGGAAATGATTTATAGAGAGGGGATCATCTTGGAGCAAAATAAAATGAAAAGAAAAAACAAAAGCTTATAAAAGTAATACATACTTAGTGAATATAATGATGGGATTTTAGCAAAGTATGAAGTAGAAACAAAAATCACCTATAATCTCATAAGCTAAGATAACTACCGTTAACCTTTGGGGATATTTTATAATCTTTTTTTCCTACCCATAAATATGTACTTTGCATTTTATGCAATGAGAAATATAGGCCATTGCGTTTGATTTTTTATTCAACTGTTATTAATATATATTAATATTGTAAGTTATTAAAGTATTTCATTATATACGTATTCTATGCTTTAATTAACCTATACTCTTAAGAGGTGATTAGATTTATTATATATTTATTACTTATATGTTTTAGGACTTGTCAGTAAATTTGCATTGGTAGAAATAATATATGGGTGAATCTTGTAATGAAATCATTTGGAAGGAAAAAAATCAATTGATGGATTACCTATGAAACTTAAAGTTTTAATAAAAATGTACCTAATTATTTATTAAACCTATGAACAAGTTACAGTAAATAATAAGATGCAAATGTTAATACTGTTCTGAAGCAAAAGTACTGGAGAAGGAATATACCACAGATGATAAAATGATAGTGTGTGTAATTTCACATTTATTTAATGGGTTTCTTTGCTGCTTGTTTGACCAATTTATGTTTTTTCCTTTTCAGGGGTGTGGTACCTTTTAGTCAAAGGAAGAAAATGTTAGAGAAAGCTAGAGCAAAAAATAAAAAGCCCAAATCTAGTGCTGGTATTTCCTCAATGCCGAATATCACTGTTGGTACCCAGGTTAGTTAAAATTAAGCCTGTCTTAAGGAACAGTGTCTCTTTTCAAAATCAGTTTCTAGGGGAGCCAGCATAGCTCACTGGTTGAGTGCTGGCTTCCCACATTTGAGGTCTCTGGTTCAATTCCTGGCCCTGGTACTTTAAAAAAAAAAAAAAAAAAAAAAAAAAAATCACTGTCTTCTCCTATAAGCAGTTTTATAAGGTGTAAACATCATATGAGGAACCAGGTTCCAGTAAGATGTAAGTGACACATCATTCTTCATTCAGTAGTTGAGTAATGTTGGATAGATTCTGGCCCAGTGTTCAGAAGGTTTCCCTCTGGGGCTGTGTTCCCAGATTTGTCTGGCTTTAAGAATCACCTGGTACTTTTAAAATGCAGAATCCAGAGCCCCTACCTGGATGTTCTTAACTTTTATCTGGTGGGGGAGCCCAGGGTTCATTGTTTTAAGTAAACATCCCAAGTGATTCTTATGACTAAGCAGTCTGAAAGGTACCTTTTTCTGGGGATACTGTCTGTGTGAGGCAGGAAGCTTCCTGAAAATCTTGTGTTTCCATTAGTTTTATTCTCACACACCAGTGGTTATCCAAGGACAGCTGCAAACTCCTTGAGACCCTTTCAGGTGGTCTACAAAGCCCTCCCTATTTGTGTGAGGCCAAATTATTTTCATATACAACAGCCAAAATAGCATTTCACACAGACTGAATGCAGATACAGACATGAAAATTCAGCTGTCTTCTATGAAGCCAGACATTAAGAGATTTGCAAAAATGTAAACATTGGTACTTTTTGCACTAAATTTATTGGAAAGGTTACTTATTTTCCATAAAAAATTATTTTTAAATATGGATTTATTACTATTTAAAAATTAATATTTTAAAATTTTATCCATTTTTAATTACTAATATGGTAAATACTGAATAGTATAACCCACATAAACAAAGGACTTTTGGGTCATCAATCTTTTTTTTTTTTTTTTTTTCCTAATCAACAAGATCAGTGATATTTTAATTGTTGTTAAAATGGAAATTAGTCATATCCTACTCGACGTAATACATAATCAAAGTAAGGAAAATGTAGGTATCCTGAGAACATTTTTGCACAGTACATTTTGGTTACAGTATTTCCAAATTAGGAAATGACAGTTATTGGATAGATTTTTTTTTTTAACAAGTCAATTTTATTGATACATATTAATAAAGCATAAATCCATCCAAAGTGTACAATCAGTGGTATTTGGTGTAATCACATATTTGTGCATTCATCACTTCAGAAATTCTTAGAGCACTTTCATTATTCCAATAATAATAATAAACAAAAACAAACAAAATTCATCACTTCTTATCTCTATGCTTCCCCTGCCGTACATAGCTGCTATTCTTTTTCCCTCTCTCTAGTATATTGTATTTATGTTTTGTAAGAACAGTCTTATATATGTAATATCACCAGTATTTGTGTTTTACATGAGGTTTTACTGCCTTACACAGTTACAGGTTATAGTTTTTAGCTTTCCTTCTAGTGATATACATGACCTTAGACTTTCTCTTTTGACCACTGTCATACCCATATAATAGCTCTGCTAGTTACAAACACCATGATGTGCTTTCATCATTTCTATTCATTTCCAAAGATTACAAACAACCTTTTAACCAAATTCTGCACAGATGAACACCCAGCTTTCCATTCTCTACTCTCCTCCTATTTTCTGGTAACCTGTAATTTAATTATTAACTCCACAAGTTTACACAGTATGTTTAGTCCATAATAGCGCAATCATTCAATATTTGTCCTTTCGTGTCTGGCTTGCTTCAGTCAACATAAAGTCTTCCTGGTTCATCATATTGTCATATGCTTCATTTCTTCTTAATGCTGCATAATATTCCATTGCGTGTACCACAATTTGTTTATCCATTCATCAGTAGATAGACACCTGGGTTGTTTGCAACTATTGGCAATCATGAATAATGCCGCTATGAACATCAGTGTGCAGATGTCTGTTCATGTCCCTGCTCTCAGTTCTTCTGGCTATATATCTAGTAATGATATTGCTGGGTCACATGGCAAGTCTATATTCAACTTCCTTAGGAACTGGCAAAATGTCCTCCACAGTGGCTGTTCCATTCTGTATTCCTACCAACAGTGAATAAGTGTTCCTGTCTCTCCACATCCTCTCCAACATTTACAGTTTTCCATCTGTTTAAGAGCGGCCAGTCTAATAGGTGTGAAATGATATCTCATTGTAGTTGTTATTTATTTATTTATTTATTTATTTATTTATTTATTTATTTATTTATTTTTGAGGTACCAGGACCTCATATGTGTGAGGCTGGTGCTCAGCCACTGAGCCACATTGCTCTCTTGTGTTTGCTCTTTGTTGTTTGCTTGTTTGTGTTTTGCTCATTGTCTGCTCATTTGTTTTTGCTCCTTGTCTGCTTGTGTTTTTGTTGTTGTTTTTGTTTTTGCTTGTCTGCTCCTTGTTTGTGCTTCTTGTCTGCTCATTGTTTTCTTTAGGAGACATCTTTAGGAGGCGGGTATGTAACTGCTTGAGCCACATCCCCTTCTCACTGTAGTTTTGATTTCCATTTCACTATTCACTAGTGTTGTTGAACATTTTTTCATGTTTCTTTGCCATTTCATTTGTTTCTTTGGACAATTATCATTTCAAGTCTTGCCCATTTTTAAATTGGGTAGTTAGTCTTTTTATTGAGTTGTATAGTTGTATGATCTCTCCATATCATGGATATTAAACTCTTATCGTATATTTGATTGCCAGATATTTTCTTCCATTGAGTAGGCTGCCTTTTCACCCTTTTGACAAAGGCCTTTGAGGTGCAAAAGGGTTTAATTTTGAGGAGGTCCCACTTATCTTTTGTTTCTTTTGTTGCTCGTACTTTGGGTGTAAGGTTTAAGAAACTACTGCCTATCATGTCTTGAAGGTGTTTTCCTACATTTTCTTTTAGGAACTTTATGGTTGTCACTTTTATATTTAGGTCCTTGATCCATTTTGAGTTAATTTTTGTATAAGGTGTAAGATAGGGTTCCTCTTTCTTTCTTTTGGATATGGATATCCAGGTCTCCCAGCACCATTTGTTGAATATATTGTTCTGGCCCACTGGGAGGGGTGACCTCCTTGTCAAAAATCACTTGATTGTAGATGTGTGAGAGTCTTATTTCTGAGTTCTTGATTCAGTTCTATTGGTCAATCTGTCTTTCTTGATGCTAGTACCATGCTGTTTTTACCACTGTAGCTAAGTAATATACTTTAAAGTCTGGAAGTGAGAGTCCTCCAACTTCATTCTTCTCTTCTAAAACTTTTTTGGCTATTCGGGGCCTCTTACCTTTCCAAATAAATTTTTTTTTTTTTAATGTTTTTTAAGATTTTATTTATTTATTCATTTATCCCCCCCTTGCTGCTTGTGCTCGCTGGGTCAGCCAACCACGCCGTGCGGGCGGGCCCGCCCTCACCAGGAGGCCCCGGGAACCGAACCCGGGGCCCCCCACACGGCAAACGGGAGCCCCTCTGATCGAGCCACAGCCGCCTCCCTCCAAATAAATTTGATAATTGGTTTTTCCATTTCTGCAAAACAGGCTATTGGGATTGTGTTGAATCTTTAAATCAATTTGGATAAAATTAACATTTTAATGATATTTAGTCTTCCAATCCATGAACACAGAATGTGCTTACATTTATTTAAGTCTTCTTCGGTTCCTTTTAGCAATGTTTTGTAGTTTTCTGAATTCAGGTCCTTTATGTCCTTGGTTAAGTTAATTCCTATATATTTGATTGCTTCAGTTGCTATTATAAATGGCATTTTTTTTTTTTTCTGATTTCCTCCTCAGATTGCACATTAGTAGTGTATAGAAACTGCTATTGATTTTTGCATATTAATCTTGTATCCTGCCAGTTTGCTGAACTAGACTATTCTAGTACCTTTGTTGTGGATTTTTTCAGGAGATTCTAGTAATAGGATTATCATCAGCTAATAATGGAAGTTTTACTTCTTCCTTTCCTATTTGGGTGCCTTTTATTTCTTTATCTAGGCTAATTGCTCTAGCTAGAACCTCTAGCACAATATTGAATAACAGTAGTGACAGTGGGCAACCTTGTCTTGTTTCTTATCTCAGCAGGAAAGCTTTTGGTCTTTCACCATTGAGTACAGTACTAGATGTAGGTTCCTAATAATATACTTTACCATATTGAGAAAGCTTCCTTCTATTCCTATCTTTTGGAGTGTTTTTATCAAGGAAGAGTGCTGTATTTTGTCAAATGCCTTTTCTCCACGAATGGAGAGGATCATGTGATTTTTCTTCAATTTATCAATGTGTTTTATTACACTAATTAGTTATCTTGTGTCGAACCACCCTTGCATACTTGGGATAAAACCCACTTGATCATGGTGTATAATTCTTTTAATGTGGTTTTGGATTCTGTTTGCAAGTATTTTGTTGAGGATTTTTGCATCTATATTCATTATAGATATTGGTCTGTAATTTTCTTTTTTTATAGTATCTTTATCTGGTTTTGGTATTAGGATGATATTGGCTTCATAGAATGAATTTGGTAGCATTCTTTCATGTTCAGTTTTTTGGAAGAGCTTGAGCAAAATTGGTATTAGATCATCTTTGAATGATTGGTAGAATTCACCTGTGAAGCCATCTGGTCCTGGGCTTTTCATCTTTGGGAGATTTTTGATGACTGTTTCAATTTTTTCACTTCTGATTGCTTTATTGAGCTCGTCTCTTTCTTCTAAGGTCAGTGTAGGTGGTTGTTGTGTTTCATCTCCTCTACATTGTCTAATTTTTTGGCATGAAGTGTTGTTCATAGTGTTCTCTTATGATCTCTCTCATTTCTGTGGGGTCAGTGGTAATGTCCCCTCTCTCATTTCTGATTTTATTTGCGTCTTCTCTCTTTTTTTTCAGTCTAGCTAAGGGTTTGTCGATTTTGTTGATTTTCTAAACAACCAACTTTTGGTGTTGGTGATTCTCTCTCATTTTTTTTGTTCTCAATTTCATTTATTTCTGCTCTGATCTTTACTATATCTTTCCTTCAGCTTGGTTTGAGATTAGTTTGCTGTTCTTTTTCTAATTCCTCCAGGTGTCCAGTTAGATCTTTAATTTTAGCTTTTTCTTCTTTTTTAATATAAACATTGAAGGCTATAAATTTCCCTCTCAACACTGCCTTTGTGGGGTCCCATAGGTTTTGATATGTTGTGTTCTCATTTTCATTGTCTCGAGATGTTTGCTGAATTCTCCTGCAGTTTCTTCTTTGACCCACTGATAATTTAAGTTTGTGTTGTTTAATCTCCATATATTTGTGAATTTTCTTTTTCCATCCATTACCAGCTTCATTCTGTTATGATCAGAGAAAGTGTATTATATAATTTCAGTCTTTTTAAATTTATTGAGACTTGTCTTATGACCCAACATATGGTCTATCTTGGAGAAGGATCTATGAGCACTTGAAAAGAATGTATATTGTGCTGTTTTGGGGTGCAATGCTCTCTAGATGTCTGTTAGGTCTAGTTCATTTATCATATTATTCAAGCTCTCTTTTTCCTTATTTATCCTCTGTCCAGATTCTCTAGCTAATACTGAGAATGGTGTGCTGAAGTCTCCAACTATTATTGTAGAGGTGTCTGTTTCTCTCTTCAGTTTTGCCAGTGTGTGCCTCATGTATCTTGGGGAACCCAGGTTTGGTGCATAAATATTTATTATAATTATTTTTTCTTGGTGAATTGTCCCTCTTATTAATATAATGACCTTTTTCATCCCTTATACCAGTTTTGCCTTTGAAATATTTTGTCCGATAATAATATTACTACTCCAGCTCTTTTTTGGTTATTATTTATATGGAATATCTTTTTTCAACTTTTCACTTTTAACCTGGTTGCGTGCTTACATCTGAGTTGGGTCTCTTGTAGACAACATATAGATGGCTCATATTTTTTTTATCCATTCTATGAGTCTATGTCTTTTGATTGAGGAGTTCAAGCCATTAACATTCAGTATTGTTACTGTAAAGGCATTACTTATTTTGTACATTTTATCCTTTGGCTTTCCATTGTCATATCTTTCTTAATAGTGAAAAGGGTCCTGAGACTAAAAGTGTTTGAGAACTGTTGTTATACTTCTAATTCATTAGACTCTTGAAAATTTTATCTTCAGGATAAGACTTGTTGCTTGTTTTCATTATAGCAAGTGCTGTAATGAATGTTTAAGGCCTTTATAATCCCTAAAACTTAGAGAAATGATGGTTTTATTATATAATGTGGTTTCTAATTTCCTCATCTAGCATTTTCTTTCAATTCAACTTTCTCTTTACCACAAGTAGTATAACCTACCTGTCTTCCATATATCTTTCTTTGTTTTTTTAACAAATCAATTTTATTGATACATATTAATAAAGCATACAGTTCATCCAAAGTGTACAGTCAGTGGTGTTTGTTAATCACATAGTTAAGCTTTCTTTCAATTCAGTTTTCTCTTTACCACAAGTAGTATAACCTATCTTCCATATATCTTAAAGATGACTCAGTCACTACTTGAGCTGTTACTTTTCTCTAAAACCCAGCTTAAATATACCTGTTCTTTTGTTTGTTGTTCTGTTTTTAGTCCTACTCTGGTTGTCTTATTTTGACTCCATTGTTGGCCTTCTAGCTAGAAAGTTTGCAGTGATTTCCCACTATTCTGAACATCATTGTTCAGCTTTTTTCATTTATGTCATTTGCTTTGGATAGAGCTCTCTATTCTCTTAGAGGACTTTTTACCAGTTTCAAATACTGATCTCTGACATTCTCAAAATTCCTTGTCTGTTGGACTCAAATAATAGCAGGATATCCTAACAGTTGCCTTATTAGAGGTGGGATGATCTTACTGCAGGCAGTGAAGGCAGAAAAAGTTTTTTTTTTTTTTTTTTAATTAAAAAATCTTTTTACTGAAGTATATCATTCATATATGAACATACATAAACAATAAGTATATACTAAAAGTTGTGAACTTACAAAACCAACAAGCATAACATTATACATGGGCCCCATACATTAACCCACAACCAATACCTTGCATTGTTATGCATAATTTGTTACAAATTATGAAAGAATATCATCAAAATCTTACTACTAACTATAGTCTATATCTTATATTTGGTGTATTTTCCCCCCAACCCATGCTAAGCATTTATTATTATTTTTAAATGTATTTTTATTACAGAAGTTGTGAACTTACAAAACAGTCATGCCATGCACATGTGTAGAATTTCCATACAGCATCCTTTCATCAACACACCACACCATGGTGGAACATTTGTTACAGATTATGAGATAATATCAGACTATTATTACCAATTGTGGTCCAAAGCAAACATTTGCCACACTTTTTCCCTACTCCCCCATTATCAACACAGTGCATATTTTGCATCGATGCATGAATATTACAGTATTGCTGTTAACCACAGTCCATGGGTCACTCCAGTTGTATTTTTCCCATGATTCTCCATATTCTGATCACCTTGCAATAGTGACGTACATCTGCTCTAAGCTCACAGAACACTCTTGCAGCTGTACCATCAACTGCAATTCTCATTCATCTCAGGGTTCACTGTGTTATTCAGTCCCTAGATTATTTTCTAGCTTTCTTTCAATCAGAAAAAGTACTTTAAGGATGCACTCAAGAAGAACTTTAAACAAAGTAACTTGATACTGAATTGCTGAAAGATAGCAATAAATTAAAATACCTTGGTGTAGAGCTACAATTTTATCTTAATGCTCTAGAAAAGTACAGGTTTAATATAGCCACGGATGATGATTGATGATGTTAACATTGATTGTAGCTGTAGGGCAAGGAAAATATTCTTTTGTGAACATTAGAAAGTACTGTTGGTCACTTAGAGTCCAGCTCCACTTGCACTCACAGATCATAATCATTGAGAGTATGTGTGTAGCAGGTATTCATTTCGTGTCTGTTGTATGTTGGAGCCTGGATATACATATCCTTTTTTAAAAAATGTTTATGTTTTCTTGTTTTCTTTTTCAACACATATCCTTTAAGGCTCTTTTTTTTTTTTTTTTTTTTTTAAACAAAGGCATTACCATATCATGCCACATTACTCTTTTAATTAAATCCTTCTTCCTTATTGATCCTTCTTCAGGCTTTAAGCTTTCCCCAGTCTTTTCTGAAAATTTCTGGTTGAAACTTCCCTTCAAGCACAGTTCTGCAGTTCATACTTTTTCCAAGAAGCCTATTTTATGAATTAATCATTTCAGTCAATGCTATTTGATAATGATGTGGTAGTGCCACAGAACTACATTTAGTGGCACAAAATATTCTTTGCTAGAACTACAACTTTAAGCCAGTGGCTCTAATACCAGTTACCATACTGCTCAGCTGTACCACCTTCTTGTGTCTTTTATATTTAAATCACCAGAAACCATGATCTTCACAATATGCCATTGGTCAGGTATAAAATGATCATTAGTTATTGGATGACTGAACAGAATGTCAGTAAGATTGAGCTATTGGAGAAACCAAGGAGCTTTCCAGAAATGTTGTTCATATGTCAGATGAAGCTATTGTTGGTGTGTTTGACAGTGCCACCTTGCAGGTCATTGGTTTTTTCAGAGTATGTCCCTGAAGGGTGGTCTCTGACGTTGAGAATTTATAGGTTATTAACTCTTGAACTCAGCTGTACTCCTAACTCTGATGTCTGCATATCCTTTTTTTGATTTAAATAAAACTTATGGGGAAGCAGCTGTGGCTCAATTGGTTGGGCTCCCGTTTACCATATGGAGGGCCCCGGGTTCGATTCCCCGGGCCTCCTGATGAAGGCAAGCCAGCCCGAGTGGCGCAGTGGGCTTATAGCCTGCGTGGTGCAGCAAGATGACGCAACAAAGGGAGACAAGCAGATACAGAGAAACGCACAGCAAATGGATACAACGAGCACAAGCAGGAAGGGAGGGATAAATAAATAAAAATAAAATCTTTAAAAAAAAAAACAAAAACAAAAAAATAAATAAAACTTATGTTATCCATCAAAACTTCTGACTAGTAGAAAACAAAAATCTTCTGGGAAAATACCCCTATAAATGATACTATAGAGAGCTTAGATAAGCATTATGAATTAAGGAAGAAAATAATTTCAATTTATAGGAACAGACAATGTTTTTTTTTTTTCTTCTTCTCACATTTCACTTTTTAGATGATAACCCTTACTTGTTCCTTCCTGGCAATTTCTATTCTGAATAGTCAGGATATTTGCTTAAGTGAAATTTTAAAGTCAATGCTAAATTTTAACAAAAGTGCTTAAAATATTCCTACTCTGTAATTTTAGGAACATGTATTCTTGATGGAGACCTTTAAATTGATGCCTTATTAGCATTTTTAATTGTGTTAGATTGTATTTGGAAAATCTAGGAAGCCTAGAATACTTTTATGTACTTCTTTATTTTCATACATTTGCAATTACTATTTATTTTAATTTGTTTTAAGGTTATAATATTTTGATGGTGATTTTCTTTTGTTTACTAGGTATGCTTAAGAAATAATCCTCTTTATCATGCTGGAGCAGTTGCATTTTCAATTAGTGCTGGGATTCCTAAAGTTGGTGTCTTAATGGAGTCAGTTTGGAATATGAATGATAGCTGTAGATTTCAACTTAGATCTCCTGAGAGCTTGAAAAGCATGGAAAAAGCTAGCAAAACTACTGAAACTAAGTAAGTACTGTACCATAACTAATCTTGATTTTTATACCAGTTCCTCGCATGCCCTGTGTATGCCCAGCTTCCCCGGGAGGTACTGGGAACCGAACCTGGGACCTCCCATGTGGCAGGCAGGATTCAGCCGCTTGAGCCACATCCACTCCCCAAGGTCTCAAGGAGTTTTGAAAGGAATTGCTAAATTTTACTTTTTGCAACTCAGTTAATTTTTGTATCTGATAGTTTTTCTGGATAATATAGAAGATAATTTTAATGTGAATCTTGTTTGTCAGTTATATGCATTTATTTTAGAAATATACTAGTATCTTCAGTATTGGCTTGCTTTCACCATCACAAGATGTGCAGAGCAGCTATGAGTATTCACTTTGTGCTTGTACTAAGGCCTCTTGATAAGAAGCTGATGAAAATAATACTGGTTTTCTTTGGACTATTTCCATAGTTAAATGAGATTCTTCATAGGGGTAATAGAAGATGAGGTGATGACACTAATTATAATACATATCAGGATGAAATATACAACAAATTTCTTAGAAATATGTGACTTTTTTTTCTGGCTAAAATGACACTGACTTCTGCTTTTAATGGATAGAAATATTTGTATTTTTACCACCTCATATTTAGAATATTGTCCTGAAATAATTAGGGAATAGTTTTCTAGTTCTATAATTTCCCATTTCAGCTATAACAGGTGATGGTTCATTACCAGGTGGCTCAAGAATAAATTTTTGTAATCCATTGCAAGTATAGTTCCTTCTTCAAACTCTAAGAAATTAATGATATAGTGGGGTTTTTACTCACTTGCCTTTACATTTTTTTTTTTTAGTTAAATTGCTGTGTCCCAGTTAATGGAAGCATACATTCAATGAAGTGTGAAATTACTTTGTTCAAGAGGCTTAGGGTAAAGCTGTGTTAATAAATCAAGCTTTACTTTTGTTGTTATTTCTAGCTAAAGCCTAACTGAGTCATTGTTTATAGTTATTGATAACTTTATATGGTTTATTTTTCTTTCCTATGTTAAAACATGATTAGAAATTTGGAAATATGCACTATATACCTGTTTCAGAACCTTGAGTCCTAAAAATATGCCATTTAATAAAAATTTCTATTATTTTACTTTCCTAATTATAAGAATATCCTTGAGTCTTAAAAATAGCAATTTTACAAAAGTTTCTGCTAATTTTATTTCCTAATTATAAATATACTCTTATATCTAATCTTAGACCTGAAAGTAAGCAGGAGCCAGTGAAAACAGAAATGGGTCCTCCACCATCTCCAGCATCCACATGTAGTGATGCATCCTCAATTGCCAGCAGTGCATCGATGCCATATAGTAAGTTTTATGTGTAGTATACATTGGCTATGATAAGCTCCCAGACAGTTGTATTCAATTTTTTTCTGATTTTTTATATTTATTTTTATAATTATATAAAATTAATCAAGTTTCCACTGGTTTGAGTTTTTTTTGTGTAAGTGTGCAGCTTTATTTCAATAGAAAGTAGTATTCATGGTGTTATTTTTTTTTGTTTTTGAGAATTATAATTTTTAAAAACAGTGTAAAATGCATTGCAGTCATAGAAGGAAACAGTTGCCACTAACTAGAATATCAACTCCAACTTTTTTTTTATAATTAACTTTTTTTAATTTTTAAAGAAGCTTTAGATTACATAAATGTTACATAAAAAAATATAAGGGATTCCCATATCCCTCTCCCTCCACTTTTGTTGAGACTTTTACTGTTCTTGTAAATTAGTTAGGTTTGGTCTCAGATTTTGTAACCCTAGACTTAACTTTTGCACTTTAGTTTTAAGGATATTTTTAAAGCTCCTCAAAATAAATTTATTTTGCAGTGTCATTGCTTTGCAACTGAGGAAATTGAAATATGTGAAGCTGAAGTTAGTCATATTGGACATTTAAGAACATTCTAACATACCTCACTTTTAAAATATTGATTAGATAGCCCTAATTTTGAGGGTCTTAAAATTTTTTGTTCCTCTTTGCAGTTGTTTATAGTAGTATTAGTATAGCTTGAATTACACATTAACCAATACAGGTAATGGTGGAAATTGGTCATAAAACCCAAATTCCTAAAGTAATAGCTCATGAAATTCTTATTTAGAAACCTCAATTATATATCCCTGTAAAAATGATCTTTTTCATATATTTAGATGAAATCTATAAAGTCTTTTTTACATTTTCTTTTTGGTACTTAACATTTTGTTGTTGTCTAAGAACGACGACGGTCAACCCCTGCCCCGAAAGAAGAGGAAAAAGTGAATGAAGAGCAGTGGTCTCTTCGGGAAGTTGTTTTTGTGGAAGATGTTAAGAATGTTCCTGTTGGCAAGGTTTGTTCAAAATATTTAAGAATTAATTACGAACAGAAATACAATGATATTGCTTATCCAAGATTTTGTGGTTTTTGTCTGTTAGCCCTTTTTCCAAGGTGGATTTATCACCCTTGGTGGTCTCTTTAGTCCCAACCCTTAATCTGATGTAGGTATCTCTGCTGTCCCTGACAGATGAACAGCTGATTAGTATGTGTCTGCTTGAGCATTTATGGTGATTTAACTTTTTAAAAACATTCTGTAATTATTTTAGGTTTACAGAAAAGTTGCAAAGAGATATGTTGCCCTTTTTTTTTAAAGCAATTTTATTGAAATATCATACAGTCTTATCTAAAATATACGTTCTTGGCTTTTGGTGTAATCACAGACTTGTACATTCATCACTGTGGTCAATGTTAGAGCGTTTTCACTGTTCCAAAAATAAAAACCCACCACCCCTTAGCTGTCACCTCTCAATCTCTTTATCCTTCCCTAGCCATTCATAACCACTAATCTAATTCCATCTCTGTAAATTTATTGAGATATATTGCTTTTTGATACTGTCCCTTCTTTGGAACTGACAGTTCTAATTGAGGTTATCTTCATAACACATTTAAAAATCTTACCTAGTTTCTTTATGTCATTGTTTATATTCTCCTCCCTTTTTTCCAAAGATGGTCTTGCCTTCTAAGAAATCAAGTAAATAGAGGCCATCAACTGGAATGCCATTAATTTCACTCCTTTCCTCATACTCACTTTTAAAACAAAATGGGTCTATGAATACATAATATCTACAAGTAAAGGTTTTCTTGAATGTTCTTCAGTGTCTGAATTGTGATGGTTTTTCATTTGTACTTAAAGAGTAGACATACTGTGCTCTACAGTTGATAAAGGTTGTTCTCATACACTATTCCATTTGCTTCTTTAAACAGAACTGCAGTTTATTGGCAATGATTTCCTTTGAGAAAATAACACTGGCCTCAGAAGCAGACAGATATTAAATAGCAGAGATGGGACTCAATTATCCTGGTTTCAAGTCCTGGGCTTGTCTAACTGTGCATTACTGATTCTATACATGCTGTCCAATATTGTAGACACTATGTAAGGCTATTTAAATTTATTAAAATTAAATAAAATTTAAAAGTCAACTCCTCAGTCACATTAGCTATACTTTTAAGTGCTCCGTAGCCACTTGTGGGTAGTGGCTACCATATTGGACAGTGCAGATACAGAACATTATCATCATCACAAAAGTTTCATTGGATAACACTGTTCTAAGCTAATAGGATGGGAGGATTTCATGGTTAATTCTTTTAATTGATTGCTAACCATTCACAGACTTCAATCACTGGCTATGTGGGTCAGTTTTTCTCTGGAAAATGGGTCTAGAATATAGATATTAACAGCAAAACTTTGGTGAGTCTGTCCAGTTTAATTTTATGACACAGTGATCACACAAAGAAACATGCATAAGGAATTAAATGCCTTTTGTCCCTTTGTTCAATGCTAAATTAGTTCAATGAATAGAATTTGCATATTGATTTCATACATGCTGTTGTTAATATTCAGTGTATATAATTATACTTCTAGGTGCTAAAAGTGGATGGTGCCTATGTTGCTGTAAAATTTCCAGGAACATCCAGTAATACAAATTGTCAGAGCAGCTCTGGTTCAGATGCTGACCCTTCCTCTCTCCTGCAGGATTGTAGGTTACTTAGAATTGATGAACTGCAGGTAAGTGTAGAGGAATTATTTAGCAGGTGAATTTTGGACCTGACTCCTTACATATGTTATGAGTTTGAGAGCAAATTTTTTGTGTGTCATGTAGGTTGTCAAAACGGGCGGAACACCAAAAGTCCCAGATTGTTTCCAGAGGACTCCTAAAAAGCTTTGTATACCTGAAAAAACAGAAATATTAGCAGTGAATGTAGATTCTAAAGGTAAAGATTTTGTAACTTGTTCAACTTGCATATTCTATATCCGGATAATGCTTATGTAGTAATGGGATTTGGATAAAGTGGTTTGGACATTGCAATTTTTGTCCACCTTGTGTGTAACATTATAGAATAAAATGTATCTGTTTGAACTGATTACATATGTTGCCAGAGGTGTCAGAAGCAGAATTTGACTTGTTCTTATTAGAGGCAACTAAAGATATGTAACAAATTTTCTTTTCATTTCTGTGCTTCTGAAGGTGTGCACGCTGTTTTGAAGACTGGAAATTGGGTACGGTACTGTATCTTTGATCTTGCTACAGGAAAAGCAGAGCAGGAAAATAATTTTCCTACGAGCAGCATTGCTTTTCTTGGTCAGAATGAGAGGAACGTAGCCATTTTCACTGCTGGACAGGTACAGAGGCATATTTTTGCTTTTGAAAAGTGATATAACACTGGCATTTTTGTGAAGTTTGTTATTAAACTATTGGAGGATATAAAATATTTAGCACATTTGGTCATAACTAACACCAATTTGGAAAATAAATATACCTGTTGTAACAATCAGATGCATTTTTGATTGGGAGCTAAACTTTTTATTCCCCCTGCATTATAGGAGTCTCCTATTATACTTCGAGATGGAAACGGTACTATCTACCCAATGGCCAAAGATTGCATGGGAGGAATAAGGGACCCTGATTGGCTTGATCTTCCACCTATTAGTAGTCTTGGAATGGGTGTACATTCTTTAATTAATCTTCCTGCCAATTCAACAATCAAAAAGAAAGCTGCTATTATCATCATGGCTGTGGAGGTAATTTAACTTTGGCAACCGTTAGGTATTTTAATGCAGAAGACACTTGGTAGAGTCTAGGGAAACAATCTTGAGTAGTTCATTCATTGTCCGAGACAAGTAAATCACTGATTCAGTGATTACAGTGTTGCTTAAGTGTTTTGAGAAAGATAAGCACAATGTGGTAGAAGTACAAAAGAGAGGGTACAAATCTGACTGTGAGTGAGGAGTAACTGGATTCTTGATAAACTAGGTATGATTTTAAGCTAGATAGCAAACAGGATTTGCTGATGGTTACATATAGAGTGTGAAATAGGAAGCAAGAGGGTGACAAGGTTTTGGAAGAATGAAGTTGCCATTTATCAAGATGAAGACTGTGGAGGGAAAGCAGATTCAGGGAGTAGGGGTGGTATCAGGAGTTTGGTTTTAGACATGTTAAGTTTAGGATGCCTGTCAGATATCCAGGGGTAGATGGTGAATAGAGAGGTTAGACATGTATGTCTGGGGACCAGGAAAGAGAGGACCAAGCTGGAGAAATATACTTGGGAATTGTCAGTTATCTATGGTATTTAAAGGCATGTTATTGAATGAGATCATCAAGGTTATGGAGAAGAGAAAAAGTTTAAGGGCTGAGCCATGAGAATAGTCTCTGCATTTAAGTGCCAGGGAGATATAGGGAAACCAGAAAAGGAGTCTGAGAAGGAGCAGCCACAAGGGTTTATATTTCATATATATTGGTGTCCTGGAAGCCAATTGAAGAGCATGGGTCAGGGAGGATGTAGTAATCAGTTGTACAAATGATGCTGTAGGTGAGGTAAGGTGAGTACTGAACACTGACTGTTGGATTTGGATCCATCTAGGTCATTGTTTTTTTTTTTTTTTTTTTAAGATTTTATTTATTTATTCATCTATCCCCCCCCTGCTGCCCGTGCTCGCCGGGCCAGCCAACCACGCCGTGCGGGCGGGCCCGCCCCCACCAGGAGGCTCCGGTAACCGAACCCGGGGCCTCCCATATGGTAAACGGGAGCCCCACTGATTGAGCCACAGCCGCTTCCCATCTAGGTCATTGTTGACAGTGGAAATGAAAGCCTGAGTATACTGAGTTAAGGAGGAAAAGGGAAGTGAGGAACTAAAAATAAATATATAGACAGCTTTTTTGAGGAACTTTTATATAAAGAATGGAAATGGGGATTAGTATGGGAGCTTATTTACTGTCCAGGTTAGCAATGATAAGCAAACTTATTATATCTATTTAAAACACACTGACTCCAAGCTCTTGAAAGTTACCCATGAGCTTTTGTTTAGGGACAGAGTGCTCATATTCTTAGTTTAGCTTTGACTGTGATCTACTAGACTAGTGGTTCTAAACTGGAAGGGGATAGGGGCTAAGGGGTGGCTGTGGCCTGAATTTGGACTCTAGAAATAGCCTTTATATCATTTAAAAATTCTTGACTAGTCTCCAACATTTAAAAATTACAAATTTATACTGAAAATCCAGATTTCCAGTGGCTCTTAAAAAATTAGATCTGGTAACACTGAACCCATAATCCAGTTGGAAACATTTGTCCCTTTTAGAGGCTTGTTTTTCTCTAATTCATCGCTATATCTCCTACTTAGAATTTGTTGCCCTGAGTCCAAGTGTTAGTTGCTGTTTATTATCATCTAGCTGTGTTATTTCCTTCACATCTCCTTTACTCATTGTAGGCATTTGGTTGTACTTTGTCAGTATCTCAAGGGTGGTATAAACAAGTCATCATCCCATGGGCAGGGATAAAGTTTGTCATCATTTTATCTTTGTACCTCACTTACTAGGGCTTGACAGACAGTAGACCTGCAAGAATTTTTTTTTTACTGAACTCTTTGTGTTCTTTGCTATAAGAAAAAATGACACACAGCATATAGTGATGCAGAATAAGTTAGCTTACAGTACAGCTAAGTGTATTACTGACAATTTAAGTGTGAGAGCCCATGTACAGTCAGTCAGCAGAATGGAGATGAGAGCTCCCTGTGGAGTAGCTGCCTCCAACCATGTTTTTCATGGTTGACTGAAAACATTTTATATCACAGCAGTATGCAACAAACTATCTTTATTTTAGTTTCCTTTGAACGTACTGTGTTGTTCTTTGGAGAGACTGGCATATTCTCTCAACATACTGATTAATGCATTTATTTCACAAGTCTTGGCATATATTTCATATATATGCATATATTTCACTAGGCCACCTCATACTCTTGAACTAGAGCTTGCTGTTTATGGGCTTGCTTTAGAGCCATGGCTAATTCCATAATCAAAATGGCCTATCTCACACGTGATAGGTACTAAAAATAGCTTTTTGGATGCATTTTCTTGTGTGGAATAGGCAAACTGTTCAAACACATTCTTTCTCCCTTTATACTCCCACATACTCTTTTCCAGGAACTCTAGTTCCTAGTTCTAATTAAAGTGAACAGTTTATTTTTTTAATGTTTTATATTTAGTCCATTAAATAGCCTATAACTATAGTTTTACATTTTGAAAGAAGTGCAATTAAACTCCTTGGTATGTTCATGCTACTTTCAGGTAGATAATGCTATGTTCTACCTTTATAATACTGTGTCTTTGACAAACAAGCACATTTGTTGTCATTTTGTAGATTGGATCTATAATGATTTTCAGGGAGTTGAGGTTCTTAATTGATACAGTTCTAACTTGATACAGTCATATAGTAAACCAGGGGTTGGTAAACTCTGGCCTGTAGGCCAAATCTGGCCATTCCATTCATTTGTGCATTATATATGACTGCTTTCCCGCTACAACAGGGTTGAGTGTTTGGGAAAGCTGAATATATTGAAGTTTTTTTCCTAATTTGTCTGCTCACAGAAACAAACATTAATGCAGCACATTCTACGCTGTGACTATGAGGCCTGTCGACAATATCTCATGAATCTTGAGCAAGCGGTCGTTTTAGAGCAGAGTCTACAGATGCTACAAACATTCATCAGCCACAGATGTGATGGAAATCGAAATATTTTGCATGCTTGTGTGTCAGTTTGCTTTCCAACCAGCAATAAAGAAACTAAAGAAGAAGAGGGTGAGATTAAGAACTCTCTAAAAGGGTCTTTAAAAGACAATTTTAGGCAGTTTGGGAAATAAAGCCAGTGTAAAAGGAAAAGAAAAGCATATCACTCTAAAGAATGTGTGTGTTTGTGCTTTTACTTTGTTTTGTAAAATTTTTTCATTTAGACTCTGAAAAGATAAAAGTGCATTTCCTCTTGTCAGGATGGGTATGTAATATAAGCAAATAAAATATATCGAAGTGTTTTAGTTTTGTCCAACCATTCTCTATGATATACACACACTGGATATGTAATACTTAATGAGCTTTAATGATTTTATCATTGCAGGTGATTTTTTTTTTTTTTTTAACCATGAAAATTATTTAGCAAGTTAAGCCAAGTTATATCAAGGCAACTTTTATTCCAATTTTCAGAATGTAGAGGGAAGAATAACCTAGTGAGTTGTTAGGTGTTTTTGGGAAAGTAAACATACCTTTGCTATAGTTTTTAATAGGCTAAATGAAGGGAGAAACTGTGAAAACCTAAGGTGCAACTGTTTAATTTATAATGTTTTTCCTTATTTTGAATTCTGATGATGATATTCTGGTAGCTAAATTTTTGAACAGTGGTTTTTAGGTTTCTGACCTTTAGCTCATCATTGAATCACTAGAGGATTATAAGTAGCATGTAAACTAAGACTGAGGTACTGATATGGATCTTTTTCCTTCCTTAAAGCTAAATTTCAATTTACTTACTAATAGCCTTATTTTTTACCTTTTGGTGTTGAAAAGTAAGTCAGAATATGGAAATCTCATATTAAAGATCATAGTTCAGTGTATCTTTAGTGCTGCTTTAAGGAGGAAAAATTAAGTTAGTGGTTTTCTAATATGTGAATTAGAGCATTAACATATATAGCAGTTACCACAGACGGCTGCCCATACTTAATCTCTTAAGTTATTTTTAAAGTTTAAATTGATCCCAATTTTTTCTCTTTTGTTTCAGAAGCAGAGCGCTCTGAAAGAAATACATTTGCAGAAAGGCTTTCTGCTGTTGAGGCCATTGCAAATGCAATATCAGTTGTTTCAAGTAATGGCCCAGGTAATCGGGCTGGATCATCAAGTAGCCGAAGGTAATGTGATTTTTACCAGGAAAGTTAGTTGGAGAGAAAAAAAAAATGTACAGAAAGAGAAACGTATCTCTTACTGATCATATACCTGAATTGGTAGGTTTTTTTGTTTTGTTTTTGTTCCTCCTAATATTATCCTGGGGAAAAAATGTCTGAGAATATCTAAATTAGAGTTTCAGTATAGAACCTAGATCACTTAAAAGATCTGAGGTAATTTAGACAAGTAGTTCAAACTTGATTGAGTGTGCTCCAAATTCATAATTCTTGCTTTCTAGAAAGCTATTTTCTTTAGGTGGTGAACAGGTAATACAATTATTGAAAGAACATCAATCTTCTATTAGGTTAATTTCTCAGATGATTTAATGATCTGGGAAAAAATGAAAGACTGGTGTGTATTGTTTTATTAAATGGTGTTTTATTTTCAGGCTTTCTAAGTTGTGGGAGAAACAAACCTTTATAACAATTAAAAATTGCTAGGTGTTTGACTAGATGAGGAATATAAAAATTTGGGATATAGTTTTCTTTCTGCAGGAAAAAGCATGTTCTAAATACTACAGAGCTGAAATTCTTGATTACTGACAGATAATTAATGGCACTGCTCACTGCATGCTAATGTGATAGGTTGTAAAGCCTACTTAAAATGAGGACATCCCTTGCCTCCTTTCTGTTCCGTATTCATCTTTTCCTTTAAAAATGATTATTCTTAAATTGGCACCAGGAAGGCTACCAGGTTGATACCTCTCCAGGTAGAAAAACATCCTATAATTAGATTTTCAAAAAGCCATCTATAGGTGACCAAATTATAAAGTAAAATAGTACAAAAACATTATGTAGCCTATACGAAATGGAAATTATCACCAGCTTATTTACTTAGGCAGACAAAGTGTTTGGTCTAAAATGGAAAACAACTTAAATTCTTCATGAAGAAATTAGTGTCTGAATTATTTCAGGTATTTCACTTCCTCAGGGAAAATACAGATGCAAATCAAGTTGGACTCTGATATGGTTGGTCCAATGCCATTGCTACCATCTTTTTTTTCATGTAAGGATTATTTTGAAGGCAAAGACTAAAAGGAGCTTCAAGAGTGGGCGATGTGTTGCTCACAGAAATAATTTGCTGAGTAAGCTCCTTTGAGGAATTTGCCGAAGATTTCACAGCAGTGCTCTTAACCAGTTCAAACTCAGGGCTGCCGATTGAACAGATGAAAGCACAGGAGTCTTTATTATCCACGCCGGGCAGTAGGAAGTCCACAGACTCTGCTTCATTGAAGTGAAACCCTCCTCTAGCCTACAATGGATTTTCTAGGCGATGCCCCTTGATGAGTATGCAGGCTGGGATTCATGAGCTGTAAGCTCAAAACTGATGCAATTTCAATATTGGAGTACTGTTAAATGCCTTCAGATGATGATTTGACTCAGAAGTTTTGTTATGTGACTCATACATAGTTCCTGAGTACAAAGGGCAGATTTAGTGGAAAGCTTGATTGATGCATCTGATTGCAGGTGTATTTACTCTAGAGATTGTTAATCTGGAAGACACATGACCTTCGCTTTTTTGTCACAGTGGTATGTTTGAACATGACTGGATTCTAAGGCTTCTGTAGCATGGATATAACGTGCTTACAAAGAAGAAATTACATCATCCTTGAATTCTTCCATATTGTCAGAAAATACGATGACTCCAGGCAAGCCTATACGAAGAAATGTCAAACTCTGAATCTTAGCAGCCAAGGTGGTATCTCCTCAGTATTGTCCTCAGCCACTGAGGATACAGGTGAATCTTCATGAATTGTGTACAACATCTTGAAGAATAATTTTCTTTTTCTTTTTTTTTCTTTTTCTTATTTTTTTTTTCTTTTTTTTTTTTTTTTCTTTTTTAAGAATCTATATGAGGAGCTGGGTGTTGTACTTAAAAATATTCCCAAGACCAAATGAAGAAAAGAGGTTAAGGACGATTTTAAAAAAATGACAAGGAATGAGCCCCTCATTTAATATTGAATTGACTGCATCACAACAACAAAGTTGGGAGTTTGCAAGTTCAAGATGAGACTATGGTCTCAATTTATCTTCATTTATTTGTAAATCTGCTCTAAGCTAGAGTTGGAGAATAGCCCACATATATTTTGTCTGGCCTCTACAATGTTTAAAAAAAAAAAAAAAACTTTTTTCTTTAGAATCTGAATGCCTTTAGTGGGCTTATAGGCCTCTACTTTGCCACTACTCCCTACTTACACTTGACTGCCCTTTACTCATTTATTTTACCTGCTTAGTTCAGTAGGCATTGTGATGCTGGTATAAACATTCTTCTTGATAAGCCCAAACATACATTTATTTTTAGTGCTCCCCAATTACTGCTGATTTTTTCTTCTTCTGTGTTTTTGAGTAAGACACATTAGACTATTGAGCTAATTAAAATTGTGTAGAAGCATCACAGTGTGAACAGTCACCCTGGTGTGTGCTGTTATTGGGAAGGAGTCTGCCTTTCTCTGTGGGTGATGTATTTGGGCAGGGAGATTACCTTGACTGAAGTAACCACTGTGCCCTGTTCCCATTCCATGTTATGAAAACTCTTAAACTCAAAATTCTAAAGAGAGAAGACATTAATACTATAAAAGAATTAACGTTAGGCATTTTAAACTAGTGAATACTACAATAACTGAGATATTACTTGAGACATCAAATTTACCTTGCAGATTCTTCCAAAGAATTCCAAAAAGTGCATCATCATACACAAATCTTATATATATGGATGTTTCTGAAAGTAGCCTCTAAAAGAAATTTTTGTAAATGTTTAAAAAATTTTTCTTTATAATATTGAAAACTCATTGATATGGAAGAATACATTTTCCCTAGGATTAAATAATTATCAAAGAGTTTCAAATATTAAAAATCTTTCTAAAGTACTTATTTAATAGATGTATCATGGTCATTTGGTAAGGTGTTAGGTCATGAATTGTCATGTCTTTAGCATTAAGTCTGTATGGGAGTATGAAGTCTCTTATGTGTTGCCTGCCCCTTTATCCACTTAGAAACTCTGAAATTGTGGCTGAGTTAAGGGATTTGCCTTATCTGCTCTCTTCATTAATTGCTGTTAGTTCTTAATGTGTTAATTTTGTAGCCTTTGTAAGCTTTTATTCAGAGGTAAAGATTTTTTTTTAGTACAGTGAGTTATTTCCCCTTAAAAGGTCTGTTATTTGATTATTTCTATTTCTTTTTAGTGATGTACACACCTGTATTTTTTTTTTTTTTTTTTTTTTTTTTTTGTATAGAAGTAGAAAAAACATCAAGCCCAGACATTATTAATCTAACAACACATATTACAAGCTCCAGTTTCATTTATTAATTTCCTTGGGATGCAAGTTATACTGCTTTTAAAACTTTTTGTATTTAAAAATAAATCTAAATTTGTCTTTGTTTTAAAACTACTCACTGTATGGATATTCGTTTAAACGCTTTTGAGATCACAGACAAGGGATTTAGAGGGTGTCTATATTTACCACAATGCTACAGACTGAGGCTAAAACTATTGGTTTTGTGCTAATCACTATGCTTGCTGATGTCTTATTATTAAACTTAATTCTTTAATGTTCAGCTGTTCTTAATATCTTAACTGTATGAAAGGATAAAACTTATTTTCTAATCTTATTTCATGGCAACTTTTGTTCCCTGTGATTAAGTTTGTGTGGGAGCTTAGTATAGTGGTTTTAGTGCTGAACTGAGTACTAGGAGCCCCCAGTTTCATTTCTATCCCTCACTGACTTTTCTGTGATTCCAGAATTGGCATTTGTGCTTCACTTCCCTTGCTTGGCGTGTTTGCTTGTAGAAAATACTTGATCTTCTCAGATGAGAAGCTCTATGTACGTGCTAACTATGTTCAGACATGGTAGTGAGCTCTGGCTTTTGTCCATGTTCTTCTAGTTTGAGATTACGGGAAATGATGAGACGTTCCCTCAGAGCAGCTGGTTTGGGTAGACATGAAGCTGGAGCTTCATCCAATGACCACCAGGATCCAGTTTCACCTCCCATAGCTCCCCCTAGTTGGGTTCCTGACCCTCCCGCAATGGATCCTGGTAAGATCTATTCTTTCATTTAGTGTTTAACAAAAAGAAAAGACAAATTCATGAAAGAAAATAAATTGACCATTTTAATGGGATCTTTAGTAATCCGAAATATTTGAAAGTAGAGAATGAGTATTTAACCAATTTAGTTATGAAATTTTGGTTTAAGGCATTTATACTTATAAAAACTAACATTTTAGAAACTTCTGTCAGGCATCTCTCTTTTACTGATGTATTTCTATACTGCTAAGGAGCTAGATAGATCCTTCATTGGTAATATATCATGACAAGTCAATAATTTGCCTAGTGGATTTCTTTTCTTTATAGTTTTAAGAAATTTCTACTTAAACCTCTGTCTGATTTGACCTTTGGCTTGCTTGCAGTGAAAGCCTTAATGGCTTGCAGTGAAAGCCTTAAAAACCAGTTAAGAGAATGTGTTAGGGATATGTTGTCTATAATGATGTACATCCTACTGTTCTGTTTACTGAAAGATGGTGACATTGATTTTATCCTGGCCCCTGCTGTGGGATCTCTTACCACAGCAGCGACTGGCACCGGTCAAGGACCAAGTACCTCCACCATTCCAGGTAAGAAACTTATTATTTTATATGCCTAGGCATTTGGAAGGAAAAAAGGGCATGTTTCACATATATTTTTTATTCAGATCCATACTTTATCTCAAGGAGACTTAACTTGAAAAGCATTTAATTCTGTGATTATTTTCTGTCAGTGAAAATGTGGTTTGTTTGTAAATCCATTTAGAAATCAGTTGAAGTTTGAAACATGTAGTAAAATGTTTAAATTCTTTGTAGTGAAGTTAATTTTACTGATTCTAGAATATTTTTCTCAGCTAGTAGATTATTTAATATATGCTTGATATATTATTCCAGAATATTCTTTTATTGTCTTATTTCCTCTGTTTTGTTACCAAATGGATGTACTTAATTACAGGTCCTTCCACAGAGCCATCTGTAGTAGAATCTAAGGATCGAAAGGCAAATGCTCATTTTATATTAAAGTTGTTATGTGACAGTGTTGTCCTGCAACCCTATCTACGAGAACTCCTCTCTGCCAAGTAAGAAGTTTAATATGATTTAGCTTAGCTACTTTTCCTGTTTAAGTTGATCTTTTAAGGTAGACAATAATCTTATGTGAATTTAAAACAATTAATGAGAATTCAGCATTGTATTCCCTCTGCTACTAAGCTCACTTCAGTGAAAGAGGCCTTTTCATCACTAAATGCAGACCAACTTTTATGTTAGTTTGACGAGGGTGTATATTTATATGTTAAAACAATCACAGAACTTGGAACGGGTGTAGCTCAGTGGTTGAGCATGTACTTCACAAGTATGAAGTTTGAGGCTCAATCCCTGGTACCTCCTTTAAAAAAAGAAAGATTGCAGAATAGTCATTCTCAAATGCATTCCATAGATTAGTTATATATCACTGTCATACGGGAAATTAAAAAAATTGTAGAGATTCCCAAGCTATCCTAGAAATTATAATTCTGTAGGTCTGGGATGGGACCTGGAATCTGTATTTTAAAATTCCCTGGTTGATTCTGATGATTTTCTGGAACTCTTCATGGCTTGCAGAATGATCATGAGATTATGCAGAGTTGTTAAGTACTCTGGTAAATCCTCATTAACCATTAATAGGTTATATCTCTGCTTTCAGCAAGATTGTCTTTCTTTACAAACTCAGAAAAATAAGCACTTTAATAAAAGTCAGCTATTACCTGTGCCAAACTCTACTTTCCTTAACTCTTAATTCTAGGAATAACTCTCTGGAGTAGGTAATATTATTACCATTTTTACATTGGATGAAATGGGCTGAGAAGTTAATTAACTTGCACAAGGTCACAAAACGAGTGAGTGGAAGAGCTGGCATTCCAATCCTGGTCTGTATTTTGATTCCAGAACTAAGACTCAGTCGTGACCTTTATATCACCTGCCTGTATTTTAGTGCCATAGGGTGTTTTAAGGTTTTGTGTGGGTAGGTGGGTGGGTGGGTTAGAGAGTTTTTATGTTTCAAGTCCTAATGGCCCTTTGGATGAAAATGACTCAATTTTTGAAATTATGATGACTTTAATGAAGCATACACTATTAAAATAAGCCATTGGATTGTAAACTAAGTTATCACCACAGAACCAACTTATTAATTTATTGGTGCTTTAAGACATATATAAAAATAGTGTGTATACATCTATTGCATCTTTCTATTTTTGGTTTTTAATTATTTGTCATTTTTAGTTTGCATTTATGGTATTTAAATGTTATCTATGTGCAGTTTCGTCATAACCATTTGGTATTGTCTAAAATTTTAGTGTTTTTAGTCATATTCTTTTTAATGTACTTTGCATTTTATTTCTACAATTTCTATTTCACAGGTCAGTTATTTTAATATTCTCACATTGGCTGATCCCCCCCCCCATCTGAAAAAATATATAAAATATCTGGAAAAGAACTCAAAATGCCATTCTGATAAAAAGCTGATGTTATTAACAGCAGCTTTGATACAAATTAGAAGATGCAAAATTCTTTTGCCTGACCCTTAGGTGATAGGCATAAAGATTCTCAAATAGGTCCTCTGTTTTCTTTTTATATTATAAAATACGGGAGAATTTCCTAGAGTTGCTAAGAAAATTTTCTAAGTGGTATATCTAGAAATTAGTTAACATGTAGATGACTCAGTTAAGAAAGAATTTTTTCCCCCCTTAATTGTGTTTGGCCATACATAAAGTGCTAGGAGAATACTTTAGAGCAGTGAAGCTCAATTAGAGCATGGTGGTGATGGTGTTGCTGGATGTATGGTAAGGGATTTGAAAAAACATATTCAGGATTTTCAATGTAAGGAATCCTCCCCAACTCCCTTCAGCCCCAGGTATGGGTGGTTGGATTTGGCTTTTATAACATAAGCTAAAGAAAATAAGTTTTGATAAAATCATCCTGTTTAGTGAAAATGCAGAGGATTCCAATTATTTGCAACCAACTTATGCTTACCCTGGGGGGAGAAGTAGTATGGTTTTTGTTTTTATTTATTTAAAGCAGTTTTATTGAGATATAGTCACATATCATACAGTCCATCCAAAGTATACAGTCAGTGGCTTTTAGTATAATCAGAGTTGTGCCTCCATCACAATCAATTTTAAAACATTTTTATTACTTCCAAAAGAAAGACCCCATACCACTTAGAAGTCACCTCAATCCTGTTTTTCTTCCCAGCACTACATAACCATTAATCTAATTCCGTTTATAAATTTATTTATATTTACATTGTATGTAAATGGAATCATAGAATATATAGTACTTTGTGTCTGGTTCCTTTAACTTAGCATAATGTTTTTTTAAAATTATTTGATATATTTTTTAATTAGAGAAGTTGTAGGTTTATAGAAAAGTCATGTAAAAAATACAGCATTCCCATATACCCCCCTATGGTTGACACTTTGCAGTAGCGTGGCACCTTTGTTACAGATGATGATAGAATATTAAAATATTACTGTTAATTGTGTGGTGCATAGTGTAAACTGTAATGTAAACTATAGACCATGGTTAATAGCAGTACTAACCATGTATTCACTTGTAACAAATGTACCACACTAATGAAAGATGTTGTTAATGGAGAAAAGTGAGGGAGAGGGTGGGGTATATGGGAATCCATAAACACATGCGCGTGCACACACACACATTTGATTTTTTTTTTTTTAGGAGGTACCAGGGAT
The DNA here is from genome assembly GCA_026826555.1 of Tolypeutes matacus. NCBI lineage: Eukaryota > Metazoa > Chordata > Mammalia > Cingulata > Chlamyphoridae > Tolypeutes > Tolypeutes matacus. The sequence continues at coordinate 49,925,587 of JAKSZT010054487.1, read as the reverse complement.
TGAACACAGGACCTTGTACGTGGGAAACAGGCACTCAACCACTGAGCTACATTTGCTCCCTGCCTATATATGTATATTTTTTTAGTTAGGCCAGTAAAAAGAATTTATTGGGAAATGGGGGTAAAGAACAGAGCTTGCTGAGAAATGGGAGAGAAGGACAGAAATATGCACCAAGATTTGATGCGGGCTCCTCTAGGCAGAGAGATCCCCCACCTATATTTTTGCTGTAACATTTATGTAATCTAAATCTTCTTTCAAAAGAAAATATAAATAAAAATATATATACAAAATAAAATATTACAGTTAACTACAGTTGATAGTTTATATTAGGTGTAGTTTCCCATATACCACCCTATTATCAAAACCTTGTAATAGTGTCATATATTTGTTTTAGCTCATGAAAGAACATTTATATTTGTACTATTAACCATAGGCTATCATCTACAACGGAGTTCATTGTGTTATATAGTCCCATGTTTTATCTTCTAACTTCTAGAAATATACATGACCCAAGTTTCCCCTTTCACAACCACATTCACAAACATAATTCAGTGCTGTTAATTACACTCAAAATAATGTTATACCAATTCACATAAAATAGAAATTCTGCACAAATTAAGCATCAGCTCCCCATTCTATCCCCTGGTAACCTAGTTTCTAACTCTATGAGTTTGCTTATTATAATTATTGAGAATTTTTGCATCTATATTCATTAGGGAAATTGGTCTGTAATTTTCATTTCTTGTAGTATCTTTATCTGGCTTTAGTATTAGGGTGATGTTGGCTTCCTAAAATGAGTTAGGGTAGTGTTCCCTCTTCAGTTTCTTGAAAGGGTTGAGCAGGATTAATTCTTCTTGTAATGATTGGTAGAACTCATCTGTGAAACCATCTGGTCCTGGATTTTCTTTGTTTGGAGGTTTTTGATGACGGATTCAATTTCTTTACTTGTAATTGGGCTGTTAAGGTCCTCTGTTTCCTCTAGAGTCAGTGTAAGTTGTGTGCTTCTAGGAATTTTTTCATTTCTTCTAAGTTGTTTAATTTGTTGGCATATACCTTCTCATAGTATCCTCTTCCGATCCTTTTTTATTTCTGTGGGGTCAGTAGTAATATATACCCCCTCTCATTTCTGATTTTATTTATTTGAATATTCTTTCTTTTTCTCTTTGTCAGTCTAGCCAAGTGTTTTTCAATTTTATTGATCTTCTCGAAGAACCAACTTTTGGTTTTGTTAATTCTCTCTGTAGTTTTTTTTTTTTTTAATTCTCAATTTTATTTATTTCTGTTTTAAGGAAGTACTGTGTCTTTAAACCTCCAAGGTCTCTGCCCCTGTCCCGGACTGACAATTGCCCTGGCCATACCTGTGTGTGGTGGGCTGAAACTGCATCTCAAAAGCTGGGACCCAGTCTCCTTGAGGTGTCCTGCCTTGAGAGTGGGGGATGGGTGCTGGCAGCCAGGCTGAGCAAACTACTCATTATTTACTGCAGTTCCTCACCTTTTCCTCTTGCTTTTCCCTGAATGCTGTATAGTACAACATTGGCCTCCAGAGCCCCAGAACAGCTGTTTTAGACAGTTCCTGCCTGTCCACTACCTGTTTTGGAGGAAAAGTGAGCCTTGGAGCGCCCTACTTCACCACCTTCCCAGAAGTTCCTATTTTGGTTTTAATCAAAAGTGTGGGCATGTTTTTTAAAAACTGAAGAACATTGCATTGTCTCAACCAGGGTAGAGAGCAGTTGTGGAGAAAAAGATGATTTTAATTGTTAGCTATGTTGAATCTGAGGTAACATTGAGACATATCAAGCAAGTAAGTATAGGTGGTGAAACTATACATGTAATTTTTATTGACTACATGTTATTTGCTAGGCATTGTGCTAAAAGCTTTTTAAGTTAATGCTCATTTAATCCTTACCACAATTCTATAAGGTAGAAGACTATTACTATCCTCACATCTAGAAAGTGTTAGAACCTGGATTTAGCATTAGGCAGTTTGATTCCAGAGCTCTTCCTGGGCTATTCTTTAGTATCACTAAGGCCAAGAAAGGAGAGCATGGTTTAATTCCACAAGGTAGCTTTCTTCTTTAAATGAGATAATATGAGACCAGAAAATGACACCAGAATTAACAGTTTGGCTTGTGAGACATGTTTTAATACAAAAAAATTTGTTTTTGTTTCATCATGAGCATGTATTTCTTTTATGATCAGAAAAGAATATAATATTTGCGTTTTTTTTTGTTTGTTTGTTTGTTTTGTTTTTCATTTTAGAGATGCAAGAGGGATGACCCCATTTATGTCAGCTGTAAGTGGCCGAGCTTATCCTGCTGCAATTACCATCTTAGAAACAGCCCAGAAAATCGCAAAAGGTAAGTAGAGCTGCTTGTTTTTCAATATAAACAGATCCTTTCTAAAGATACCAGTATCATAATTATTCAAACTTAATTTCTTTATAACTGATATAATTGCTTGGAAACTATAACTTTTTAAATTTCTGAAGGTACTTTAATTTAAAAAATATTTCTTAATGGATAGTGTAATAACTATTCTTTTGAAAATAAATATGGATTACTGCTAGAACCTGTCATTGGTTAATTGGAGGTAGTGATGAAATTTTATTTAAATCATAAGGCAAGGGGAGCTGATGTGGTTCAGTGGTTGAGTGTCAGCTCCCCATATAAGAGGTTCTGGGTTCAAACCCCAGTCCTGGTACCTTAAAAAAATAAAAAAAAAAAGTAAATCTAAGGCAGCTGATTGTAGTTACTTCTGGCTTGGAATTCCTGTTTATTATAACACATCAAAGGAAAATTAATTCCTGCCATCCAGCCTTTAGAAAGATGAACAAGGTTTTCTTTTTAAAATACTAGTGACAATTTGCGAGACTGCCTGTTTTTTACTAAATAAAGCTAGGACTTGAGTCTTAACTTCCTAATGTAGAGTTAAGGATTTTGTTGTGTGTTGGTGTTTTCATAATATGTGATTTTGGGTTATGATGATATCATTATGCTTTGCCTTACTTTGCTCCAGAATTGTCTAGATTTCCTGCATGCTGACTTTGTATATAAATTTAAAAAAAAAAAAAATTAGTTTCTGATTTATACTGTGTATGTTGTTAGGAATTTACATTTGAGAAAGTAGTAGATGGCTGTGAATAAGTCCTTTTCTGATACATGAACTATTGTGTTCTTAACCTTTTTAGCTGAAGTGTCTTCAAGTGAAAAAGAGGAAGATGTATTTATGGGAATGGTTTGCCCATCAGGTACCAACCCTGATGACTCTCCTTTATATGTCTTATGTTGTAATGATACCTGTAGTTTTACATGGACTGGTGCAGAGCACATTAACCAGGTAAATTATTTTCCTATTTCCCTATATTTCTGCTACCTTTAGGGGTGTCCTGTCCCCCCCCCCCACCTTGGAATATCACTAGAATTATAGTTCTCAGCATTGGAATTGCAAGCCTGCTATTTCCCATTACTTTGAGTTATAAAATTTTCCAATATAGTTTTAATTATTAAATAAAATGAGGTGAAGGAGTGGTTGTTAAATATGAAATATCATGAAAATTAGAATATTTACTGGGTAGTATAATCTGATCTGCAACTTATGATGTAGATTATAACTATAATGCCTATTTTCCAGATGATATAAATTATTTTTTCCCCATTGGTAATATTTTATCTTTGCTTGTATAATGCTATAAAATGTATATTCACTGTTCCCTTCTATGACTGTTTTCTGGAGCACACCATTGATTTTAATCTGCTATCATTGTGATTCAATTGTTTTAGAAAATACCAGATATAATTATTATGATGGGCTATACAAATACTCGTAATTTAAAAAAATATATACTATTTTAATTTTAGGATATTTTTGAGTGTCGAACTTGTGGCTTGCTCGAGTCACTTTGTTGTTGTACGGAATGTGCAAGGGTTTGTCATAAAGGTCATGATTGCAAGTGAGTACAAGTCTAGTTTTCCTTAGATTAAAATTATAAATAGTTGAATTTATATTGCTATATTTAAATAATCTATATACTAAGTCATGTTTTAATTGTTTCAAAATTTAGAAAGCATGGGGTTTTCTCTGGTTGCCTTTTAAGCCTGTTTATGTATAAAAATATGGTTCCTGATTTATAGTATATGTTGAAATGTTTATTTTTTTTTGTTCTAGTATAAACCTTTAAATAAAACTAGGCTAATATGCTAAGAAATATGTGCTCCTACATTGTGACTAGGATCACATTAATCCTTGGAAAAACACATCTACACAATGTTTTTGTCTGTATTGTCTAGCCAGGTTGCAGGTCCCCTGTAGGGAGATCTACAAGCAGGAAATTGGCCACAGGCATTAACAGAGTCATGTTATATATTGGCCTATGCCTTATTTTCTTCTTAAATTAGATGAAGTAACCTTTCATCCAGCAGTAGATAGTTTGTTAGTTTCCACAGACCTCAGAAGCAATAAAACTCCCAACACTAACATCTTCAATTCTTGAGGATCATCAATAGGGATGTCAGCTATAAATATGCTACAGATGTATAGATGTTATAGTTAATAGAGACATAAACAAGAAATATCTGCCCATAAGAAGGAATAGGATTCATTAAATACATTTAGGAGGGCCACTTGAGATTGGGGCTATTAGGAATTAAGGAAGATATTCCAGAGGAAGTGATTATACCAGAATCATTACAGCGAACCTCTTCTAGGGAGAGTTTTGCGGATAGATTTCTTACCATTAAGTACTCTTTCTTGTTACATAAGCTTTAACAATTACACTAGGCATTCAAAAATCAACAAGGGTTCTATCTGGCTACAATGAGTTATGCCTCTATAATTTCAAAATAGATGTTAGTATATTTTTTAGTATATGTGCTGCCGAAGCAAGCACAGTATATTTTTTAAATTTCAGTTTTTGGACTTGTTTATGAATTCTTTCTAGACTCAAACGGACATCACCAACAGCCTATTGTGACTGCTGGGAGAAATGTAAATGCAAAACTCTAATTGCTGGACAGAAATCTGCTCGTCTTGATCTACTTTATCGCCTGCTCACTGCTACTAACCTGGTCACTCTGCCAAACAGCAGGCAAGCTGGATTTTTAGGATAGCAAATAAGTCAAATTGAAAAGAACATAGCACACCTGAGAAGCCTTTTCTCATAACTATGATCTGTTTTGCAGGGGTGAACACCTCTTACTGTTTTTAGTGCAGACTGTTGCAAGGCAGACAGTAGAACACTGCCAGTATAGACCACCTAGAATCAGGGAAGATCGTAACCGAAAAACGGCCAATCCTGAAGGTGAGTAAATTTGACATTTATGACACATGAAAAGCAAAATGTTTTATTTCTGTTTTACCCACTATTTTTATTTTTCTAATTTTTAGATTCAGATATGCCTGATCATGATTTAGAGCCCCCAAGATTTGCCCAGCTTGCATTGGAGCGTGTTCTGCAGGATTGGAATGCCTTGAAATCTATGATTATGTTTGGGTCACAGGAGAATAAAGACCCGTATGTATTCATTAAAACATTTTTGCGATTTATCCATTTCCCATGTTAATGGAAGCAATAGTATTATTCTGTTTTTCCTTCCCCCTCAAGTCTCAGTGCCAGCAGTAGGATAGGCCATCTTTTGCCTGAAGAACAAGTATACCTCAATCAGCAAAGCGGCACAATTCGGCTGGACTGTTTCACGCATTGCCTTATAGTCAAGTGTACAGCAGATATTTTGGTATGTTCTTTGAATGTTTATTACAAGCATATGAAGAGTACACTTTTCTTATGTAGCATCCCATAATTTTACTAATCCAAACTTCTCTAAGTGTACTGATAAGCTATGATTAAATAGCACATTAGGGGGAAGTGAATAAGGGGGTTAAACGTCTCATTAAGGGAAGCGGCTGTGGCTCAATCAGTAGGGCTCCCGTTTACCATATGGGAGGCCCCGGGTTCAATTCCCGGGGCCTCCTGGTGAAGGCAAGCCCGCCTGCACGGCATGGTTAGCTGACCCAGCGAGCACAAGCAGCAAGGGGGGGGATAAATGAATAAATAAAAATCTTAAAAAAAACAAAACAAAACAAAACAAAAACAAAAACGTCTCATTAACAGCAGAGCTCTTTTTTCATTCTCAATAAAAATCCTTCTAAAATGTGTTAAAATACAACAGTATGTAAGCATATGAAATAGTGTTCAAAATTAATAGTAACTTATTACAAGTTTGTTCGTAAGTACACCTTTTTACTGTGAAATTAGAAAAAATTTTAAACCATAAAACCCTGTGCTGATCTGGTTTTGGTAAAAAACAACAACAACAAAAAACACTCGGGCACTGATGGGATTGCACTGCATTTGGTACTCTTTAGAGAACAAATATGGCGATGCCAAGAGCCATAAAATACTAATGCCCCCAGACTCTTTCAAAAAGAAATAATTTACAATATAAGAAAGATAAAATCATTTTACAGAATTCTATAAAATTTAAAAATGAAAATACTCTATGGATGCAATAATAGTAAGCTAGTTAACAAATTACAACACAACCACTCATGAAATGTAATTCAGCAATTTAAAAACAGTTTTAGGAACAACATCTAAAAAAGAGACCATTAAATTGTATGTTCTCTGTAATTAGCATCTACTTAATTAAGCATACATAGGAAAGAGGCTAGAGAGAAATAACAGTGGTTAAGTGAGGTAATGGGATTATGAGTTTATTAATATAAATATATATATTTTTATTTTTTTAAAGATTTTATTTATTTATTCATTTATCCCCCCCTTGCTGCTTGTGCTCGCTGGGTCAGCTAACCATGCCGTGCGGGCGGGCTTGCCTTCACCAGGAGGCCCCGGGAACCGAACCCGGGGCCTCCCATATGGTAAACGGGAGCCCTACTGATTGAGCCACAGCTGCTTCCCTAATATAAATATTTTAATCTACCTTACTGTTTTGGCAAGAACCCTCTGATTTGATATATTTGGTAGCGGTCTTCAAAATACTAATCTATATTTAGGACCATGGGACCATAATCAGACTCACTATATGTCAAGCATGGTGGTAGGCATGTTGCATATATTAATCATTGGTATTGTAAAAGTTTTGGTTAAATTTGCTTGTACTTTTATTACAAAATGTTACTACTGGAAAACTTTGTACTTTATGTATGTCTAAATATCTTGTGAAATGTCTCAATATTAATCAAGTGATTATAATTTTTTTAAGCTCTTAGATACTCTACTAGGTACTCTAGTGAAAGAACTTCAAAACAAATATACACCTGGCCGTAGAGAAGAAGCTATTGCTGTGACAATGAGATTTCTGCGTTCAGTGGCAAGAGTTTTTGTCATTCTTAGTGTGGAAATGGCTTCATCGAAAAAGAAAAAGTAAGGCGGCATCCTTTGTGATTTTGCTTTTATATCATTTTGCACACAATTTTTTGTGATAACGATAACATTTTATATATGAACGGTTTCATAAAAGATTACTATATTTTTCTTTTTGCTTTAGCAACTTTATCCCACAGCCAATTGGAAAATGCAAGCGTGTATTCCAAGCACTACTACCTTATGCTGTAGAAGAATTGTGTAATGTGGCAGAATCACTGATTGTTCCCGTCAGAATGGGGATCGCTCGCCCGACTGCACCATTCACTTTGGCTAGTACTAGCATAGATGCCATGCAAGGCAGCGAAGAATTATTTTCCGTGGAACCACTGCCACCACGACCATCATCTGATCAGTCTAGCAGGTAAATTTCTACCTGGTAGCAGATTCTGATTCTTTCTCTGGAAATGTCATGATTGGCTTACTAAAACCTTGATATAAGCATTTATGTATGCAATTATTACGCAAATGTTAGAGATCTTACTTTTTTAGTGCATGTGAAAGCACTTTAAATTAAATTATATATTTGTCTACCCATCAAGGTAATAGATATAGCTGTGGAGTTTTGTTTTAGAAAGGCACTATTTTTATGTTAATAAAGTAGTCTCATAAAAAAATTTTACTTTATCCTTCTGTAGACATCATTACTGTTTTTTTCTTACTTTTACAGCTTTTCTTTAGGCTGAGTTGAGATGAAAGGACCTACATCTTTTTCTCTTGGGTTAGGGGAGAAAAAAAGTAAAAGTATAGTAACTATATAATTGTATACTCTAAATGACAAATCAATCTCTATAACAGGTATATTTTCTAGGATAGGGCTAAAACAACCCAATAATAAAATTTCCTAGTTACAAGATTATTTACTTTTAAATCTCTTTCATCTTTTCCATGTGTTTGATAGTTTCCCTAACTATACCATAAGCTTGCTGAGTCAGAATGTTTAAAACTTTCTGGTGTCCTTTAGTACAGTGCTTCTTAAACTTTAATGTGCATGCAAACCACTTTGGGACCTTACTAAAAATGCTGATTCTGTAGGTCTGGGCTGATGTTTGAGATTTTCTATTTTCATCTCTTAGAAGAGTAGCAAGGCACTAGAGATCCTTGGTAAAAATATTTATTTTATTTGAATTTCTTAAGTCTGATTTTGTTATGTGTATGTGTAATAATGTTTTGATAAGGATCTTTAGGACCTAAAGACCATTCTCCCTCTTTTCTGGAAACCATCTCTGTGTTAATAAGGATAGACTGCTTTAGCATTTGGGATAGTTGTTCCCAAGACTTCATGCCTAGGTTTCATCTGAGCTGATGTTGAATGTTTGCTCTGTCACTATTCTCCATATTATATTATATGCCTGGATATGTGTCCCTTCATTGTGAGGTCTCCCAGGATACCCCAGAATCTAAATCTAGGTTTCTCTGGCAAGGTCTCTCATAATGGCCTTATCACTGATCTACCTCTAGGATTTGCTAAAAAGTTATAAATCAGGTAAATATATCTTCAGACTTGTCAAATCTACCTAATATCAAAGGGCTTACCCAGCAAATTCTGCTTAGACTCCATGCTGTGCTACTGATTCTAATACCCTGTGAGGAATCCACCGGTTAGTTAAATGGTATTACCACATGAATTCTTTATATTCTTTCCTTGGTTTTGATACAGAGCATAAAAATTTGTATTTTTTGAATATTTGGGGATCATCTCATCTCTAAACATTGCCCATGAGCCTGTTTCCGCTAAGCTTCAGGATTTTATGTCATCTTGCCCTCCTTATTTTTTTTTTTTTTTTTTTTAAGATTTTATTTATTGTGTGCCCCCCCTCCCCATTGTTTTGCGCTCTCTGTGTGTTCTTCTGTGTCTGCTTGTCTTCTCTTTAGGCAGCACCTGGAACCAATCCTGGGACCTTCCAGAGTGGGAGAGAGGCGCTCAATCTCTTTTGCCACCTCAGCTCCCTGGTCTGCTGTGTCTTTTTATTGTCTCTCCTCTGTGTCTCTTTTTGTTGCATCATCTTGCTGCGACAGCTCTCTGTGCAGGCCTGCACTCTGTGTCGGCCAGCTCTCTACCCAGGCCAGCTCACCGCGTGGGTCAGCTTGCCTTCACCAGGAGGCCCTGGGGCTCAAACCCTGGACCTCCTATATGGGAGATCCAAGTCTAATCTCTTGAGCCACATCCGTTTTCCCCCCTTAGTCACATTTTAAAAGTATTGTACAGTCTTAAGCTTTCCCACCTTCATTCCCTTTACCTTGGTTGATTTTGGGCCAACCTTTTAAATCTTCCCAGTAGGAGGATCTCTTTACTAATAATCAAGAGATAGTGCTAATGTTTTCTACAAATATTACTGCAGAAGTACCTCATTAAAATAGAGTAACTCCTTCCCACAAAGATATATTTTGACGAGTGTTCAAGCATATCTTAATAAAAAGTACACACTTGGACCAGTCCCTGAGAGTTCCCATGTGGAGTGGTAAATGGTGTGTCATTCTGTTGAGTTTAAAGTCTAGGATGTGGTAGTTTTGCTTTTTCTATTGCTTCCCTCCATGTCTTCAAACTCCTGTATACTCACTAATTTATTATCTCTATGTCCCTCATATCACAATAACAGTTACTGTAATTTTAGTAATTAGAACTTTCCTAAGCATTGTAGGTATAATACCTGCTTTAACCTTCTCCAAAATTCTATGATGATATCCATTATCATCTCATATTTTACAAATGAGGAAACTGAGTCTCAGAAAGGTTAGATAACTTGTCCAAGGTCACACAGCTAATAAAACAGAGGCTGGACTCCAATGCATACAGACAACATGTATTTCCTTTATTTTTTATACTCTGGAATAGTAGCTAGCAGAGAGTGGTAGAGAGAGAAAACTGCTACTTGATGCTTGATGGGGTAGTACTGAGCCCCTGGATTAATCAACACCGAAGTCCCCCTTCCCACTCAGATTCTAGTGCTGACCCAATTAATCCTCTTAATTGCTTAAAACTTTATTTTTTGGGGGGAAAAATTTTTTTTTTTAGTTATTGGTTAGTGTTTTGAATATTTCTATTTACTCATCTTGTTAATTGTTAGTGAAATTTCTGTATCCTTATTGATCTATTTCTTCCTGTTTTGTCAGTTTTTGCATTATATACAGTAAAGTCCCCTGAGAAGTGAGGTTCAGAATATTCAGCTACATAAAATGCATGATGTGTTATTACGAAACCTTCCTAGCCTAAAAAAATAAGCAGTTGCCCTTGGGATAGACAGTAGCACCATTGCTCTCTAAGCTTTTACAGTATAGTTGTTTCCTTTTATCACCAGCATGGCTGTGCTTTAAAAAGAAAATCCCAAAAGAGATTTCTCTGCCTATTTAGTCTCCTCTATTGCTGTAAATAGAAGTTTCCAAAACTGATGTTAACAACTCCTTTTAGACTGGGTTTTAAGACTGTTGCTTCATTGTGCCAGCAAGTCTGGTGGGGAAAGCTTGAGTTACAGTGTGAAGAAAACTGAAGATCCATTTCTCAATGGGGAGTCATAGTATATTTTGTTTATTGGAAGTGTAACACACAGTAAGTATGTAACTGTTTAAAGTAACTACTTTGAGGGGTTTATTATATATAGTTTCTGTGGATTTTTGTTAATGGATTTTTTTTTTAAGAAATACTCATTAACGATGTCCTCAGATAATGCTGAATTTTAGATTTCAACATTTTCAGCTGTGGCTCAATCAGTGGGGCTCCCGTTTACCATATGGGAGGCCCCCGGTTCGGTTCCCGGGGCCTCCTGGTGAAGGCAAGCCCGCCCGCGCAGCGTGGTTGGCTGACCCAGCGAGCACAAGCAGCAAGGGGGGGATAAATGAATAAATAAGTGGAATCTTTAAAAAAAAAAAAAAAAATTCTGTGGTTGGAAATATTCAGTTCATCTTTACAGATTTTTTAAGCCTCTTCCAGCTTTGTAATTCACTGTCTCTGTTTTATCAGATACTTAAAGTACTAGTATTACATACCACGTTGAGACTACTTGTCTCTCTGTCACAGAGTCTCAGGTGACTTGAGTCTCCTTTCTCAGAGCAGCTGAGGTGAGGAAAGAACATTAACAGTGTAATTGCAAAAAGATCCTTTAATTTTAAACTTTTTAGCCTGTGTTAATCTGTGAATAAAGATAATACTTACATCACAGGATTACTTAACAACCATTTTCTGATCTCTGACCTGCATTTTAAGCTGTGTTTTCTCCTCTCTTTTTTTTTTTTTTTTAATTTTTTCGTTGTTTCCAAGTCAGAGTTGCTTGAACTCTTCTGACTTAAGTTGACATTTTTAGGGAAGTGAAACTATTTTATTACCCTACTTTTGGTTATGAATCTATTTTATAATCATATTCTGAACTGATGGCCCCATCCCCTTCCCACCCCAGAAAATTGATGGTTGATAAGCTGATACAAAGCAGAGAATGGTGTCTTAAGGAATAAAATACACAATATTAAGCACACTTCCTGTTAATATCTGAATACTAGTATCAGAGCCTTCAGAAGTTGAGGACTACTAGTGTTGAAAAACAATGGAAAAGGAAAAAATCTTTCCCTTTGGAATTTGTAAGAGGGAAAGACTCATACCAATATGTGTATCAACAGATTTCAAATGATGTACTATAAAAGTAAAAATAAATTCAGAGATTTAAAGTAATTTCTTTTGGGATTTATCTTTTTTGATATACTATAGATGATTCTTAGGGTAGATTTTAAATAGCATCCTAAAAAGTGTCGCACATGTAATAAATGAGCTAAATGCTTACACTGAGAAGCATAAAAGTGTATGCTGTTGGGGGGGGGGGGATGTGGCTCAAATGGTTGGGCGTCCATCTGCCATATGGAGGGACCTGGGTTCGATCCCCGGGACCTCCCGGTAAAATAAAAAATATATATATAGAAGGCGCATGGGCTGCCAGGCTCTGTGTGCTGCTGAGCCGTCGGGCCCTGGGAGCCATGCAGCAGGATGATGACGTAACGGGAGAGACAAGACGAGATGCTCCGAAAGCTGCAGAAGCCAGGAGCCGAGGTGGCACAGGCGGCAGAATAACTGTCTCCTGCATCGGAAGTCTCCAGGATCGAATCCTGGTGAAGACTGGAGGATGAGAAGAGATGGCAGGAAACAGACACAGAGAATTGCTCAGCGAATGGACACAAAACAGCAAATGGGGAAGGGGGTGTTGGTTAAAATGGATAAAATAAATAAATAAATCTTAAAAAAAAAAAAAAAAAAAGTGTATGCTGTACACCTGAAGTGTAGCCACAACGTACCCATAACTTTCTGATGCTTTACAGTTCCAGTCAGTCTCAGTCATCCTACATCATCCGGAATCCACAGCAGAGGCGCATCAGCCAGTCACAGCCTGTTCGGGGCAGAGATGAAGAACAGGATGATATTGTATCAGCAGATGTGGAAGAGGTGGTTTTAACTGTTTTAATTGTGGTAGATGACAGGCTTTTTTGGGGGCTGGGGGGTAGTAGTCACTAGAAGATATATTCATAGAACTTAATACAACTATATGAATTTTTATCTAGCCTTTAAACTTTTGCTATATGTTTCATTTGTGGTTATACATATTCAAAATATTTTGACAATCCCGGATTTACTGGATAATAGGAAATTGGACACTTTAACTTGCTTTTAATCTAAGGATTAATAGTGAAGATATTTTCAATGTTAAATTTAATAGTTTTGTAGTGTGTTTGAAGGTAGAGAAGATGCTCCGTATTTAAATTTTATGTAAGAAGTATAAAAACTTATACCCCTGCAAGTTACAGTTCTCATCATAACTCTAATTTAAGGGCTCTCTATATGGATAATAATCATAAACTTTTGGAATATGTTGCTATTTTTTATGGCAAATTGTCACTAGCAGTGATTTTCAAAACTGCTTATAAATAATTTTATATAATTTAAAATTTCTGATTGTTAAGGATCTTTATTAATTGCTTTGGAGGAACATTGGTACAGATATGGGTTTATTATGTACTTTGATTGTCTACAAATAAGATTCTGGATTTAGGTTGAGGTGGTAGAGGGTGTGGCTGGAGAAGAAGATCATCATGACGAACAGGAAGAACATGGCGAAGAAAATGCTGAGGCAGAGGGACAACATGATGAGCATGATGAAGACGGTATGCAGGTTATTTGAGAAATTACTCAGTATGAGTAAATCAGGTACCAGAAAGATATTAAATACATAGAAAAGCCCCACTTTGATGTATAGCAAAATGTTCAATATATTCTGTCGAGATTTAGGAGGTAGCTATATACAACACAACTATATATGTAACTATCCTCTTCTCTTTTCCTGTTGGTTGAGTTACTTTCTTTTTTAAAAGGCTTTTTAAAAATGGTTATAATCACGCTATGAAATATATAGATATTAGAGAAAGAAAAACAAATCACCCATTATCCCACCCAAATGCTAACAATTTGTATTTTTATCTTAGTCCCCCATTGTGCTGCATCTTACCATGCTTGTCTTTTAAATATTGCACGTGTAATTTCTGAACCTTTTGCTTTCACCAAGATAAGTGTTTTGGTCTTTTTGTTAAATAGTCATTATAACCATCATTATTAGTAGCTGTAGGATAGATTTGGGAGGTGTTATTGAAGTATAATTGACATGCAATAAATTGCACATGTTAAAGTTTACAATATACATTTGACATATCTACATATGTATACACTGGTGAAACATCAAGGATAGACATTTTTAACTTCCTCCCCCTCTCCCTATCTCCTTGTGGCAATCCATTATGCAAAAAGATGAAAATAGAGCAAGTGGACTAGAGCTCTGCCCACTGGCTGAAATCCCCCTGCTACACAGTTTTTGTGATACCTAAGTTTCTGCAGGACAGATTTGCTGTGCAGTAGGGTACTGAACACTAATTTATGTACTCATTCTTCTGTTTAGCAGCCACTTATTCTTAACGCTAGTAGTTTACTTTTCTCTGCCCCTCTTTTTTCCCTTACAAATATGTCTTTCTTAGATCCTACCCTTATGATATTCTAACTTATCAGATCTAGTCTTGATCCACAGTGAGTTTGTGCTTTTATTTCCTTCTTCTTTTTCTTTAAATGTATTATTTAGGGAGTGACATGGAGCTGGACTTATTAGCAGCTGCTGAAACAGAAAGTGACAGTGAAAGTAACCACAGCAACCAAGATAATGCTAGTGGACGCAGAAGTGTTGTCACTGCAGCAACTGCTGGCTCAGAAGCAGGTATGTTGCCTTACATCCCAGCAGCTTTCTTGTTTCATGCTAAGGCTGTGTGTGTATTCAGCATGAATTGATTAGACTGTATTCAGTGTGATATGTATAAGGGTGGCCAAGCTTTTGTATCACTTCATCCTTTTTTCTTTATAGGTGTTAAGAAAAATATTTTAGTCAATTTTTCCCCCTGCTTTTCTGGTTTTTTGATTATCAGGTTGATTTTAAGGTTCATTTAAAAGAATTCTTTTCTAATTAAACTGTTTCAGAGGTAGGTTTTATGAACTATTGAATACAAACTGGCATTCTGCTCAATTACATATTTTCCTGAAAGAGGGAGTACATTGTAATTTTAATTATCAGTAAACTCACTTTGGTTTTGGTTTTAAAAATAAAATATTTAGGAGCAAGCAGTGTTCCTGCCTTCTTTTCTGAAGATGACTCTCAATCAAATGACTCAAGTGATTCTGACAGCAGCAGCAGTCAGAGTGATGACATAGAACAGGAGACCTTTATGCTTGATGAGCCATTAGAGAGAACTACAAATAGCTCCCATGCCAATGGTGCTGCCCAAGCTCCACGTTCCATGCAGTGGGCTGTCCGCAATACCCAGCATCAGCGGGCAGCTAGCACAGCCCCTTCGAGTACATCCACGCCAGCAGGCAAGTCTGAAGTCTCTGTATTTGTAAGAGTGCTTAAATAGTTGTTTTTTTTGGTTGTTGTTGTTTATTTTTTTTTAAAGCCTGTATATTTATCTAGAGAACAAATTAAATAGTTCCTCATTGTTTTGCCGAGTTACAAATATAAGAATTAGTGACATGCCATTATAGCAGGTTTCTCAATTTTGGTAGTACTGCCACTTTGGGTTGAAGGGGGATGTCTGATGCATTGTAGGATTTTTAGCACCATTCCTGGCCTCTACCCAGTAGATGCTAATTAATGTACTCTCCCTGGTTGTGACAACCCAAACTGCCTCCAGGCATTTCAAAAAGGTCCACTGGGGAAGGGCTTGCAAAATTGTCCCAGTTGAGAACGTTATAGTAATTTTTGCCAACCCCCCACCCCAAACACTCCTCTCCTCAAATTAGTGTGGTTTAGGAAAAGCTTTCTGCTCAGTTACTATATATTAGAAAATGACCTTTTACGTTTTTATACACACACACACACACACACACACAATGATAAACGTAATTAGCAACTGACATTAGCTTATTTTGTTTGTCCTTTTTCTTTATAGCAAGTTCAGCGGGTTTGATTTATATTGATCCCTCAAATTTACGCCGGAGCGGTACCATCAGTACAAGTGCAGCAGCTGCAGCAGCTGCTTTGGAAGCTAGCAATGCCAGCAGCTACTTAACATCTGCAAGCAGTTTAGCCAGGGCTTACAGCATTGTCATCAGACAAATCTCAGACTTGATGGGTCTTATTCCTAAATATAATCACCTAGTGTACTCTCAGATTCCAGCAGCTGTGAAACTGACTTACCAAGATGCAGTAAACTTACAGGTATGAAACCACTTAAAAGTTGCTCATTTAAATATATTTTTGATTGTCAATTATGAAAATTCCAGGACAATGGGAATATTACAAATGTTTTTTGAAATACTACTACTATATTAAATTTAACTTTATTTGGTAGTTTTAACTATTTTAGTTTGGTCTTCATAGAACTATGTAGAAGAAAAGCTTATTCCCACTTGGAACTGGATGGTCAGTATTATGGATTCTACTGAAGCTCAATTACGTTATGGTTCTGCATTAGCATCTGCCGGTGATCCAGGACATCCAAATCATCCTCTACATGCTTCTCAAAATTCAGCGCGAAGAGAGAGAATGACTGCACGAGAGGAGGCTAGTTTAAGAACCCTTGAAGGCAGACGGTATGAAATTCTTCATATATGTTTATGTATTTATTTAGACTATGGCTTTATATCCTTGATGGTCAGAGCTTTTTGATTGCTATTACTTATTCTTCCTTCACAGTGGGATGAGGTCTTAAGTGCCTTTCATTTTAAGATTTAGAAACTATTTAAATTGTTATGCACCTGAAATAAAATAAGTTAGCTATGTTCTTAAAAACCTTTTTAAAATTTTCCATTCTAACCATTTTTCATTGTACAATTATTAGTTCATTGGCATTAATTGCATTTACAGTGTTATGCTTATCATTACTACCATCCGTTACCAAAATATTTTCCTCAAGTAGAAATTCTGTACCCATTAAGCAATAATTCCTTATTCCTACCCCACCCCCATGCCCACCTACTCCTGGTAACATCTGATCTTTTTGTTGTCTCCTTGAATTTGGATATTCTAATTATTTCATATAAGTAAGATCATACAGTATTTGTCCTTTTGTGTCTGGTTTATTTCACTTAGCCTGATGTCTTCAAGGTTCATCCATTTTGTCACATATATCACAACCTCATTCCTTTTACTGCTTTATAATAGTCCATTGTATGTATATACCACATTTTGTTTATCCATTCATTGGTTGATGGACAGTTGGGTTGCTTCCATGCTTTAGCAATTGTGAATAATGCTGTTATGAACATCACTGTGGAAATATCTGTTTGAATCCCTGCTTTCAATTCTTTAGGGTATATTACAAGTGGGATTATCAGGTCAAATGGTAATTTCATGGTTAATAGCATCAAACTATTATCCAAAGCAGCTATACGGTTTTACATTCCCACCAATAGTGTACAAGGGTTCCTATTTCTTTGCATCCTCACCAATGCTTTTTGTTAGTTTAATAGTAGCCATTCTAGAGGGTGTGAAGTTGTATCACATTGTGGTTTTGATTTACATTTCCCTGATGGCTAATGAATCAAGCATCTTTCAATATGCTTATTTGCCATTTGTATATCTTTGGAGAAATGTCAATTCAGAGCCTTTGTCCATTTCTAAATTGGGTTATTTATTTGCCTTTTTATTATATATTATTTATATATTCTGGATACAAGTCCCTTATCAGATATGTGCTTTGCAAAAGTTTTCCTGTCTTTGAGTTGTCTTTTTACTTTCTTGATAGTATCCTTTTGAGCACAAAATATTTTATTTTGATGAAGTCCATTTTATCTTTCCCTTTTTTTCATTTTATTTTGTTGCTTCTGCTTTTGGTTTCATTTATTTACTTCTAGGCAGTGATTCTCAAAGTGTGGTCCCCAAAACAGCAGTATCAGCTGCGAACTTTAGAAATGCAAATTCTTGGACCCTGCTAGAGTCCTACTAAAACTATGGGTGTGGGGCCATTCTCTGGTTTAACACACCTCTAGGTGATTCTGATGCACACTGGAGTTTGAGAACCCTTGACTTTCAGGCAGGAGCTCCTTTGGCTTTGGCCATTCTAAAGGACACAGGAATTCCTTTCTTATTTAAAAGTACAAGACTTTAAATTAGACACAGTGGTTATATTTCTAAAGCAGAGCTATGGGCTTTATGAGTTTTTTATTTATGAATATGCTCAGTTGATAATTTTGCATATTTATGACAATGTTGAATTTCATTTTCTTTTTTCTTTTTGTAAACATTTTCATTTCCTTTTTTGCTCCAACAGACGTGCCACTTTGCTTAGTGCCCGCCAAGGAATGATGTCAGCTCGAGGGGATTTCCTAAATTATGCTCTCTCTTTAATGCGGTCTCATAATGATGAGCATTCTGATGTTCTTCCGGTTTTGGATGTTTGCTCATTGAAACATGTAGCATATGTTTTTCAAGCTCTTATATATTGGATTAAAGCAATGAATCAGCAAACAACATTGGATACACCTCAACTGGAACGCAAAAGGTATCCATAGTTCCCATGAGGTTGGTTTAAGAATTACTTACTTGCTTAGTATGGTATCCATTAGTAAATTCTCTGATTTTGCAGTAAGGCAAATGGTATTGTAAAAGAGAAGTAGTATAGGAACGTTCACAGGAGGAAGTAGGCTTGAGTCTTTCTAACCTTCCTCCATAGCTATTTCTCACTTAAAATGGAAAACCTAACAATCCAGTTAAGCTTCCTGCTTGAAATAATTTGTTTTCTCTTGGAATTTGTGTAGGCACTCACTGTTTCTTGGTGTGATCTGCTTTTTGCTTCATTTGAGTCCATTTTGTACCTTTAATACATTAGGAATTTCATTTGTCTAACATTTCCCAAAGTCTGAAACTTTATCACAGTATTTGAAATTGATTAGGTATTTAAGTAACCTTTTTAGTGTTTTTGTTGTTGCTTTTTGCTTGTAGATCCCCCCCCAACCTTTGCTCTTCTTCATATTGCACAAATAGTTCTTATAAAATGACTCACTTGTCTTTTTAAAGGACGCGTGAACTCTTGGAACTGGGTATTGATAATGAAGATTCAGAACATGAAAATGATGATGACACCAATCAAAGTTAGTGTACAGAAAATCTGCTAATTTACTTCAAGAAATGGCTGCCTCAGTATTTCCCTTTCAAGCTTTTTAACTTCATTATTTTCTCTCCGGGTGGGAATTTCTCTTTTCTTCTCTATGTTCCATTTCTTAACTTTTCTTGTCCGTTTCTTCCCTACACATCCTTGCATTATATGTTTTATAATTAAGGCTGAATTAAAGAAATGTCATGAATTTTTCAGAAATTGATATTTTTTCTACTTTATCATTTATGTCTTTGGCAATTTGCTTAGTCTTATGTTTACTTTTAAGTGTGTAGAATACATTAAATAAAGTCTTAGCAGAAATCTTTATTACTATTGATGCGCAAAATAGATTTAGCTAATAAAATGAGAAATACCAATTATAACTATCAAATATCAAAACTCTAATAGCTAATGCAATGAAAATAGGGAAAATGTTTCAAACTCTAGGATTCTTTTAAAAAGTTTTTAATATCACTAAATTTGGGGGTTTCCATTGAGTATAATTTTTTAGGCATACTTTGAGGGAGGGCATTTAAAGATTTTAAAGGTTAGGTAAAGTAATCTATTTGTCTGTTTCATATTATCAGTTAATACTTTCATTCAGCCAAGGAAAGACAACTGACCTAACTGCTTTTTATTTCTTGAGAACCCAGCCATAGCTCAGTGCCATTTTCACAGCACACTGTAAGCACTGCCTAAAGTTTCACTCCACTAAGGAGAGTTGGTGTTAGTGTGCTGACTTCCTGTTGGGATGTATGAGTTGCCTAGACATTTCTCTTTGTTTACCTTATTATAGAGGAAGGAGAATTTACAAGTAAGCAAATGCACAGATTTAAGCTCTGACCATCTTCTCCTTTTGGAGTTGTCATTTAATCTGGTCCTGAATATTCTCAGGAATATAGCTGTATCCTGGCTTGAATACTGAGGGAGATAAAGAAGAGAATATGGGAAACTTCTGTCTAATATAGAATGGAACAGTATTTCTTACCACTAATACCACTTTAAAAAGTACTATCAAATTTTGGACTATTAAACTTACTTTTGAGTGGTATTAAATTGTTATAAAGAGATATAAGGAATTTTGAAGAGATTAATGATCTTTTACCCTTCCCAATAAGTAAATAATTTCCCTAAAAACAAAACATTTTATCTCTTTATATTTAGGTGCTACTTTGAATGATAAGGATGATGACTCTCTTCCTGCAGAAACTGGCCAAAACCATCCGTTTTTCCGACGCTCAGACTCCATGACATTCCTTGGATGTATCCCCCCAAATCCATTTGAAGTGCCTCTGGCTGAAGCCATCCCTTTGGCTGATCAGCCACATCTTTTGCAGGTGATTTAAACAAACCACTCTTAAAGTTTCTTTTTGAGTGAATTTTTATTTCTTTTTAAAGTGTTTAATGTAACTAGAATATTTCTGTTGAAATTCCAGCCAAATGCTAGAAAGGAGGATCTTTTTGGCCGTCCAAGTCAGGGTCTTTATTCTTCATCTGCCAGTAGTGGGAAATGCTTAATGGAGGTTACAGTGGATAGAAACTGCCTTGAGGTAAGATAGTAAAAATGTTCAAAATAAAATATTTATGAATAGGCCCTTATGTACCAGCATTCAAATTTGCAAGTACATTAGTTCGGAATACTATATTCCTAAATATGAAGAAGTGTCAAAAATTCCTGCCTTGTGGGAAATAGAAGGACTTCCAGCATTGTCACTAGCCTGCTCTGAGACTAATTTGTTCTATGGCAGGTCACTTTATCTATAAAATGGCAGTTTCTTTATGTGCTTTCTGTTTCACAGAGTTGGTCATTATTACATGCTGCTGAAAAGTTTAATTTTCATATATATTTATTAACATTTATATATACCCACACACATATATATATATAACAACTTGAAATTTTTCTTTTTGTTGAATTAATTTGAATCTAATAATAATTAAGGTAGCATTAACAATGATAACTAATATTTGTTGAATAATTCTATCTGCTAGGCCCTGTCTCAATTAATCCTCATAACCATGGTGGTTAGAAAGCATTTTCCTGATTTTACAGATAAGAAATTGATGCTTAGAGAGACTAAATAAATTGTCTAATGTCACACAACCAATTAAGTGGCAGATCAAGTTTTCAGATATGGGTCTGATTTAAGACCCTAAAATTATACTCTACTCTTTCTGCAATGAAAAAGTGGTAACACATTTAAAGCAGGCATAGAAAAAATGTGGTTAAATAGAATTCTTTTATTATCTAAGTGAGAAAGGAGAATATAATCATGAAAATATTGAAAATGCCTAAGGGTCTTCATTGACCACAGACATTATAAAGATTTCTTTAAAAGTTCTCTGAGACTGCTACAGTAAATACATTGGAATTGATGGTCAGCCAGGGGATCACACAAAAAAGAAAGAGCCTTCATTATTGTAATTGAGGGTCTCTAGAAAGGAAAAATTAATTACTTAAATTCATGTGGTATAGTACTAACTTAGAAAGGAAATCTAATTTGTTTCTTTTTAATGTATAACTTTTAAACATAAAAATTCGTAGGTTCTTCCAACTAAAATGTCTTATGCTGCCAATTTGAAAAATGTAATGAACATGCAAAATCGACAAAAAAAGGAAGGAGAAGAACAGAATGTGTTGCCAGAAGAAGCTGAGAGTTCAAAACCAGGACCTTCTGCTCATGATCTTGCTGCACAGTTGAAAAGTAGTTTGCTAGCAGAAATAGGACTGACTGAAAGTGAAGGACCACCTCTTACATCTTTCAGGTATTTAATTGAAATAAGTTTTTCTAATTCATTACTTCATGACTATTACAGTTCTTTTAAGGATTTTTATAATTTTATTTGCACAATAATAATAGAATTAAATGTTATTTTATGAATTCTTTGTTTTCGTAGTTTCTAATATAATCAGATATTAGATATTAAATTTGGGTTTTCAGATTTGTCATTTTGAGACTGTTTTTTGTGATAGATATTCTCTTCTCACTTTATTAAAAAAAACTCTTAGTGTCTTACCTTTTTAATATTAAGTACTGAATGATATACATACCTATGTCAAATTGCCTGTTATAGACTTGGACCAGGTACCAGCAGCTCAGTTGAAGGGAACATAGCAGATAACTAGAAAGAGAGCTTTGTAGATTTGTGACTCTCATACTAACCTGCAATTCTTTTGCCAGGTTTATAGTTGGTGATTTTCTTGCAAGAGATACCTTCTTTGCGTCCCTAAAAATTTTCTAGTATATACTGTGGCTAGCTAGTATGGCTAATAATCAAATGCACATCTGCTTTATGTACAACTCCCTTTATGCTCTGTTTTTTTGTTTACATACTGTCAGATAATTTTACTTGCTTAGGAATCAACAGGCTAATTACAGAAATAAGATACATTGTATATACATAGGTTAACAACCATATAAGGCAATAAAATTCTTCTATTATCTAAGTGACAAAGAATACAATCCTCCTTTGTGGAGAACTGGGGCAGCCTAACTTCATAGAGGCAATGTGGGTTGAGCTGAGATAGGATATATAAGAGCAAATAGATTGAAGGAGAGAAGAATTAAAGGTAGGGAAACCTGTTAGAAAGCAGTTATTTAGTTTAGACTAGTGGTAAAAAGGGGCTAAAGTAAGAATATTGGCTTTGGGGATATAGAAAGAGAATCATGGAAAGGAAAATAAACTCAAGCAGAACTTGATCACTTTGGAAAAAAAGGGAGAAGACAAATTAAAATAGACTTTGAGTCTATGTAATAGGGAAATAGATGGTACTACTGAAATAAGTCAGGAGAAAATGTCTTTGTGGTAAAGCAATCATAATGCAGTTTTAGCCTTGTTGATTTTGAGTTGAGCACCAGTGAAGTGGATATTCTAAACAATGGATATGCCAGTATGAAGCTTTGGTGAAAATTCTGACTAGAAACAGATTTGGGAATCACCTAAATGGAGCTGGATGTTGAACTTTGAAATGTAAACTGAAAGATTAAGATGGGAAGCAGTCTGTAGAGAACAGGAGGAATAAGGGAGTAAAAATGAGAAGTTATGCAAGGAAAAGTAACTGCTAGGGGGGATGTGGCTTGAAGTACTTACGACCTAGAAATACTAAAAGACCAAGTAATTACTGTCATTAACCAAATGCCAGTGAATATTTAGAATTGGCTAAATCATTTTCCTCCTCCCTTTAAACTTCTTACAGGCCACAGTGTAGCTTCATGGGAATGGTTATTTCCCATGATATGCTGCTAGGACGTTGGCGCCTTTCTTTAGAACTGTTCGGCAGGGTATTCATGGAAGATGTTGGAGCAGAACCTGGATCAGTATGTATTTTGAGCACTTTAGAATCTATTCTGCCTGATAGGAAAATATTCAGAGACTAATTCTTCATTGTGCATTTTTATTTTAAAAGATCCTAACCGAGTTGGGTGGTTTTGAAGTAAAAGAATCAAAATTCCGTAGAGAAATGGAAAAATTGAGAAACCAGCAGTCAAGAGATTTATCACTAGAGGTAAAGGTATTTAGATTTTCTTTTACTATACATATAGTATGTGCTACATAAAGTTTGAAAACAAGCCAAATAATGATAAATTTTACTTTAGAGATATGTATATGTTTAATAAAAAATTTAAAGAAAACAAAGAAATGATGATTACCAAACTCTGGCAGTTGGTCCCCTAGCATCTTCTGAGGATGACCAAAGGAAATTTGGGCTCTAGGGTTGCTCATTGCTACTAGGCTGGCCATTGTTTGTTTTTTTTTTTAAAAAGATAAATTGCACTGGGGCTCATAGTGATATTTCCAATTCATATTCAAGGTTTAGGACCTTAAGGTTGTTTTTATTTGTTTATTTTTATGTTTTGAGGTCTTTATCTCCTTTCATCCACACTGAATACCCCCTTCCCATTAACACTGATAAAAGTACCTTCTTGCTTTTGTCCTACAGCATTTTCAGAGATAACTGGGGGATATACTGCCTAAAGATGTTCTGAGTTCCTTTTACGGCTGATTTTGTGACTATATCACAGTTTTTATAGTCTGTCCCTTACTGATAGACATTTGGGTTTGTTGCCATTCCTTCACTATTATAAATAGTGGTATGATGAATAGCTTCATGCATGTTGCCCTTTTTTGCTATTCTGTCTTTGAGATAGACTCCTAGAAATAGTTCAACGGTAAGTATAATTTTGCCAGATATGTCAAATAACTCTCCAGAGGGGTTGTATATTTTTGCATTGTCATCACTAATATGAGAATGCCTTATTCCTTACAGTCTTACCCATTGTCAAATTTTTGGATTTTTGCCAATCTGATGGGTGAAAAATGGCATTTCTCTTATGAGCAAAGTTAAACATTGTTCTATCTATTTAAAGATCAGTTATATTTCTTTTTCTGTGAACTATTTATCTTTTGCCCATTTTTTCCTCAAATTTTAGAAGCTCTTTATCTATCTATAGATGATATATATCTGTATAGAAGGTGCAATAATTTTTCTCATTTTTCTTTTCACTTTGCTTATGGTGTTCTGTCATCAAGGAATTAATCCATGTTTTCTTCTAGTATTTACTTTTTAAAAAAGAACCAAAAAATCCATTTACATCTCTGATCCATTTGAAATTTATGTTGATGTTATGCCCCAAAATTGCTGTTTTCCTGTAGACCTTTGAAACAAAGTGTTATTTGCCCTGATATAATACAAGGTATGCTTTAGGATGTATATTTGTAATGTATAAGCTTCTGAGAACAAACACATTAATTGTATTTTTCATTTAAACTGTCAAGGAAAAGCTAAAATTACATTTTCAGATTTTACATAGAAAAAAACTTCAGAGTGGTTTCCAACATTGAATTTAGCTACTTTTTGGTGTGTTTTAATAGGTTGATCGGGATCGGGATCTTCTAATTCAGCAGACTATGAGGCAGCTTAATAATCACTTTGGTAGAAGATGTGCTACTACGCCAATGGCTGTACACAGAGTAAAAGTCACATTTAAGGATGAGCCAGGAGAGGGCAGTGGTGTAGCACGAAGTTTTTATACAGCCATTGCACAAGCGTTTCTGTCAAATGAAAAATTGCCAAATCTAGATTGTATACAGAATGCCAACAAAGGCACCCATACAAGTAAGTACTCTACAGATAATAAGTATGCTAAAAATTCTTTCCTTATTTGATTGAAATAATTAAAGTCATGGTTATATGTATTTATAGTGGGAGAGCTTTAATGTCTATTTCATAATTACTCTAACCAACAAATTAGCAATTTACTCTTTTACTGCTAATTTATCTTGATAAATATTTGTGACTGTACTAGTTTCTCTTCTCACATATTATCAGTTTGGTAGGCAGGACGTAGCCTTGAAATGAAAAAACTATTCTCTAGTGCAGTGCTTTTCAGAGTCTCATTTCCAAACTTGCTGCTGGTTCCCAATGAAATATAAGGCACTTACATCACTAAGCTCACTGTTTAATTTAGCAAACCTTAAAAAAAAATATATAGCAAGACTTTCTATATTACATCTTGGTGCAATCTCCTTACCTAATTGGGGACTAGCACTTTGAGTAGTATTGTCTAAAAGCCAAATGATCAGAATTCTGAATTTCGTATTCTGCTACTTCCTCTGTTAAACATTCTGGATCTCACTACAAGTGAAGCTAAAGTTTACTCCAGACATTCTGTTCTGTTCATAGTAATTTATGGGAATAGGATATAAAGTGCATGTTTTACTTACACTGGATTAAGGGATTATGCCTCTCACCTAAATTTTAAGATTCAATTAGCAAATTTTAAAAATCTGTGAAAATGATAAAATGACATGATAATTGGTGATTCATATTGAGTAGGGATAGATGATTGTCAGCCTTGTGGTAAATGAATATAGTAATTAAGGGAGAGGGAGTTTAGAGATTACTAAGAAAATCCTGGAATTTACCTAGGCTATAGCTATATTTGCATTTCAATAGGATTCTATAATCTATTACCAAAGAGGCTGAATGAGCTCTAGAAAGGTCTAGGGATTATAAAGTGGGGACAGTTCCCCAGCCTTTCATCATTAGTTTCACCATTGGATTTTCTATAGTTCTGTAATAAAAAATTAATTGTCAAATGTTAATGAGGCCATACTATTTAAGAGATCTTTTCTGCATACTCTTTAGGAAATTGTACTCTGGCTTGTGCTTAGGAATTTAAAAATAATAATAGCTTATGTTCTGGAAAGCCTATAATTATTTATTGCCCAAAACTAAGAATAGAGAAGACATTCAATCTAGACTATGAGCTGAGCAATTCTGGCATTATTACAGCGAAACTAAAGTAGTTAGTTGCTACATATTATTTCATAGCTTTGACAAGACAAAGGGAAAAATTCATTTAAATATTGAGTGAGCATTTATTATGTACAATACATTCTCTACAGTCACCATCAGGAGAGTAGGGAGACAAAGATACTACAACACAGATGCCAAGGAAGATGACCTTCAGCTATTATGTCCCATGATTGTCTTATTTCCTTGCACCTGACTTTGAGATTGAAAGTATACTTCATATTTCCTTCTAGGCTTAATGCAGAGATTAAGGAACAGAGGAGAGAGAGATCGTGAGAGAGAGAGAGAAAGGGAAATGAGGAGGAGTAGTGGTTTGCGAGCAGGCTCTCGGAGAGACCGGGATAGGTGAGATAATTTGCATCTTTTATTTAATACCACCTTTTTGGATTCATGGGAGGTAAGCCTGTAAATAAAAGAATCTCAATTACGGAATATTTTTTTAGAAAATAGATGTCTTAATTCTTGGACATATGTGTAGTAACTGAAAATAGTCTAACTGTTGCTAATAAAAATTTCTCCTTTAAAAACCCAGGGGCAGTTTAAATTATATTGACTTTTTATTTATCCCACTCAAGTTTCTAATTGTTTGAAATTTTTACTAACTTTACATTGTTCTTTCCTAAATTTGTATTAATTTTATTGTGATAAGTTGGGTTATTTAAACCTTTAAATTATTCTCTTGTTAGAATTGGGTTGCATTTTACTTTTGCCTAAAATGTAATTTCCAAGAATTATGGATGGAGTCTTGTTTTCTGGTATTCTAAGATTAATCCCTTAGAGTCAGATTATTTTTAGGGAATATATACATTGCAAATTTATAGATTTTCAAGTGATAAAATCTAGCTAATCCTTATTTCCCAACCATCTTATTTAGGAATTTAGCCTCCTTGGTACCAACTGGAACAACCTATAAGCTCTGGTTTTCTACCTTTGTTACTATTTGTGCCAGTATTTTCATTGTATAGTCAAGGGAAATGAAGTCATAATAGCTTTCTTCTCCTTTCAGAGACTTCAGAAGACAGCTTTCCATTGATACTAGGCCCTTCAGACCGGCTTCTGAAGGGAATCCTAGTGATGATCCTGATCCTCTGCCAGCACATCGGCAGGCACTTGGAGAGAGACTTTATCCCCGTGTACAAGCAATGCAACCAGTAAGTACAGTGTGCTTAGCTACCTCTGAATTGGCTATGGCCTTTTTTTTTTTTTTTAAGGCCCCGGGGCTGGGGATTGAGTCCTGTACAAGTGGGAAGCAGGCACTCAACTACTGAGCTATACCAGCAACCCTGAGTTTTTTGTTTTCTGTTTTTTTTTTCCATTTTGCTTGTTGTTTTTTTGTTTTGTTTTGTTTTGTTTTGTTTTGTTTAGGAGGCACTGGGGAGTGAACCCTAGATCTCCCATGTGGAAAGCAGGTGCTCAACTGCTTAAGCCACATCTGGTCCCCTATGGTGTTTTTAGTTTTGCATTCAAGCTGGTATTTTAAAAATTTGTCAGCTAGTGGCATGCCATGTGGTTGAAGATGGTGGTTAGCCCTACAGTAAGAATGAAGCTTAGGAGGAAGTGAACCAAGGCTTGCTGGGGGATAACCCTGATTAGTCTGATAGCCACCCACTCCCACCCCCACCCCCAATCAGGTTAAACCTTGTCTCCATTCTACCTCATGTTCCTCATGTGCTGAAGAATTGTCTGGCATCATATTTATTTGTTTCCTTATTTATACAAATTGTTACATTTTGAAACAGACCTACATCTATTAACAGGCTGTAGCTAGCACATTAGCTTACACACATTGCAAATATAAGTCCTTAATCTTAAATGCAGGCATCTTTCTCTCTTTCCCTCCCTTCATCCCTTTCTTTTTTCTATTCTAAATGAAAGAGATGTTTCTGGCTTTCTTGATAAGGAAAAAAATATGGAAATTGAGTATAGGTATATTTATTCATGGATATTAAAAACCTTTAAAAAGGCTTGTCACACAAACATAATACCTAGCCTTCATAAGGCTCTGCTAATGCATGGACTATTCATTCCCTACTAGAGTTCTCTAATATTTATAATTAGTTTCCGGTTAATCAGATTTTTATCAGATTTTATAAATCTGATAAAAGATGGCAGATTTAGACAAAAGGTTTCAGAGAATAGGGGCAAGTAACATTTATTCATCCTTCACAGGCATTTGCAAGTAAAATCACCGGCATGCTGTTGGAATTATCCCCAGCTCAGCTGCTGCTACTTCTAGCAAGTGAAGACTCTCTGAGAGCAAGGGTGGATGAGGCCATGGAACTCATTATTGCACATGGAAGGTAATTTGTACATTTGAGAAGGGGCATTTCCAGTTTAAGGTCAGCTGCTTTATTGCCAGAATGTGGGTGCCACCATATCTTAAATTTTATATTATAACGTATAAAACTTTACATGGTTTTTGAGTTATGGCTTAAAATCCATGAATGAGAGACAGTTGAATTCCACAGGTACTAGAAAGGTAGTGTTTTTTAGCAGACACTTGGTCTTTTATTTATTTATTTAGATAATACCTACAACACATCTTAAATTTACCAGACTGCTCCTTGGGGTAAAGGCCATACATTTCAAGGAATCAAGCCCTGAGTGCTTGCCACAGGCATGAAATTTCTTTCAGACCTCCTCATTTTATCTTAAAAATTAATGCAAGTTTTTGCTTTGTATTCTGTAATATATTTGTTTATATAAATTTTAAAAATATCTAACACTTAAATTACCCCCCTTTCCCAAGGTGACAAATAAAAGTGACAATTAAAAATATGCCATACTTATTCTATGGCTTCTCTACTAAACTGGGGCTACTCTAATATCCAGATTGAGCCCCTGAAGTGTTTATTTTTTTACAGATTAAAAAACTTCTGTTGTTATTTCCTAATCATGATTTTGAATGAGGAACTTAGATAAGTTTATCTTAGGGAGGATAAGAGTAGGCTGAGCCCTGGAACTAAACAGCCTCCATCCTGTTTCAGAGCATTTGAATGTTCCAAACCAAATCTATTAATAGAAGTTTGTTTTCTTTGGTGCTACGACCCATTTTCTTTGGAACTTTATGTACTATTTCTTTTTTCTCTGCCCTATCTCTGGAGGTTAATAATAAGCACACGGATATATAACCCTCTTCATTATTGATTAAAGTATTTATTTTGCTAATTTAGTAGTTTTTTCCTACTGAATGCAGCTAATTCACCATACTAACTGCTTTTAACTGACTTTATGGAGCAAATGGGAATTTATTATTCTAGAATCACTAAAATACACTTGGTAATTTGATTCCTATTGTGATTGCTTTCTGAACATTTTTCTGTTCTGCAATGCTGATCCCTCCCCCTAAGCTTAAGTCAAGTTCTAGAATCCCCATGAAGATTGCACTTATTTTCATCTTCAATTAGATCCATTATCTTAAATCCTATAGGGAGCACTTACTTAATTTGTGGTTTTGTATTGTTCTGTAATTATTTTCATGTGTATTATTGACCTCTCTGCTCCCAGAACTGCATTAGGAACCTAGTGTGTGTGTGTATAAATTCTCATAAATTTAAATTAATATTTTCATTAAACAAAAGTTTATAAATTTCAGTTTTCTAGAATGTGAAAGGATTTTTCGTTTGTCTTTAGGGAAAATGGAGCTGATAGTATTCTGGATCTTGGATTACTAGACTCCTCAGAAAAGGTACAGGTAAGGGATGCTTTGTACATATAACAAGTACTTGGAATTTAAGTTAAAAAAAATAAAGGGAATGAAGGATCTATGAAGAATACTATGTCTTTATAAGTAAAATGCATCATGAGAGAAAGAGATGCAAATATAGTGGTATATGGGTGTTATGTATTGAACTAAGCAATAAGATTGGTTAAGGCTCAGTACAAACCCATTCACTGGCTGCTTCCATCTCTGCTTAGTCTGAATTAAGCTTTAATATAGAGATGTAATGAAGTAATGAATTGAATAGCAGAGGAGGAGAGAGTCTGGAGTCATTCCTTCTTCCTGAAGGAAGCAGTTGGTGCCAGAGATGCAGGAGAAATGTAACGTACCTTAGCATACCAATAAGAAAGGCTATTCAATGCACTGATGTATTTCATTGCATATATTTCATTCTTAAGCTGCCTGAGAACTTACTACCTAAAATGGAATAAATTCACTATATTTTCTGTCCCCCACTGAATATAACTGAAATCTATGGACAGAACATAAAAAGGCTTAAACCACCTAAGGAATCTGTAGCACACAGATTGGAGAAGGAAGTCAAAACTTCAAAAATAACTGGTATTGTGTTGCTTCAGGCAAGTGAGTTCGGTTCCCGGGGCCTCCTGGTGGGGGCGGGCCCGCCTGCACGGCGTGGTTGGCTGACCCAGCGAGCGCGGGCAGCAGGGGGGGGGATGAATGAATAAATAAATAAAAAATCTTTAAAAAAAAAAAAAAAAAATTGCAAAGGAATTGAAAGCCAGGGACTTGAATACCAATGTTCATAATGCATTATTCACAACTGCTATGTGTTATCAAATGAGGAATGGATAAACAAAATATACACAGAATATCATTCATCCATAAAAAGGAATGAAGTTCTGATACATGGGACAACACGATCAACTGATGAATGGATAAACAAAATATGGAATTATACACAAAATGAGAATATCAGCCGTAAAAAGGAATGAATTCTGATACATGGGACAACATAGATGAACCATGAAGACATCATGTTGCATGAAATAAGCCACACACAAAAGAATAAATATTGTGTGAGCTCACTGATATTAAATAACCGGAAAAAGCAAACTCAAAGAGTCAGAGTCTAGAATATAGGTTATCAGGGAATGGGGTGGGAGTAGGGAATAGGGAGTTAGTTAATGTTGAAATTATACAGTTTCTATTTGGGGTGATGGAAGAGTTTGGTAATGGATGGTGGTGATGGTAGTACAACAGTGTGAATGTGATGAACAGCACCAAATTATATATTTGAATGTAATTTAAAGGAACAAATTTTAGGTTGTATATATGTTACTAGAATAAAAATTATTAAAAAAAAAAAATCCATGGGATGGTACAATACAAACAGTGAGCCCTAAGGACTGTATTTAATAATACAATTATAAAAATGTACTATCATCATATAATTTGTAACAAATGAACCACACTAATGCAAGGTGTTAATAATAGGGTGGTTATAGGGAAACCCTGTATTTTTGCATGATATTTCTGTAAACTTATAACTTCTTTAAAATAAATAAATAAATAAGTAACCGTAGCAGTTTGGCATTGTTTATGAATTCCAAAAATAGATATTGGATTATGTTTGTAAATTGGTCTGTACCTGGGCATGATTAAATTATTATTAGGGCTTTGATTGGGCAATGTCAGTAGGATGTTGAGTCCCGCTCCTTTGGTGGGTGGAGACTCACAGAGAAAACTAAATGGCAGAGAATAGAGTTGGAGTTTTAATACTGGAGCCCCGGGAAGTAAGCACACAGAGGAGCAGTGCAGCTGAGCCCAGAGAGAATTGAGCACTGGGGGAGAGAGACAGAGCCATTTGCCTGATAGTCTACAGCTGGCCTTGTGGAGAGAGCATAGCAGCTGAGCCCGAAGAGAAACAGAGTCCCGAAGAAAGGAACCTAAGAAGCCTGAACTCTTGGCAGACATTGGCAGCCATCTTGCCCCAACACGTGGCAATAGACTTTGGTGAGGAACGTAACTTATGCTTTATGGCCTGGTAACTGTAAGCTTCTACCCCAAATAAATAACCTTTATTTATTTATTTTTTTTTACCGGGAGGTCCCGGAGATTGAACCCAGGTCCCTCCATATGGGAGACAGATACCCAACCATTTGAGCCACATCCGTCCCCCCCAAATAAATAACCTTTATAAAAGCCAACAGATTTCTGGTATTTTGCATCAGCACCCCTTTGGCTGACTCATACAGTAACTTAATTTGTTACTGAAACCACTGTATACCAAAGATATGAGACTTGGAATCTGAACCTAACCAGGTTGACTGCCTACTAAAGCCAAAAAAAAATCAACATCCAGAGTTTCACAACTTCATATTCAATATGTCCAGAGTACAATCCAAAATTAATTAAAGAACCAGGAAAATATGGCTGTTCTCCAGGGAAAAGATCCAATAGATATTAATCCTGAGATGACCCTCTTGTTAGAATTACCAGACTTTAATTATCAATGACTTTATTTCATGCTGTATGAGATAAAGGTAAAAAAAGATAGAAGGGGAGCAGATGTGGCTCAAATGGTTGGGCGTCTGTCTCCCATATGGAGGGGCCTGGGTTCAATCTCCGGGACCTCTGGGTAAAAATAAAGAAAAATATAGAAGGTGCATGGGCGTGCCAGGCACTGCTGAGCCACACGGCAAGATAATGACGAAACAGGAGAGACACACAAGGGAGCCAAGATGAGATGTGCCGAAAAAAAAACAAACTGAGGTGGCGCAAGTGGCAAAATGCCCTTCTCCCACGTTGGAGGTCCCTAGGATCGAATCCTGGTGAAGAAAAGAGGAGAAGGATGAGAAGAGAGGGCAGGAAACAGACACACAGAATTGCCCAGTGAATGGACACAAAACAGCAACTGGGGGGGGAGGGTTAAATGGATAAAGTAAATAAATAAATAAATCTTTTAAAAAAAGAAAAAAAAAAAAAGATAGAGGACCCCAAATAGTGGGACTCCTAAGGGCTCTGGAGACACCCAGGTCCTATGGTCAGGACAGATAGCTCCAGAGTTTGGTACCTTGCCAGTGGGCCCTATTTTGGAGTTTGTGCTCCTGAGAGTGAGAGTTGGACTCAGTTATGGCTTCCCTACACATGGCTCATCTGTTCCTTCTATTTAAATCTATACTTGATGTTGGAGTTTGTAGGTGTATGTCCAGAGACTGGAGTCTTTGGGCTGTCCATGGTCCAGCTGTGCACAGAACCTCAGCGGAGTTGTAACACCTACCCTCTAGTTCTTTGGACTCACCCAGGACAACTAACAAGGAGGTGAGGACTGACAACCACCATACCAAGGAAACAACAGAGTAGACAACTGCAAGCAAGAGAGTCCCATCCATCAGCTGTATGGGATCGAAGCCTCCTCTCAATTAGAGGTGGAGTGGACATCACCATCCCAGAATCCTCAGGATTGGAGAATGAACTATGGACTAGAGTGGACTTACTGGTATGCTACTATAGACATATTGTGATTCTAGCATTGGAAGAAATTAGAACATTCATGTGGAGGCAGTGACCACTGGAGGCTTTGGGGGCAGGAAGAGGGGAAAAACAGTTGTATTACAGGGGCTTTTTTAGGACTTGGGAATTGTCCTGAATGATATTGCAATGACAGATATAGACCATTTTATATTATCATATAACATGCAGAAGTGTGTGGGAGAGAGTGTAGACTACAATGTGAATTATGATCCATGCTCAGTGGCAAAGCCCCAGGATGTGTTTATCAATTGCAATAAATGTGCTACACTAATGAAGGATGTTTATGTGGGAGGGTGTGGGGAGTGAGGCATATAGGAATCCCTATATTTTTTGTGTAACCCGTGTAATCTACGAATCTTAAAAAAAAAAAAAAAAAAAAAAAGCCAGAGGTTCTCATCAGAGAAATAGAAACTCTGTAAAAGAACCAAGTGAAAACTTTAGATTTAAAATATCAGAGAAAAAATTCACTGGATTGGCCAGTAACAGAATGAAGATGACAAAGGAAAGTGTCAGTCAACTTGAAGACAGATCAATAGAAATCATCCAATTTGAAAAACAGAAAAGATTGAAAATAAGTTAAAAGAAAAAGAAAAACAGAATATTAGAGACCTGTGGGAAAAAAGCAAAAGATCTAATAGTCATGTCAGAGGAGAAGGAGATTGGTGTAGAAAAAAATTTTAAGAAATAATGGCTGACAACTCAAATTTGAAGAAAGAAATATATTTACAGATTCAAGGTCAGCAATCCCTAAACAAGGTAAACTAAAAGAAAACCATGTCCAGACACATTATAATCAAACTGCTTTAAGACAAAGACAAAGACAAATTCCTGAAAGCAACCGGAGAAGAACAGTGCATTACATATAAGGGAAAAATGATTTGAGAGACAGCAGATTGTTCATCAGAAACCATGGAGGCCAGAGGACAATAGAACAACATCCTTCAAGTGCTGAAAGAATTGTCCATCCAGAACCCTGTATGCAGTGAAAATATCTTTCAGGAGTGAAGGTAAAAGACACATCCTAGATTAAGTGATTTTATTTATATGGACAGAGAAGGTATACAATCTTTGTGTATCACAATCCAGAAAGGAAGAATTAAAAGTTTATTAATCTTTAGTAATGCTATATATACATTAAGAATAAATGTTGTTCTACCTGACTTCATTTAGGGTGATTTCAGAAAATTAATTCATGTTTTGTTCTTAAAATCAATTTCAGGGCTTAATTTCTGTTATTTTCTGCTATTAGGAAAACCGAAAGCGTCATGGCTCTAGTCGAAGTGTAGTAGATATGGATTTAGACGATACAGATGATGGTGATGACAATGCTCCTTTGTTTTATCAACCTGGTAAAAGAGGATTTTATACTCCAAGGCCTGGCAAAAATACAGAAGCAAGATTGAATTGTTTCAGAAACATTGGCAGGTAAAATAACTGTAATCTTATATTTGAATTTATTTTTTTACTTTCAATTTGAGACTTTCTAGAATATTAGTTTGTATACTATTTATATACTCTTCTTCATAATGAATAGAAAAAAGGCTGTAGAAATTTTATTTTTAAAAAGTATATATTATGTGAGAGAGAGCATGTGTGGGGGTAATATGTGGTCTAGAATTGCTTTAAATTAAAATCTTATTTCCCTGTTTTTGTTTTTAGGATTCTTGGACTATGTCTGTTACAAAATGAACTATGTCCCATCACATTGAACAGACATGTAATAAAAGTGTTGCTTGGTAGAAAAGTAAGTGATTTTTATGAACTGGATTATTTTGTAAAGGAATGTTTTAGCAGTTGTAAAAGGAATCATATGCTATCATACTGTTAATGCCATTCACTTAAGATGAAATCTTAAAGCATTATAGCCATTATAAGTAAATCTCCAACATTTAGTGCCACAGAAAAAAATCTCAATAGATGAGGGGATGACATAGCTAACTGGGTGACACAGGCGGATTTTGTGGGTCTGACAGACCTGGATCCTGTTGCAGACAAATCTGATACCTCTGGCATATTTCTCCCATCTATAAAATGGTAAAGACAATAGCATGATGCCTGGCACATAGTAAGTGCTCAATAAATTTTATCCATTATTATTAGTTGGAGCATGTAGTAGTGGAGGTAGAAGTACTATTGTATTGTAAAGAGGATTCCTTACTTCAAAAACATGGGGAAGTGAGACAAAAGAATGTAAGAAAATATATCACAGCGTGTTTGAGATCTATCTCTGAGTGATGGAATTACAGCTTATTTTATGTATTTTGATATTTTGATATCTGCATATTCCTTTATGAGCTACTTCCTTGAAAATTAATGTATAATATTATGCAGCTTTTGATTTAAAACAAAATAAAACTGCCAGTGTTCCTAAAGGTATTATAAAGAAATACCTTGGGAAGCGGCTGTGGCTCAATCGGTAGGGCTCCCGTTTGCCATATGGGAGGCCCCGGGTTCGGTTCCCGGGGCCTCCTGGTGAGGGCAAGCCCGCCCGCACGGCGTGGTTAGCTGGCCCAGCGAGCACAAGCAGCAAGGGGGGGATAAATGAATAAATAAATGAAATCTTAAAAAAAAAAAAAAATACCTTGACACAAAGTAAATGCTAGACTTTTCCACAGATTTACATCACACATGTGAAATAAATTAGCATTGTTAAAGCTATAGCCCTCTAATAATTTTCTGTAATCAAACCCAAAAATTGGGTTTTCTGTTAATAAAAGCATATCCTATTATGGGATGTGGATATCTCTTATATCCATATATATCGATATTTAACTCTGCCTCTACTGCATTCTTAAATTATGGTACTATAACAAAGAAATACAGTGTTTCAGCTAAAATGTTCTCGTGCAAAAAGAATTAGACTCCAAGCTCAGCAACATAGAAATGTTGAGTGAAAAGATCATTAGGACCCAAGTTTAACCCAGTGATGTAACTTTGGGCAAGTTACTGAATTTCTTTGAGAATCAATTTCATCATCTTGAATTAGTAATCTGTATTTTATGATTATTGTTGTGATTAAATAGGATGTGAATTTAGTTCAGTAGCCAGCTGCTCAACATAATCGTTGTTTAATAAATATTGCTGGTATTTGCATTAAAAAAAAACCAACAACTATTGCGCTATTGGTTTTAACTTTAAAATATATATATATATATTACACTTCTTACATTTTGAAAATGAATCGTATTGTCAGAGCCAAATATATATTAAATTTTTCTTCAATGCAGTTGTTAAATATTTTTAGTGAGAGATTATTCTTTATCAGTGTATCTTCAAATTAGGTAAAATGTTTATCATTGATATTTACTAACAAATTCAGTAAAGATGTTTCTCTCATAATTCAATCTCAAATGATTACTTTCTTAGGTAAATTGGCATGATTTTGCTTTTTTTGACCCTGTAATGTATGAGAGTTTGCGGCAACTTATCCTCGCTTCTCAGAGTTCAGATGCTGATGCTGTTTTCTCAGCAATGGACTTGGCGTTTGCAATTGACCTGTGTAAAGAAGAGGGTGGAGGACAGGTAAAAGCAAATACACAATTTCATGATTCTGTCAGAAGAATGTGTTTGGTAGGTTGTACTTATATAGAAACAGTTTCAAAAGACAGGGGCAATAAAACAGAGACAGACATACACAGAGGCAGAAACAGTAGGAGACAAACAAAGAGAAGATAGACTGAGTAATAGTGACACAGACAGGTGAAAGGGCTTTTTGTACTTATTTGGGCCTAAAATTTTTGCATGTATTAGATATCTGTCAGATATAGAATTGTCTCTTTAGATTTAAAAATTTTAGGAAATTTCCAGTTTTATGAACTATTAAATTTATAACTGCTTTGACAAAATTGTTTTTTAATGGTATTGCTAAATTTTTCACAGGTTGAACTTATTCCTAATGGTGTAAATATACCAGTCACTCCCCAGAATGTGTATGAGTATGTGCGGAAATATGCAGAACACAGAATGTTGGTAGTTGCAGAACAGCCATTACATGTAAGTGTTTTCTAGAAAGTGTTGTTTGCTGTGATGAGGCTATTTGTGTCTTTATGTGTGGTAAACTAGCTCAGAGTATTAGGCTTGCCTATAAAAGCCCCCCCAATTTTAAACTAGATGAGTTTATTTGCCAAGTTTATTACATCTGAATTTGAGAATCCAAAACCAATTTTAAACTAGATGAGTTTATTTGCCAAGTTTATTACATCTGAATTTGAGAATCCAAAACCA
>JAKSZT010054487.1:49841260-49887837 GCA_026826555.1 Tolypeutes matacus | reverse complement strand
GTTTATTTGCCAAGTTTATTACATCTGAATTTGAGAATCCAAAACCAGTATCCACTTTCTTTTGGATAAAACTAGTTGGAAAATCCATGTAATCATCAGAAAATAACTTTGGTGAACAAAAGTTTGGCAAGAATGCTTATGAAATCAAAATGACTGTTGTTTTGGAGGTTCTTTGAATGCCCACACTTCTGGTGACCCACTAGAAGGACTCACAGGTCTCAGAGGCAGTTGTATTCATAGCTATGGTTTATTAAAATGAAAGGACTGAACAAGTTCAGCAAGGGAAAAAGACACATCAGCCAGAGTCTGGAGGAGTCTAGGTGGAGGCTTCTAAAGGTCTTTCTCCAGGGGATTGGGGTGTCACACAGAACATGCTGCTGCTTTCAGCAGTGAAATGTAGCAACACATATGCAGTGTTTGTGCTTAGGGAAGCCCACTTAAGAGTGAGAGCGTAGAGTTTTTATTGGAGGTTGGTCACACTTAGGCACTCTGATTCAAGATACAGACTCCCAGAAAGAAAGCAGGTGCTTTTCATAAATCACAGTTTGCACAAATAGTCTAGTTAAGCTGGTACAGCAGAGTTCATTGGTCCAGTCATGTGAAATAACCTTATCAATTAATAATGTAGGGCACATTCCAAAAACCAGGTTCCCAGATGCTAGCCAAGAGCCAGGCCCCTTTAAAGAAGAACATCAACCCTCTTAATTCCATCCCCTTAAATGTAGGACTGACAAAGTCAAATATTCCTGATCCCTGAACTGAGATTAATTGCATTGGCTCTGTAGTCATATTGTCAGAGTTCAAATCATGGCTCCATACCTTTCTGCCTGTGTGTCATTAGCAAATTATGTAACTTCGTTGTACTTTGGTTCCCTCTTCTGCAAAATGGGAATAAGGTTAATAAGTTAATGTAAAGGTAAAGAAAGGGCTTAGAACAGTTCCTGGCACATGGTAATTTCTTATTAAGTTTTAGATTTTAGGTTTGTGTCTGGGAGGAGGTTTGTTGTCATTATTCATAGGATGCTGTCAGGATAGCTTGACAAATTGAAGTTATTGACTTAATGACTAGAGTTTTAAAAAAAAATGCTTCAGTTAATTACTTGTATATGATAATGCTTCACTTTTGAACCTGTAGCCCATTCACTGTGGTGTGTGTGTATATATTTTCACTTTGCCTATCTCTTTTGAATCTATTAATAAGAAATTCAAGATAACAGGATTTTCTCTTTATAGGGTAGTTTAAAATGGGAACTACCATTCTTAGAGAATGCTGCTAAAAGTAGATATTGGGTTTTAACAATAATAATAAATTCTACATGGAAAACAAGACACTGATAATAAGAGACTAATTTTTGAAATTCTTTAGGCAATGAGGAAAGGTCTACTGGATGTGCTTCCAAAAAATTCATTAGAAGATTTAACAGCAGAAGATTTTAGGCTTTTGGTAAATGGCTGTGGTGAAGTTAATGTGCAAATGCTGATCAGTTTCACCTCTTTCAATGATGAATCAGGTATGAAATTTTTTAGAAATTTACTTACGGAATGAACTATATAGATTATTTGGCCAGTCAGCATTTTCTGATTTTCTGGTTCTAAGATCTATTTGCCAGCACTTGGGAAATGCTGTATTACTCAGGTATTTTAAAAGAAAAAAATTTTATATTGTCCTTTTTTTTTTTTTTTTTTTTTTTTTTTGAGGTACTGGGGCTGGGGATTGAACCTGGGACCTTGTATTTGAGAAGCTGGCGCTCAACTGCTTGAGCCACATCTGTTCCCTATGTTGCCTTTTTAAAATATGATTGAAGTAAATATATTTTAATGGCTTAGTATTAGTTTGTTCTTAATTCTTTTATTTTAGTCTTCAATTTTTCTGTTTTGAAGAATATGTTTCAGCTTTAATACAAGTAAAAATTCTTTGTATTTTACAACTGTGTAAAAAGGATTAATGTATACTAATTAGGAAAAATAATCAATTTGAAAGTTCTCTTGGTGTTTCCCAATTCATGTCTCAAAATTCCTAAATAAAGAATGATTACATGGTGTTTGCTTATAATTGTATAGTAAGATGCAATAGCACACAAACAGGTGGAAATCTAGGAAGAATAGAGAGGTAGTGATTTGCTACCACTCTTTCTTATTGAATTTTTATCTGTAACTATATAAAGCATTGGAAACTCCATGCAGCTCATTATGAGGATTAGACCTATAATACAAGATTATTCCATACATGAAGGTACCAGTTTTTTCCCCCACTTCATTTTTTCTATTTTGCAGGCAGCTTCAACCAAAGTATAGTAAGTTAAATCTAGATGTTTTTTTTGTTAGACTGGTTGTTATATAATGTTTGTGCTATTTTTTAAATACTTGTGAGATAAAAATTTATCTCATCTCCAAACCTAAAACCCAGGAGAAAAATATTTAAAGAAATTGTTTAAGGCCTTGTCACTCCAAGTATGATCTTCAGACCAGCAGGACTGGCATCATCTGGAAGCTTTTTAGAAATGCAGAATCTCTGGTTCCACACCAGTCCTACTGAATGAGAAACTGCATTTTGAAATGATTCCCAAGAGATTTATAAGCTCATTAAAATTTGAGAAGAATCATGATATATGGGTGATTATTAATTTTGAGTCTAGTGGTTCATTTTTCTTATTTTGGTTATCTTGAGTCAAAATTGATTAATGAACTATGGAGATTTTGGACCCCTGATAACATTTTAATTTTTTATCTTTTTATTACAAAGCAGTTAAGCCACATTCTAAAAATACTGAATTTATATTCCTCATGCTTAGGAGAAAATGCTGAGAAGCTCTTGCAGTTCAAGCGTTGGTTCTGGTCAATTGTAGAAAAGATGAGCATGACAGAACGACAAGATCTTGTAAGTTTCATATAACTTGAAGAAGGAAATATAAAAACTTAAAATATGATGTATGATTTCCTTTTTTTTTTTTTTTTAAGTTTGAAATGGTTAGTCATTTTAATTTTGGGTAGGGAAATTATAAAAGGTTTTTCTACTCTATAACAGAATACTTCTTCTGAAGTAGTACTAAAGCTTTCTATGTAGTATGAAATGTATCATAGCTATTAATATGCTGTCCTTAGTACAGGAAGATGATACTGTATTATTGAGACATGCTTTTTTTCCTTATAGTGCTCACTCATGCTGCTCATTTTACACATTGTTTAACCTTTTGACTAGTATAAACCTTTCTGAATAGTACCGGATTACTGTCTGCAGGAAGAAAGTAGCTTAAATATGTGGGTATTAAATCTATAATCTTAATTATTATTAACAGAAAGCTATAACAAACTAGAGTCATACATTAGATAACATAAACTTTGATGTCTGTGTAAAGCCATCCAAGTCAGTAGAATCTATGTCTAACCTCCATAACCAAATCAACCTGCCCATTAATCTTGAAAGGCAGTCTCCAGACTTTCTTGTAGAAATCTAAGGGGCATTCCTTACTCAGGAAACCATGTACCTCATGGTTGCTTGGGACATTTTCCCTATCCTTAGTTCTCAGTAATCTAAACCAGACCACTAAAGGAATATTTCAAAGTGATACCCATTTGGGAAAAAAAACAAAAAAACAAGCATTTTATTTGAGAGGGGAGATTGATACTTGTTTAAGAAAGCACAAAACTTCCAGATTCCTATTTACTTTCAGTTTAGGCAGTAGTTTATTGGGGGAGGGGGATTTATTGCTTTCAGCACTCTTTAATCTTTACATGGCTCCAAGAGCCTTCAAATATTTCCCCCTCTATGGCAAGAAAGTGTGGTCAGCAATCCTAGCTGCCACCTGGTTCTGTTCTTGGCTTATGCATCCCGGTAATTTTGACTCAGGTTGTTCCCCAAGTAGGTTCCAAATTAATTGTTGTCCATTTGACTCTCCCAGTCTTGTGGCTCCTAAAGTCCCTATCAGTGTCAATACCGTATCAGTCCCTGTTGGTTTCAGGAACACCTGGATTGCTTGTTGTTAGAGTTCTAGGACCTGTAGTCAATCTTAGGTTTAAGAGCATCTTGTTGTTTACCTAAGATAAGGCTCATATCAGTTCTGGTAGACACACCAAAAACAGAAGTAGAAATGATTGGATGCCTGGTACAAGTTCTAAGGTATCGATTTTTATGTATTCTTTAATTTATCTGTTTTAAACTAATATATCCTCAGTCCCATCAGTCAAGTGAAAAATCTCACTGCAGTTTCTGCCCTCTACAGGAAATTTGCTAACTCTTAAAAGAAAAAAGAAATTCCCCTCTGTAAGGACCTCAGAATTTCCTATCAGCAGCTATTAATTTATAAGCTTCACTCCTTATTTTAAAAAAAAAAAAAAAAATCTAAAGCTGAAATTATACAACTGTTGTTTTATTCCTGTTTAGGTTTACTTTTGGACATCAAGCCCATCATTACCAGCCAGTGAAGAAGGATTTCAGCCTATGCCCTCAATCACAATAAGACCACCAGATGACCAGCATCTTCCTACTGCAAATACTTGTATTTCACGACTTTACGTCCCACTCTATTCCTCTAAACAAATTCTCAAACAGAAATTGCTACTCGCCATTAAGACCAAGAATTTTGGTTTTGTGTAGAGTATAAAAAGTGTGTATTGCTGTGTAATATTACTAGCTAATTTTGTAGATTTTTTCCATTTGTCTATAAAAGTTTATGGAAGTTAATGCTGTCATACCCCCCTGGTGGTACCTTAAAGATTAAATGCAAACATTCCTTGCTGAGTTTGTAGCTTAAAGGCCTAAGGAGCACTAGCAACATTGACTATAATGGCTTGCTAGTCAACAACTTCTGGGTCTAACCCCAGCCAAAGATGACAGCAGAACAACATAATTTACACTGTGATTTATCTTTTTGCTGAGGGGAAAAAATGTAAAATGTTCTGAAAATTCACTGCTGCCTTTGTGGAAAGTGTTTCAGCAAAGGTTCTTGTATAGAGGGAATAGGGAATTTCAAAATAAAAAATTAAGTATGTTCTGTGTTTTCATTTTAACTTTTTTTATGGTGTTTAATTTGTGGTTGGCTGCAATTGTGTATCATGTATATGGAACTTGTAAAAAGTTCTTGACATTCAGATCTTAGAGATGAAATCACTTTTACCTATAAAAACCACTTTTATTGCGGTTTATTTTGGCTGCATTGAGCTCTAGGATATTAGATATCACTAATATTTTGCATGTAATTTGTTCATTTGAGGGCACTTTTTGTACATATGATGGGGCCAATGCACAATACTTTATCACAATCAACTTTTTTTTTTTTTTGTATCCCTATTTTAATGAGCAGTCAGTTAGGAGGTTATTGCACTTCAATTCTAACTAGACATTGTACTAAGGTATTTCAGTTATGTAAACTCAGCCTGGGCACTTTCTGATAACTGTAAAATGTTTTATAAGATCATGACTATTGAAGATACATTTTGGAAAATTTTAAATGTTCGTGAGCAGCTTAACTACTTTTGTATCTATCCTTTTTTAAGTATCTTGTTACATTTACTTTTTTAAATAAAGAAATTACAGAAGAAATGTCAAGTAATATTGAAGAAACAATAGTTTTTATTTATGTAGTTGTACATTTTTAAACTAAGGGCAATTCACCAGACACCTTTATTGTGCATAAAAAAATTTGATTTGAAAAACTTAAAGTTTATATACACATGGACTATAAGAAATAGAAGAAAATCAGTCTACATTTTACAGTTAGCAGAGACTCCTGAATGGCTCTGGCCGGGCCACCTTTTCTTTTTACAGATGAGAGAGGTGAAATGTGAACCTTACTTGGCATAGGAAGTTAACTCATTTACTTAGTAGCTAAGTAACAGGTTCTTTTTTGATGACCCATTAATTGTGGTTTTAGTAGCTTTATTCAATGACATAAGGAACACTGTTCTCTTCACTTAGTCTTCAATAAAGTGACTTACCCAACTTTACATACTGAAAAATGAGAGAAATTCTCTGGAATTTCACCTATTTTTCAGGTCCTTTATAGGACTCCTGGACTTTGGGATAGTTTGTCTCCAAGGTACTATGCTTCTAATTTATAAGTTACTTCAAACTTCAAATACTCTTGGCCCTGCTGACACTAAAAAATATTTAAAACCCAAAAATGATAGTAGTGAAATTCATTGTATTACTGGAAACTTACATGCTGTATTAAATTTGTGTAAATTAACCAAAGGTTATTTTACAAAGTGAGACATTGGTTTTTGTCTAAATGCTATTTCTGAATAAATGAAATAGTGATTTAGAGCTGATGAACATCAATGTGTTTGAAAGATATAAAATTTATATATCACCTTAACCTTTGTATGCACATGATGGGATTGATAAAATATTAAATGAAAACAAACTAAATATGAGAACATTTGAAACCCTAATTGTGAACTTAATTTTAATAGCTATTGAAAGAATGAAAATATTTAAAA
The DNA here is from genome assembly GCA_026826555.1 of Tolypeutes matacus. NCBI lineage: Eukaryota > Metazoa > Chordata > Mammalia > Cingulata > Chlamyphoridae > Tolypeutes > Tolypeutes matacus. The sequence continues at coordinate 49,881,399 of JAKSZT010054487.1, read as the reverse complement.
TAATGCACAATGTCTTAAAGTCTTCCTAAATCAAGAATTTGGTTAAAATGCTTTTAGGAGTATTGAAAGCAGAGTTTTTTTCTTTTCTTTTCTTTTTTTTTTAAAGCATAAAACGGTTCTAAATGTAAAATAAAGTCATGTAAAATAAAGTTCTCTTTTGGTCTTGTTTAGTGATTAAATTTAATACAAATGAAAACAAATTCAGGAAGAGACCAAGAATGAACTTTACTGAGGGTTTTCAAAGTTTTGCTACTTCTACTTTTTTTTTTCTTTCTTTTTTTTCTATTTCTTTCTAAGTCATCTATCTGAGTGTCAAGACTGCCCAGTACAATGGCTTACCGGGGATACTCTTGAGAGGGTATGACTAGTGAAGTATGACTTCACTATTTTGTTCTTGCCCCCAAACAATTCTTCAAATTCCTCCCCTAAGGATATAAGATTATTTTTGTGTTTAAAGATAGTCAGCAATTTCTAGATATAAACTCAAATTTCCCTTAAGGCAGTGGTTTCCATACTTTATGTATACATAAGACTTACTTATGGAACTTGTCAAAATGCAGATTCCTAAGCAATGTCCCATCCTTTACCCACCCCCACCCCCCCTTTTTTATTTTTAATTCAGTTAAGTCTTAGGAAGAGATCAGAAATAATCTTACTGGAACAAATCAGGTTATTCTGAAACACTGCCTTAAGAACATTCCTGTTTTATTTACAATATAACTCCCTCTGTTGTAAGCTCCTAGTCAGACCTTTCCTACTTATAAACCAGGGAAAAAATACATCTGTTAATTGTCTAGTCCTGGATTAGGTTCTTCCTCCTAAGGGACTGGTTGGAAGTACCTTGAAAAGATTGTACCTTGGTAGTGAATGAAAATATTTTCAGTGTTTACAATAATCTAAGTACAGATTACTGAACAGAGAGATTAATTCTTCTCTAAATATCATTTAATGTAGACTGTATTTAAAATGTTACTTCTTTATTCATGTCAAGTACCTTGGGAATCTAAGCAAAGTATCTTCTGTTATCTCATAAAATTAAAAAAATATATTACTAGATTGTTATGCAAAAAGATCAGGTTTCTCTAAATTGCTTTTATTGAGTACTGACTATGTATCAGGCACTGTGTTTAGTGCTTTACATGTATTACCTCATTTTATCCTATGTGTTAGGGACTATAACTATCCTCACAGACAGGAAACTGACACTATTAGGTTAAGCAACTTGCTCCAAGTTACAAAGCTAGTAAGTACTGAAATGTGAGATGTCAACAGACATTCTGGAGCTTACATTCTTAAACACTATTTTGTGGAAGGTATGATAAGTCTTGGATAACTGATCATAAAATAATGAAATATTCATTGAGAATCTGGCTGTATTATTAAGATTCATATATTTTTGCTAAAGATTTCTAAAATATTTTTGTCATTTAGTAACTTTCCCTAAAGAGAACAGGAACTCTGGAGATGTGGGATCAACCATGGTACTTAACCTTTAAGTAAAATATCTTAAAATGAAAAGTACCATACATAATGAAAAACTGACTTTTTGTTCTTAAGTTTGCTCCTAACTTCTCTAAGAGAGCAAACATCTTTTCATGGGTAAAAACTAAATTTTCTGAATCCTTTTCAGAATATATCTTTGATTATTTCCAGTTGTTAAACTGGATTGATTGAACCAGTAGCTTATAATATTACTTTGATGCAAGTAGGATTGCTTCAGGAAAAAAGATAGTAGGTCTTCTATTTTTGTGTGAAATGCTTTCTTCAGTAGGGAAGATGAAATTTAGCTATCTATAAAGTTTAAATGTACTTTCATTCTGGCAAGCTATGGCATTGTCCTGGATAGATACATTTTAAGTACAAGTTAGCCCTAAGAAAGTATATTTGGAAACAAAATGCCTCAAGCCTCCCATATAGCCAACTACAAAGTTTTTTAAGTTTACTGAATGAAATCATAGGTATTGTTGTGACCTTTGGAAAACAGAAGGCTTATGTGATGATCATCTTTAACACATTAAGTACCTCTAAGGAACATATTCCTACATTTGTCAAGTTCCCTTAAGAATTCCACCCATGTAAAAACATAGTAATCCTCTCATATACCAAGAAATTGGGAGTGAGAATGGGGAGTAGACAGTAGTCATAATAGCTGTCTCAAAACACAGGTTCCAAAGTCCCAAGTACAATAATGAAAGAGGCTCTGATTCCTAGGATCTTTGATCACCAGTATTCTGCTTCACAACATATCAGAAGTGGCAAATTAGGAGCAAAGCAGCAAGCAAACATTCAAAAAGCAGAATAGAATGTAGCTATTTAATACGGAAACATTTGGTAGCACCAGGTCTAAAAATCTGAACATTGCAAATGTGTCTGCTACCCAGGGGTGACATCCCAGCAGCTCTACGCAACTCAAAAACAGTACCCAAGGCTAGTATTTCAGCTCAGGATAACTTCATTTTACTAGAAACTGTTCTGTACACTCTAGAAGAAGCAAGGACGTATGCAGGTTTTTGTTTTTTTTCTTTAAAAGCCAAAGTGATAAGATTTAGGAAGTTAAAAGAGCTTCTGTAACAGGGCTTTGAACAAAGCAAGCATGTGCATATGTGTGGAAAGAAGCAGTTTATTCCTCAAAGATGACAAATAGATAAGGAACTACAGTATTAAAAAATAAATGAAAATAAATAAATAAATAAATGAAATAGTGGCACACGATAGAGAAAAGCTCTGGTTCTTGATTTGGATGAGAATGTAAGTTTTCTTTATCACATAGAGTTTTTGCCAACGTCCTAAAGATAGCAAAACAGCTTTAATCTCATTTTCAAAATTAATCTTTAGCAAAACCGTCTTGGAACATTTAAATAAAGAAGGCAAATGCTTGCCCTTTTTTAAGGTACAGCAGCTGAACTGTTAAGTGATCCAAGCAACTTAAAAACAGGAGATGGGGAACGATGTAGCTCAAGTGGTTGAGCACCTGCTTCCCATGTACAAGGTCCCCGGTGAAGTCCCAGGTTCTATCTCCTATCTCCAGTACCTTTTTTTTTTTTTTTTTTTTTTTTTTTTTAAAGGAGAACCAGTTTTTTCTCTGCAATTTTTTCATCATTATGTACTTGTACCCTATTGCTATGCCCTAGACCTCTGGAAGCTGATGAGGAATCAGGGATTGGCAGTGCTGCCCTCCTACAGCCATGACTTTACCTTGTCCATGCACTTCCTAAAACTAGGTTACCTGCTTGTTGTCTAACTTCTCCCAGTGATACTCAGAAGAGACCAGAAACTATCCTTGTTTCTTGCCCAGTGCTCAGAATGGTGCCTGGCTTGAAAATGACTTAGGAATGAAAAAATTATCTAGTTGCCAGGATGGAACTGGGAATAATACTTAATTTCTTCTTTACCCTCACATTTAAATTAATTATTATGGTAGGTTGAATTATGTACCCAGGGGGGAAAAACATGTTCTTAATCCATGTTTGTGGGTGTGAAGGGATTGTAAATAGAATCTTTTGAAGATGTTATTTTTAGTTAAGGTATGGTCCAGCTGAATGAGGCTGGGCCTCAATTCTATTACTGTAGGCTCTACAAAGAGAAAGCCACCTGGAGAAGTAGTTGGAAATCAACAGAACCTGGAATTAAAGAAAACATTGCCATGTGATGGGAAGGTCAAGGAACCCAAGCCTTCTTTCTAGCCTCTGAAACCAGAAGCCAATGAATTCCTGTTAAGCTAACCCTTTGTGTGGTATGTCACAAAAGCCAGGAAAATATGACAACCATCAAGCCCTATAGTTAATAAATCCTTAGCTGTTTTATTCATGTCCACTATCATTACAGTCTACTAACTGGTTTCCCTGTTTTGCTCCCTTTCAAGTTGTTGAGGAATAACAATCTTTCCAAAATGCCTATTAATGATGTCATTCAACTGTTTAAAATATTTTGAATTCCCAAGCCTTTAAGATAAAGTTCGAACTCTTTAGCACAACATACAAGGCCCTTCATGACTGGGATCCTGCCTTACTCTGGACTCATCTCTACTCCCTTGTATTCTGCCTTCTGGTTATACTGTAAGATTTGTATTCCCATAGGGTTATGCCCTTTGTCACCTTGGGGCCTATATACATACTGATCCCTCTTACTTTACTGCCCTCTCTCCATGGCAACTCATCTTGGAATTGTTAATTCCTAGTCATACTTCAGAATTTAGCTTAGCCACATCTCCAAAAAGCCTTCTTTGACTTGCCCTCCACCCTCCGCCCTGGCAGGGTTTGTTTAGATACTCCTCTAGAGTGCTCTCCCAAAACTGTATTTGCTTTGTTTTCCCTTCTAGTCTGAAAGTTCCTTAAGAGTAAAGAACTGTGGTTCATTTATCTATGCCTCTCCACAGTACAGTATAATGTTACTGTTTATCGAATGAATTAATTCCAGTGACCAACTTCAATACAGTCTAGGGATGTACTGTTGTAATCTGTTGATCCTATCATCATTTGGAGCTCTGCACCCTTAAAATATTAAGTCTTAATGTCCCATCCTAAGACCAAAAACTACTGTCCTTTCAGTGCTCTCACATTCACTATTTTTTTTTTAAAGCGACACTTCCTTTTTTCTGCATTCAGCCTACACATATTAGTAACTTACTCTAAAATAGTTTAAGGGGGGAAAATTCTTTATACTGTACTTGAAACTTGAAAAAAAAAGCTACCTTGCTTGCTAATTCTTTTGAGTTGTTTTTTTAAACAGTGAATGTACAGTGCTATATGCACAGCTTTAAGGCTGGCAAAGCTAGATTAGATGTATGGCTCAACCAGTCACTTCTGGGCCACAATACTAAATGCTTCCAATTGAATAATGGGCACAATGATTTTAGCATGTCCAAAACTGATCTCATCATTTTCCTACTATTTTATTCCCTTTATTGGCGTTATTTTATTCCCTTTTTAAAGTATTGCTAACTGCCTAGTCTCTCAACTAGTAGTCATTCTAGAATTCTCCCTCTACCATACACTCCATATCCAACCATTGATTAATTGTCTTGAGTGTATCTACTCAATTCACATACATGTTTCATTCTCGCATTCTGCATTTTCACTGCCTTATTTCAAGTTTGCATTATCCTGCACGGTCTATTCCAATCAGCTCTAAACTATTGTTCCTGCTTCCAACTATGCCCTCTCCCTCCACATTGGAGGTCTTCCTGCATGATAAATAAATAGCTCCTCAATATAAAGCCATCTATTCTAGTGATTTTCAAACTAGAGTTCAGGATTTGCCAATTTTCTGCAAGCCTTTTTCATTTTTAATACGTGCAACTTGAATTATATGGATGGCCACTTAAAATTATACTATAGTCAAGCAATACTACTTCTTTTTTTAAAGATTTATTTATTTTTATTTCCTCCTCCCCCCCCCCCCGATGGTTCTCTCATCTGTCTGTTCATTATTTTCTTGCCTTTTCCGGGAGGTACTGGGAACTGAACCTGGTACTTCCCACACAGGAGGTGACTGCCCAACAGCCTGAGCCACATCCGCTCCCCACAGGCTGTGGCATCTGCTGGCTTGTTTAGGTGTCTGCTCATTATGGCGTCTAGCTTGTTGTGGTGGGTGCAGCATCTGCTTGTCTTCTTTAGGAGGCACCGGGACCCGAACCTGGGACCTTCTATGTGGTAAGTGGGCACCCAACTGGTTGAGCCACATCCACTTCCTGCAATACTACTTTTTAATGATTAAAGGATAAAGAGGCATATTTACCATCTAAATGATGCATTTGTTCCTCATGAAAGTCATATGATATACAGGAGAGCTGCTGTTGTGGGAAAAATGGAGTCATCTACCCCATGCTGGTATGCAAAAGAACGTCATTAATGGTCACTATTTGATGCAATTTATACTTGATGCAATTTAGTGTCAGCAAAATATCATCATCCATTGCTTAATGTTGTAAATTTTACTATTTCTATAGTCTTGTTTATATTTAGTTTAAAATTTTAATTTTATTTTATAGCTGTATAAAGCTTTAAGAATAAATTTATAAATGTTTTATGTTTGTACATACTTAAGTAACACTGTACTATATATAATTTAAGTCAAGACTGAAGTGGCTGTGAGAAGTTTTCATCTTTAAAATTTTTTAAAAGACATTCAAGTTTAAGAAATTATGAACTACACATTGAATGGTACAAAGTCAGCTAGCAATACCATGAAATTACATATTTTCTGTATCATGGGCTAGACTGCCTTCTTAGGTCATTCCCATACAACTCTCACTAAGTACAATGGAGGCTTTTCCATTTATTATGGCTGCATAACAAATTATCCCCAAACCACCATTTATCATGCTCATGGATTCTGTGGGTGAGAAATCTGGACAGGATAGTCAGGATTGCTTGTCTCTGCTCCATGATGTCTAGGGTTTCAGTTGGAAGGCTTGAAGGCTGACACCTGGAATCCTCTGAAGGCTTATTCATTCTCACATCCATAGGTTGATATTAGCTGTTGGCTGGGTGCCTCAGTTCTTTTCCACATGGGCTTTGTCATATGGTCTATGTGGACTAGTTTTTGGCTTCTTTGAAACACAGTACCTACATTTCAAGGGAAAATTTCCCGAGAGAAAGAGAGAAAACCAAGCAAAAGCTGCCTGTACTGTCCTTTATGAACTAGACTTGGAAGTCCTGCATTTATTCATTAGAAGTCACTAAAGTCTTCCCATATTATAAGGGAGAAGAATTAGACTCCACCTTTTGATAGGATTAGTGTCAAGGTTCTGTAAGAGCACAAGAGAGTAAATACTGTTGTGGCCATTTTTGGAAAATACAATATGTCAAGAGAGGCTATATTTGCTCCTGTTTCTCTCCAAAAGAGCAAGTGTATATTGGTTCTAAGCACTTCCTGTCTGCCGAGATCCCTTGCTCACCCTCAACTCTGGTCGTCTTAACCACCCCAACATCTGGGAAAGCTGATACAGCAAGGACAGGATTTATGAACAATGACTAATATGAAATTGAGATAGGGTAGCCCTTCCACTTCCTCCTCATACCCTGTCCCAAATATGTTAGCCTACCTCATACCTTTACCCTTCCTCCTCTTTTTATGTTTTAAATTGATTTAATAAACTAGGTGATTCAAGCATCGCAATTTGAACTGAGCCTTTCTGTTCCATGATCTCTGGGATAGCCTGCCTAGTACTGCACTTGGAAGCAATCATTGCATCAAGGTTATTTCCAAACCCCAAAAATGCTTTTACAAGTAATATTAAATCTCCACAACAATCTTATAAGGAAAGATTTATTCTTATTCTCATCCCACAGATAAGGAAACTGAATCACAGAGAGGTTAAATAGCTTGCCCAAAGTAGCACGGTTAATAAATGGGGGAGCCAGAATTCAAGCCCACAATGATTTGGTTTCAGGGATCTATGTTTTTTCACTAAGATAATTCATTTTCATATTTTCAATACCTAATATGCCTAACATGCAATAGGCATGTCTGATGAATTTAACTAAATGGATTTGCCATGGGACCTATGGTAAATGGCCCAATTTCTTTGAGGCTCAGTTTCGTCATAGGATTTGTGTCTATTATTCAAAGTTAGTATACGTAAAAAAAATTTTCTCAGCATATGTTCAGTTGCTTAAGAAAGGATAACTCTCTTCCCCATCACTGGGGTAGGTTTTAGAAAAAGCTTTGTCATTTTCAAAGCTTAGTAAAGTTTCTCTTATTTCACCTTACCTCAGCTATCCACAAAACAGGTGCATGCCATTCAAGGCATGGCAGGGCCTCTCTATTGAGCTTTAAGCACCATAAACAAATCTTTCATCTTATTTTTATTTGCTAGACAAAACAATTTTTTCTTTCTGTTTTAGTTATATTTTGATAGTTCCCCCCCTGAGAAAAAGATACTAGTATAATTATATCCTTATACTAGTAATTCAACCAAAGTATTGTCACCATTAGTAGACATGATTTCTTGCCATTCTACCAGAATATTTCTTCTCTCCAACACTTTAACTTTTGGCCTTAAAAAGAGCCTCCCTTCAATGGCATTTAGCCGGGAGATAACCTTAGTTAAATTATTTATGATGAAATTCAGTTTCTCCATCTGTCATATGAGGGAAATTGCTAAATCTACATCACAGAGATGCCCCGAAGAGTAAATGCGTTAATTTACATAGAAGCATAGCACCTGACACTTTACAAGAGCTCAATAAATTTTTACTACTGCTAATATTACTAAAAGCTTAGTTTGTTGAAACAATTTCACAGAACTTTCAAAATATTTTCCTGAATTTATTAACGTTCTCTCTTTTCATTCAACCGAGCTACCTCAATCACGCGCACTTTTTTTTTTTTTAACCTTAACCACTTCCTCTTTTCAGTTGCTTAAATACAAAACAAGTCGGCCTTTTTTACCTCATTAATTTTTTCGCGGTGTGGCTTTCTTTTTTTTTTCACCAACAGTATAGCATTTTCCCTTCACCAATTCACACATCAACAGCATCTCTGCCTGTGGGTAGTGGTACCACCACCTGGCAGTCTCTCAGGACATGCCGAGTTGGCGCGACATACCGTGTTCCTGGGGCACGGCGAGGGCTAGCCGGGGTAAGTTGACCCGGAGAGGTGACCTGTCCTAAGTACCTTCTGTACCACGTGAGCAGTGCCCGGGAACCGCGAGACAGACCAGGCCGCAAGCCAACTTCCTCAGGCCCAGGGAAGGAGGCGAGGCTCAGGAGTCAGGGCGAGATCCTTTGGAGTTGGCGAGAGGCGGGGCCAGCCGGAGGGGGGGGGGCGGCCTAGGCGGGGCCCGCGCAGAGGAGGCGGTGGCCCAGCTCAGGGAAGCAGGCGGGAGGCGGGGCCGGCGCAGTGGGGCGGGGCCGGCTGGGCTCCTTAAGCTGGGGGCGGGGCCATCTCGCCGACCCGCGTACTCGCTGAGTCCAGCGGCAGCGGAAGGTGGGCTGCAGCGTTTGGCTCCCTCAGCTGCTGTAGTTCTGGTGGAGTCTGCGCAATGGGCGACCCGGAAAGGCCGGAAGCAGCCAGGCCCGAGCTGGCTGAGGTAAATGTTGTTGCCGCTTCCTCTCCCGCCTCGCAGTCACGCTCGGCGTTTAGATTGCAAGTTGCAGCGGGGACCTAAGAATTGTAGGGCCGCTATGGGAAGTTCTCCCTATTGCCGTCAGAAATCCGGTACAGGCCGGGCCGCGCGTCCTCGTCGCAGCATGGCTTCGTGGTCGCAAGCGCTCGCTGGGCGGCCCCCGGGGAGGGTGAGGAAGCAGCCGGGTTTCCGCTCCGCTGCCTGTTTGGGGACCAGCGGAGGGCAATGCTCTCGGTCTTCAGGCCCGGGTAAGGTGCATCCCCTTGTTTTTCCACCCCAAACTCTCCTCTATTCTGGAGCCCTGGTCGGGGAAACTGAGGCAAGGAATGAGGACTGGTGAACCTATTGGAGAAATGCATCTCATCTCTGGAACAGTTAAAAGGAATTGGAGGACGGTTATAGAAATTGAGATAGGTATATGGAGTGATGACAGAGAAGGGGGACAGGAAATCCTAATAACAATGAAAAAAATTAGGTTAGGCCAGGGTATAAGTCAGCTAAAATGGTGCTGATGCAAAATATCAGAAATCTGTTGGCTTTATAAAGGGTGTTTATTTGGGGTAAAAGCGTACAGTTACCAGGCCATAAAGCATAAGTTACTGCCCTCACCAAAGTCTGATGCCAGGTGTTGGAGCAAGATGGCTGCTGATGTCTGCAAGGTCCTCTTCAGAACTCTTAGGGCTTCATGGTCCCAGCTTCTTCCAGTATCAGCTGTAGGCTGGGATAAGTCTCATCTTTCTTCTGGGCCTCCTTTCTCTCCAGGCTCAGCTGCTTTGTTTTTTCCACAAGGTCAGCTGTAGACTATCAGGCTGTCTTCCTGGGGCCACTGCTGTGTCAATGGAGCCATCTCTTTGTGAGTTTCTATGTTTAATGCCTAGGGTTCCAGCATCCAAAAACTCAATGACCTACTGATGTGGCCCAATCAAAGCCTTAATCATAGTTTAATCAGGCAAAAGTGAAACCTCTGAATCCAATACAACCTAATATGCCTGAAACAGACCAGTTTACAAAATAATCCAGTATCTATTTCTGGAATTCATAAAATAATACCAAACTGCTACAGCCAGTTTTGCTTAGACTGGGCTACCTAACTAGCTGTGAATATTGCTTCAGTTATACAGTGGAAGTGATACCAGCCTCAAGGAGGGCTAAGTAAACCGTTGTATGCAAAGTGCTACGAAAGTTGTAGTTGCTTAATAAACCTAACTTAACATGCTTAATCCCATTGCTTCTACAATAACAGAAGTATTGTACTTAACAGCAAGTAAATCAGGATTTGTTAGACTAAGGTTGATGCATAGGTAGTTTAAATGGTTGCTCTATAATTTGTATACTCTTATTTTGCAAATACTTCTAAACAATTTATGTACAAGAAAAATAATTTTTTACTTATCCTGGACTTATTGCTGTGTGTGTGGTGTCTTTGTTTTACTTTTTTTTTTTTTTTTTTTTAACCGGGAGGTCCCGGGGATCAAACCTGGGTCCCTCCATATGGGAGACGGACGCCCAACCAGTTGAGCCACATCCGACCCCATCTTTGTTTTAATACTGTGAAGATTTGGAGGGAAAATAAGAGTTTCAGATTAGAGGGACCCATGTTTAGCTCTGCATTTCTTTAGAAAGGTTAGTTGTAGGTTCCCTGTTTGGGGTTTGGTTTTTATTTAATTTCAACTTTGTAAATACTTAGTAATTCATAAACAAATTTTAAATATTCCTCAAACTTTTTGAAACAAATATATTTAGTACTGATTTCCCACACTGTAACGCAGGAAGATTGAGCCTGGGAACGCCGATTTGACATTCCAAAGAAGCCACATGGAAGGCCAGCAACAGCCATACCATTTATTTACTCACTTGTCCCGATGATGGCCCTTGGGCAGTGACCACGCTGTACAGTACGAAGACAAAGATTATATAGGGATAGACAGCACAAAGAGGGGGTTTAGCTAATGCATAGAGCAGCTCGAGGGTCTAAGTAGCCTAGTAAATGATTAACAGTGAGTATGTGCATAAGGGGGGAATTGTGTGGGTTTCCAGAACAGAGAGGGGCAGCACATACAAAGGTTAATGATTACTACGCCTGCATGTGTCCTGTGTGTGCTGTAGTGGAACCTTCCAGGATGGATTGCTGGCCAATTCCACCCCACCCTTTCCAGCAATCTACACAAAAAAACTAGTGGGAGGGAGAAGTGGGCATTTTATGTCTCTACACTCACTCTAATAGAACAATTCTATCAAATTTTTCTGTTTCTGCTAATGGCATCAGTGGTCATTCAGGTTTAAGACCTGGACATTATCTTTCATTTATTAACCCCACCTCAGTGATACAAAACCCACAAAGACAGAGGCAACTTGTAGATCTAGAATGAATATTAGTAAGCATCTACTCCCACAGTTTTTTTTGTTTGTTTGGTTAGTTTTTTTAGGCGGTATCGAAGTTTGAACCCAATACCTTGTATATGGGAGGCAGGAGCTCAACCACTTGAGCTATATCAGCTCCCTACTCCCCTAGTTTTTTTTTTTTAACCGGGAGATCCCAGGGATCACCCGGGTCCTCCATATGGGAGACGGACCCCCAACCATTTGAGCCACATCCATCCCCCTCCCCCAGTTTTTAACTTGAGATGTCAGGAGCCAGAAACACATTGTTTCTCTATATCTGATAGTGCAGCATGGGTCAATTTCATCAGAATCACCTGGAGTACTTTGTTTTAAAAAATGTATTACTGGGCCCAGGCAGCAAATCAAAATCTCTTGGGATGGGTCTGGGATTTGCATTTTGATTGCATTGCATGGGTGATTCTGGTGCACATGCTCTAAACACTGCTCTAAAATGTCTGTAGATGGACTTAAGGTTTATGAATCCCCCAAAGTTATGTGTAGATTTTGTGTCTGAAGATGTGACTCTCCTGAGGAAGGGGTCCATAGCTTTCATCAGTTTCTTAAAGTTAATTGTCATTACTTTAATTCATAGCCCCTACTTTCAAGGTAAGAAAGTCTAGGCCAGAAAAGATTAAATAACGTTCCCAAGACCACATAACTCAGTAGTGGAGCTAGGTCTAAAACAAAATTCTTGATCCTGGGTCAGTATTCCATCTGCTTTGTTAGATCTGGTGGGAATGGAAGAATGAAATGAAAATATCTCAAATACTGTATGAGACAGCATCCAAAGATGCCACCTCATCCAAGGTGTTGAAGTAGTAGAATTGGGGCTGGTTTGGACATAGAGGCCATGTAGGATGCCAGTCTAGATCAGGGCATGGTGAAGGCTACTTGGGAATTTTGACCTAGATAGGTGTCCTGGCATGTTCAGGTACTTCTTGGGACCAGGTGACCAGAAACTGAGGCAGGCAGAAACTGGAAGTGCCATTTTGGAAGAGACACCAGTACCTTCGCAAGGAATGCTTCCTGTCAAACTATTTCAGATTCTCATTACTTCACATCTGTGCAGTTACAACTCACTTGTCTCTCTCCGTCTCCAGTCTCACCTGCAGTCCAATCCTGTTTACCACTGCCACATCAATCCTTTATTAAACAAGTGCCTCCTTGTCACTCCCTTCCTTCCCCCAAATAAAAATTCCCAAAAGGGTATCATTTCCTACCAGAAAAAATGCCAAACTCCTCAGACTGGCAAAGTCTTGTTGAAGTTGCCTTTTCATACTAACTGCCACATTTTGATTCAGGCAGTTTCCACCACTAAAACTGACTCCTTAGTAGCTACCAAAATGTAGTCTTTCTCTTTTCTAATTCATCCTACACATGGATATTAGATTAATCTTCCTCATGCAGTATCCAGAAACTCCATGACTATCCATAGGAATGATTTTCAGACTATACCCCACAGTGAATGCCAGTGCCTGGGGGGTGGCTGCAAGCAAAGAATACTGAAGTGTGAACTTCCCAGCCACCCAGACGTTTGAAAAATCTTTGGCCCACAATATTAATTCCTAACCTCGTAGGCTGATTGATATCCAGAGTCTAGTTCCATGTGTCCTTTATAGAGTTTCTCCATCTCTGTTGACTCTGTGCTTGAGCCAAGTCAGCTCACTTTTCTATCTTTGCTTTTGTTTGTCCTACCTTCATTTCAGTCACGTGAAATGAAATTTTATCGAATTTATCATACATATATGGACATACATAAACAGTAAGTATATAGTAAAAGTTGTGAACTTACAAAACAAACATGCATATCATCATAAAGTGCTCCCATACATCACCCCACCACCAACACCTTGCATTGTTGTGAAACATTTGTTACAAACTATGAACTAAATATAGCACATGTCTTAAATTTGGTGTATTTTCCCCCAACCAACCTGATTATTCACACCATGTATTATTATTATATACTCGTTATAGTTCATGAGAGAACGTTCTCAGAATTCTTTTAACCACAGTCCTTCATCCACCAATGGATTCCCTGTGTTATACAGTCCCATGATTTGTACAATCCATTCAAAGTGTACACTCAGTGGCTTTCATTTCAGTCCATTTCAGTCATTTTTAATCCCAGCTGGCTCTTCTTCCATCTGCCCTTTATTGGCATTCCCTAGAACTGCACCCTTAGTTGTCCTGCTGTTTTATATGTTTTCTCTGGATTATCACTTCCATTCCCATGGTGACTACTAAAGGGATCTCCACCACTTCTGTGCAGTAGTGCTGTATTTTCAGCTGCCTGTTGGATATCTTGAAACTGAACTTATTATCTTATTTCCTAAGTTACTTTTTAACCACTTTGTGTTTGTAACTTTTTATTGTTGTTGTTGCTTGGGTTGGTGGGAGAATTAATTAAAACTAAAATTCAGTTAACATCTTATTTGAGAAGCAAGAATTTTTGTCTGATTTATTCACTTATTCCCCGGATATTGAGTACCATCTTTGTGCCTCTTTATTGTTTTGCTCACCCAGTGACTGGAGCTGGAAACTTTAAGGGCATCTTCAACTCTTCCTTATCCTGTTGTCCCAATCCAATTTTTTAGTAAGAAGAATTATTTCTACTTTTGACAATCTCATAAATCAGTTGTCTTCTTTTGTGTTTTCAGTTCACTCAAAAGATAGGTAGCACAGTAATTTCTATATCCACTTTCTCTTCTAGCACATTTCTACAAAAATGATCTTAAAACAGATCGAATTATGTTACTTGCCTGATTAGAAACCTTCAGTAGTTCTCAGTATTCTACGGTTAAAGTCCAGATACCAAAGGGTATCACAGTCCATATGACCTCCAAAATTTTTAAAAAATCAACTTTTCAATATCCATTTAATATGTAAAATGTACATGCCTTAACCTCAGAAAAGCTAAGAGATGGAGTATGTATTTTAAAAACTGAAAGTTAATTTTTTTTTTTCATCAAAATGATGACACTGAGGTAAAAAAAAAAAAAAAAGTGTCAAAACAGTTGTATCAAAATGGCTATAGGAAAATAGCTGTGGCAAAACTGATATATATTTATATTCAGGGCCTTACCATTGCCTGCAACACCTGAGCTCATTTTTCAGACAGAATTATAAGTGGAACACCAGTTGATAAATCTTTTTGTCTATTTTATTAGTATAATTTTATTTATGTTACTATTTATAATATTAACTTGAAGTCAATCAATGTAATATGAGGTGTTTTAATGAACCCATTATTTATTTAAGTTGGGATATAGATGATAGTTGAAGATTTATATCAAACTCAGCAAACAGTTTCTTTACATATTTTTCAGAAGTTCTTTCAATGAATTTATTGCTAACTAATTCTATGGCTTTACCAATGCTGTAAAGTATATGGATTCCCATAGTATTTAGAATGCCTGTCACTAGTAGGCTGCTCTCTGATGCACCTACATTCTTTTGTTACCACTGCTTGAGTTATGCCTTACAGGATCAGCTGCCTTTTTTCCAATCTGTGAACTCCCCGAAATTGTATTAAAATGCATGTTTGCCCATTTTTCCAAGCATCATAAATATAAACAATATGTCGTTTTAAGCCCAGTTCAAAGGTTTATAGATTAAACCTGCTCTCTTCACATTGCAAAATCTTTCATAATACTCTCCTAGCCCAGCTTCTTTTCTTAACCACCCCCATATTATCAGGATGGAACAGAAACAAGTGTGCACAAGTGTGGCCTTCACTTTAATTTAAAGGTACTAGTCTTCAGCAGTTTCATGGATCCTGATATTGATCAATTTATCAAAGTTTGAAAATTCCCTTCAGGGTGAGGGTGCTTGATGCCAAAGGGTTACTTACTATTTGTGATGGCCTTCCCAACTTTCAGTATGCCCTACATAGTAAATATAATGAAAGTTAAGAATTTCAGTTCTGAATTTATACCTGTATCTCAGTTAGAAGATATCTAATTAAAAGAAGAATTCAGAATGATATCAAAATGCTACACAGTGACAAAAGCAATCTAGAGGAGGGGAGCGGATGTGGCTTAAGTGATTGGGCACCCGCCTCCCACATGGGAGGTCCTGGGTTTGGTTTCCAGTGCCTCCTAAAGAAAAAATGAGCAGATAGCAACAACAACAACAAAAAGGCAATCTAGAGGAAAAGCAATGTGGGCCAAGACAGATTTAAAATACTCATTGACTCCCCAGACCTCTCTCTGCCCTTTAATTTGGGCATCCATTCTAGCTTACCCATTTCCAGGTAAGTATCTCCCTTTTTGAGCCTCTCTAGTAGTTCTCTATTTCATAAATGAATATGCCTTGAGGCAGTCATAGAAGGTAATGATTGATCAAATAATTGCCATTATAGATACTTTACCAATTCTTAAGAATATAAGGACAACCTTAAAAGGTGAACCTGAAATATTCCCAATAATTAATAACAATAATAATGCAGAAAAAGTGTATAGCACTTGAGAGTATGCAAAGTAATTTTACTTGTATTAGCACCTCTGATCTTTGTAACATTCTTTTGAATTAATTGTGGCAGTTATTATCTTCAAGTTGCAAGTGATGATGCTCAGATTAAATGACTTGCCTGAAAACATGAATAATGCTATGCCCTTATTATTAACTGAAAACAATGTTGCATCATAAAGAACAATCTGGAATCAAATGTCATCTGGTTCACATCAAGTTATGCTGTAGAGGTAGCAATTTCCAAAAAACTTATTGTCAGCATTATTTTTACTGTCATATTCACATGTGAAACATTCCCATTAATCACATGTTTCATGATCTCATTACATACAGAGATTTTCAACTGGGGAAGGGAAAAAGAAGGGCTAATGCAGTTTGAGAAACTGAGAGTTTGAGAAACAATTTGAGAAAGCCCTGTGGATTTGGAAATTTATGCCAATTAAAACTTAATTAAACCTTCTTCTATGTAACTGTTTTTCACTAGTCTCAAATCATCTTGATTCAACTTTATTTACAAGGAAATTATTTTTATTTTTTCTCACTTTTCCTAGAAATCAAATTTGGTGAATTTTCCCCACACTCATTTCATTGATTACATATTTTTTTTTTTTTTTTGAAATAAAAACAAACAAACAAAAACTCATTTTAATATGGAGATAAAATGAGAGTACTAACTGGGTTTGAGTATCATTAAAAAGTGTTGTTCATCTAAAATGTATCACAGGAACATTTCCCATTACGAAATAAATGTATTTCTGAAAAGGTATATATGCCAACACTTTAAAATTGTAGTTATACTGCAGCAGCACTAATCAAACACAGACTTCAGAGCAAACTTACAGATCATCTTCTTGTAAATAAAAACTACCCCCACCCTTGAAATAATCTGTATTACTCACAAGTCCTCCAGTACAGCAAATCAAGATTAGGAGATCATTTTGTGGTTTTGTTCAGGAACTCACTATTAAATTCATGTATAAATATTAAATAAGGTCAATGACGATTTGTCTGCATTGGTACAGTAACACCTGATTACATATTGGCATTTGCTAAATTATCTTTTCTTTCCAAGAGAAAGTAGTGTATACTCTCTTTAACTTTACTTCATCTCACTGTTTTGAATTCTGAATTTTAGGCATAATTGTCCAATTTCAAATCATTATACACTCAGATTTAACTTAAGGCTTTTTATTCAGACTTATCTCAGGTCTAATCTTATTTCTGTCGCTTACTAGTTGGGGGAAGCAACTAGTTAGTGGGTATGTTATTTACTTCTTCTAAGACTTAGTTTCCCCATCTGTAAAATGTAAATATTACCTATTTGCAGTTATCTGGATTAAATGGAATAAGGTATGTAAGACATCTATGTGGTGACTGGACTGCAAGGCAGCGTCAATGCCATACCCAGAGGACCTACTTTGATGTATACCTTCTGTTCTAGAGCCCAGAAATGCAGTATCTCGATATCTTAGACCCCTCTAAGACTGGAAACTGTTAATGGCTAAACAAAAAAGTAAACTAACTAAAAACTTGACAACTTCCATTTTAAAAAATTTGCCCACGTCTTTGTGGAATGACTATTCAGTGTCAGGTACTGCATTATGCTCTAGGGATTCCACAAGGGTGAAGACAGTTTTAACTCTTAGGAAGCACAGTCTAGAGGGAATTAAACTGCAGTGTGTTATGTGCTGTTAGGGATAAGTACAGAGTGTATTTAGGGTGGCATACCTTATCCAAGCCTTTGGGTTGGGGAGGTGAGGTGTGGGGATGCCCAGAGAAGACTTGATTTCAGTGTTTATAAGAGTTATCTCAGTGATGTATTCTGGCTGTATGTTAAATAAAAAATTTCCAAAGGCACCCAGTAATCTGAGCATGTGTGAAGAGATATTAGCAGCCCATTCACTTACTTAGCTGCATTTATTGACATTATGCTTGACACAGTACTAGGGTTGGGGAACCCCACAATAAATAAAAAAACTGGTTCCTCCTTTTGGGGGTCAGGTATTTTATCGGTAATGCACACACCTTTAAATAAGTAGTTATAAAACAAGACACGCCAGACTGCAGGTCTGTCCTTGCGGTGGTGGTAACACGGTAGCAGAGTATGAGTTATGGCAGCTGGAGCCATGGCAGGACAGGCATTTAGAAAGTTTCTTACCTTCTTTGACCGAGTCTTGGTTGAAAGGAGTGCAGCCGAAACTGAAACCAAAGGAGGCATTATGCTTCCAGAAAAATCTCAAGGAAAATTTCTGCAGGCAACAGTAGTAGCTGTTGGATCGGGATCTAAAGGGAAGGGTGGAGATATTTAACCAGTTAGTGTGAAAGTTGGAGATAAAGTTCTTCTCCCAGAATATAGAGGTACCAGAGTAGTTCTAGATGATAAGGATTATTTCTTATTTAGAGATGGTGACATTCTTGGGAAGTATGTAGACTGAAATAGATCACTATTGAAATGGCATCATGTGAAGCTGCCCATTCCACTGAAGTTCTGAAATCTTCCATTATGTAGATAATTTCCATGTCTCTCTTTTATGATTAGCTAACGATAATCCAGTGTCTCTAAAATTTAGTTTCACTGTACTAATATAAATATTTTCAAATAAAAATTTGTAAATGGAAAAAAAAATGCAAGACAATCTGTACTATAATGGCAGTACATGTGAGGTGCTCAAGCCCCACCTGAATTTGTATAGCCTTATTTCTTCATTTTTGGGCCTTTCTCTCAAGCTTTCCTTGCTTAGCCTCATCTGTGTGGTCCCTGGATATTATGATACACACTTGCTTTGGAGAGGTATGATGATGGGTGGAGGCATTGGTATGGATTTAGGAACATGATGGACCCTCACACAGGAGAGAGATACAGTTTTGATTAGGAGTCCAGGATTTAAATGTATCCTAATAATCTTGATTTACACATTTTAACCTATTTGCATATATTCTTTACATGCATGCACAGCTCTTCTGTTTTTACCAATCATTAAAAAAAACAAAACACCAAAAACTAGGTAGCATTGCCCTCTATTTGAGTGCTAGCAAATTTCCAAGCAGTGTGTATATAGAGTATGCATTTCTCATTTTATTCCACAAAGCTTTTTTTTTTTTTTTTAAGTTTTTTTTTTTAAGGATTTATTTATTTACTTTATCCATTTTAACCCCCCCATTTGCTGTTTTGTGTCCATTTGCTGGGCAATTCTCTGTGTCTGTTTCCTGCCATCTCTTCTCATCTTCCTCCTCCAGTCTTCACCAGGATTCGATCCTGGAGACCTCCGATGTAGGAGAGAGGTGTTTTGCTACCTGCGCCACCTCGGTTCCTGGCTTTCAGAGCTTTCTAAGCATCTCGTCTTATCTCTCCCGTTACGTCATCATCTTGAGCCTGGCAGCCCATGCGCCTTCTATATATATATTTTTTATTTTACCGGGAGGTCCCGGGGATCAAACCCAGGTCGTTCCATATGGCAGACGTACGCCCAACGATTTGAGCCACATCCGCCCCCCTCCACAAAGCTTTGAAACAGTCCACAGTGAAACCATATGCAATAATGTTAATGTTGAAATGTAAATAAGAATAAAAAATTGTTATATAGGAAGATTAAGAAAGAGCAACGGCTGACAGGTTTTTCAGATACAAGTTTTCTAATCTTAACTGTATTATTTCAGTTAAGATTAGAAAACAAAGCATTTAAATTTTTAAAAAATAGCTTATAACAGTAGTCTGTCAGTACCATTATTCTGAGAGAGGCACTGAAAGGACGTTTTGTCTACAAACTTAGAAGTTTGCCTGCCAACTATGGGTCCAGCTTAGTATTTAGCCTCAAAGTAGCAATAATGACAGTAATTTCTGGTTTTTTATTACGTACCAGCTCTGTTTAAATCATTTTTTAATCATCAAAATAAACCTATGAGATAGGTATTATTTATAGATGAGGACACTGAGGCTCAGAGAAGTTAAGCAGTTTCCTAAAGTCACACAACTAACCAGACACTATTAACCAGATGCTATTAAGAGAAAGGATTCAACCCTGGCAGACTGGTTCCCAAACCTTTGTTCCCTCCCAGACTCCCCTGATGTGTGTTTAGATATGAATAAAGTGGAAATGTCTACATAAAACAGGTGTTTGAATTTTATTCTTCAAAGAGGTTGTCTTCAGATATGAATGAAAATGAGGTGAAGTCAAATGAAGAGCCACTCCTAAGAAAGAGTTCTCGCCGATTTGTCATCTTTCCAATACAGTACCCTGATATTTGGAAAATGTATAAACAGGCACAGGCATCCTTCTGGACAGCAGAAGAGGTAAGTGGAGTCACCTTTATTAGCATTCATATTCAATAGTGCAATGTTCATACCTTTTGTTATAGGATATTGAAAAATTTTTAAACAAGTTCAAATTATATAAGATACATTGAATAAGATAAGTTGTATAAAATGTTTGGAATTACTGAGGCTAAATACATTGTTCCCCAATGTTTTGTGTTTAAACTACTGTCTGACAGCAAATACACTACTGCAAAAATGGTACCTCATTCTACCAAATTTTTTACTTCTAAGATATTTTAGAATATTTTCTATTTTTAAAGACTTGGTTTGTCATAGCCAGAAAGACTAGTCTTTACTGATGGTTAGCAGAATAAATAAAATTGTAGCTTAGTTATATTTTGCAGCCAAAAACAAAGAGTGAAAGTCTGAGGAACCCTGCTTTCAATTGAGAAATTTTTCTAATTGTGCAGAAGGAACTGTCACTTGAGTTTGCGCGCTCAGGCAGGGAGTGTGCTCATTCCTGAGCCTGCCATCTTAATTCACAGTGCTTCTCCCAATATGGCCGTGCCTCAGCCATATCAAACTGGCCACAGTTGCCCCTAACAGATGGAGTAGTTATTGAATGCTTTCTGTTAGTGTGGCATTTTCCACCTAGGAAATGAATTGAACACAACAAATTAGAGACTACTCGAATGCTTTGGATAGAACAGTTGGTTATTCAAGTGACTCTGTAGTATAACAGAATTACATAAATGATCATTCTCTTTATTTTTGATCATGATGGGTGATATTTGCATAGCACTCTCATTCACTCTGTGTGTATGTGTATGTATCCATATATATGAGTGTATAAGCATATGTATATATAGAGATTTGTATATAAACATATATACCCATAAAGATGAATATATAAGGATATATAAAAATATATATCTAAATAGATATGTATATATGTATATGTGAATACACAGATATATGTGTATATGTGTGTGTGTCTGTCTTGACAGATTGGGATTGATTCTGAAATAGAGAGATTGATTCTTTCAGTGTAAATATATGCTATTAAGAATACAGGCTTTGGAGACAGATTGTCTAGGTACAAATCCTGGCTCTACCACTGGACTTGGGAAGGTTGCTCGCCCTTGTTTTTCTTCACTGGTAATTTAGAGTAATAGTGCCTAACTCACTGGATTGTCATGAGGATTAATGAGATGCTTAGAATATTACCTGGCACTTAGCACTGAATAAATGTAATCTGTTACTTTAAACATATAATGGGGAAAATTGAACTAGAAGTGATAGAAGGCACCATTTGTTAAAAAAATTACTCATCCTTTTAATTTTTGCAAAGCAGGGTAAAATAAGGAAATAATTGACAGATAAAAGAGTTTGCACAATGGAAAACCAACCTGATCATTTTATGTCTTTACAGAGACCATAGGTAGATGAATGTTTCTTTAAAGTGGCTGGTCATAGAAGAGTCCTCTGAAATGGTTCTTATGGTGGGGAAGAGGAAAGAAAAGAAATCAACATTCATGATTATTCAAAATGACTTAAAGGCAAAACATAATATACATAGTAACTCCTTTATCCTAGTACAAAAATAGTGCTAGAAACTATATATTTGTTCAAATATATTGAAAAGGTATAAGAATATAAATAGATATTAACAGTGGCTAGTGACAATTTATAAGGTTTTGTTTTTTCTTAAACTGTAATAGAAATTTACATTTGCAAATATTTACACTGCTTTCGGGGTGGATGTAGCTCAGTGGTTGAATGCCTGCTTCCCATGTACAAGGTCCTGGGTTCAATCCCCGGTACCTCCTTAGTTATTTGAACTGCATCATCCATCTCCATTCATTGGAATTCCATAAATACCTTTTTCTAGTTGTGCCACCGAAGGGCTGGGGCAGGGCTGTGGGCCCAGGGCGGCCGCCAGGCCCGCGACTCGGAACCCCGCGGTGGCGGCGGCCTGGCCTCCATGGCGAGGGGAAGTGGCGGGGAGCGGTGGGGTGGGGGGGCGGCGGGGGCGGTGGGTGAGGCTGGGGGCGGCCCGGGCCTGCGATCTGCCGCGTCTCTATCAGTGCAGCGTTCGCTGCAGCCTTTTACACAGGCTTTTGATCAGTATATAGAAGGGCAGGGTGGGCCTGAATACTTTCTTCCTTCCTCCCTGGTAGAGCAGAAGGGGTCCAAAACTGTGCACAATTTAACAGTCCATGAGAACTTTGCACAATCTCTATCTGGCTAGCATATGGAAAAATCATCTTTATAGTGGAATACATGACTCCTGACATAGGTGTTCTTTAAGTTATCAAAACGTTAAGCAACTCATACTTGTAAGAATGGCAGGACGTTGACTGACAGATTCTTCATAACTTTCAGGTAGAGAAGGCCCTCATGAAAATGCATAATACATATGTTACAGATGAAAACAAAAGTGATATAATGTAACCTATACTTTCACATTAAATCGGCAGGATCAGAGGCTGATAAGTCTCTTACCCAGTACTTCCCACATAGACTGAGAGCTTCTTGAGGCCACTGCTCTCTCTCCAAGGTTGAGCACAGTGCTAACATGTGGCAGGGACTCGATAAAAGGTGGATCAGTTAAGAAGGCACCAATTTTTTTTTTTTTTTAAGATTTTATTTATTTATTCATTTATCCCCCCCTTGCTGCTTGTGCTCGCCGGGTCAGCCAACCACACCGTGCGGGCAGGCCCGCCCTCACCAGGAGGCCCCGGGAACCGAACCCGGGGCCTCCCATATGGTAAACGGGAGCCCCACTGATTGAGCCACAGCCGCTTCCCAAGAAGGCACCAATTTTTGAACCTTCTATTATATTGATTTTTACCCACTTATCTTTATTATAGTATGTTATATTGTCAACGCCTTTGTTATATTGTAGTTGTATAAAGTAACAACAAAGCACAGTATTTTCAAACTGGGTCATAATGTTTGGCACACCTGACTGTCCCTAACTGTCTGTGGTTTTTAGAAAGTTCTTTGTTAGATGTAGTTAAGAGAACAAATGGAGTACACAGGTGACTTTTTCACTCATCAGTTAAAAAGGTAATTATGAGACCCGACCTCATTCAAGGCAATGGAGTAAGACTGAAAGCTTCAGGGCTCTGTCCTCTGACAGAAGTTTTAAGCAGTCAGCAAGAACTGGCAGAAATATCTTTCTCAAAGTTCTAGAAAATAGTTAAATGACTGTAGTAAAAGGATGAGCATCAAATGAAGAAAAAGGCTACTTACAAGTGGTAGAATCTTGTGATATCCTGTCTGGCCCCTCCCCTATGCCTCACTGGCTTGTCATGGAGCTTATCCATGTTCTCAGTGTAGATCCCTGGTCCTAGCTTTGGGGAGAGCAGAATAATCCTCATGCACATACTGGGAGTATGTATGTCTGGCTCAGTCTGTCTGGTGGTGGCCCAAGGAACCTGCTGTCCTAGAACTTGCCTGACATGTAGAAGGCAGCTCAGCAAGCTCTCCTATAGAATGCTGTGGGAAAGTGGTCAAGTCGTGCTGCCTGTAACAAGGAATTGTTGGCTGTAGGACAGTCAGGGCAGTGTCTATGACTGAGGACACTTTTTCCTAGAGAAAAAGGGGACATTCAGAACCACATAAATGGAGGAATTCCTAGGCCATACACAGGAATTCCTAGGACCACTTATACGTATCCAAGACAAGATACATATGTAGAAAGAATCAGGGATGCTCCTGAGCTTTGGCCTGGAACTATTCTCTAAATTCTTGGTATGGGTAAGCCTTGAAGGAGAGTGCTTGCACAGGTCAGTCTGCAAAGACTGGGAAAGGTGTTTTCTTTTTTCTTCTCTCTCTCTTTTTTTTTTTTTTTGTTAGCTCCTGGCAATCAAGGAACGCCCTGTCATCTTACTAGCTGAAAACAAGTTAAGGAACTGATGCCTCAGAGTCTAATTAAAATATCATAATGTTCAGGTTTCAGCAAAAGATTAAAAAACATACAGAGGAACAGGAAATAATGGCCCAGGCAAAGGTGATTAAAGCATTAGAAACCGTCAATGAGAGAATCAAACCTGGGACATTCCAGACAAAGACTTAAAAAAAAAAAACCAAAAAAAAAAAAAACCCAGATCCTAAATATGTTCAAAGATCTAAAGAAAAACATGAACAATGAACTAAAGAAAGTCAGGAAAACGATAGATGAACATAAAGAGTATCAGTAGAGAGATAGAAATTATGAAAAGGGACCAAACAGAGCTGAAGACCACAATAACAAATTAAAAATTCCCTAGAGGGGTTCAACAGCAGATTGGAGCTGGCAGAAAAAAGAATCAGAGAACTTGAAAATAAAACAATTGATATAATTCAGTCTGAGGAACAGAAAGAAGAAAGAATGAAGAGGACTTCCAGGAAGATGGCGGTCTAGTAAGACACGGGAATCTCTTCTCCAGAAAAATAGCTAGAGGACAAGCTGAAACAGCCCCGAAAAAGATCTTCTAGGGTTTAGGACAGCAGGTGAAGGCTGCACACCACCCAGAGGAGAGAGGGACAGAAGAGGGAAATCGCGACTACAGAACTGTGAGTTGCAAGTAGCAGCTTCTGCTGCTGCCGGTACCCTCCCCCACACTCTTCAGAATTCTCGGGCCCCTGGGCCTGAGACCACAGACAAAGGGGGCTTCAGGGATCTGCCACTCCCGGAAAGGGGAGAGAGAGGGACACAGCCTTAGGCTGACTCAGGTTTGGACCTGAAATTTGGGCTGCAGACCCTTCCACACGGTGGTTTGCCCTGGGAGCCCGGAAAGGACTGGAGAAATCCGATCCTTACAACCTCCCTCTCTTCTAGCCTGGACTAATTGTTGAGGACACCACGGGAGAGGGGAGAGAGAGCCTGGGGCTGACCCTGCTTTGGACTCCCAAGTTTGGTCTGCCCTGTCCCGAGAGCCCTTCCAGGCTGGGTGGGGCTGCGCCATTGTTTGCCTTGGAGCCTGCAAGGGGCTAAAGATATACAAACCTCCCAATCTCATCCTCTACTAACAGGGACTGATTGTTGAGGATTCAGAAGGGAGTGGAAATATTTCCTAGCTGGGAAAAGGGGGGCGCTACGAGAGAAGTCTGGAGAACTGTCTCAGAAAGTTTGAATCACAGGGCTCCTAGCCCCCAGACAGGAAGCTCTATCACATTGATCTGGTCTGTGTCACAACAAATACGCTCCGACCAGGCATTGAATTGAGAGCAGCCAACAAGCACCATCTCCTGGCAGACCAAGGAAGTACACATAAGAAAATTAATAAGTAAGAGAGTCTTTTCCTGACCTCTATAGCCTCCCTGCCCAAGGCCTTAGGAAACGACTCTACAACCAATTACTGGGTCCAGTGCCCAGTTTTGAGCAACCAGCAGAACAATCCTAAAAATCAAGGTTGAGCCAAAAATCAAAGAGCGGTGGTAACTCACAGCCTCCTGCCACTAAAACACCATAAAAGAGAAAGAGATAGAGCATCTAAGTAAAATACAAACTAACCAGATGCCTAAGCACCAACAAAAAATTATGGGCCATACTAAGAAAATAGAAGACATGGCCCAAGAAAAGGAATACAGCAAAGTCCCAGAAGAGATGCAGAATTTGAGAGAACTAATCAGTGAGGTGAGCACACATTTCCAAAATCAAATTAATGAGATAAAAGAGAATATAGTTAAAGAGATCAATGACATCAAGAAGTCATTGAACGAATGCAAAGAAGAATATGAAATCATGAACAGAAAAGTAACGGAGTTCATGGGAATGAAAGACACAATAGGTGAAGTCAAAAATACATTTGAAGCATACAACAGCAGACTTGAAATGATAGAAGAAAGAATAAGTGATACTGAAGACAGAGCAGCTAAAATTGAAGAGAGAAAAGAACAGAAAAGAATGGAAAAAATTGAGCAGGGGCTCAGAGAGTTGAATGAAAACACAACACGCAAGAACATACATGTCATCTCCTTCTCCAGAAGGAGAAGAGAAAGGAAAAGGGGCAGAAAGAGTATATGAGGAAATAATAGCTGAAAATTTCCCAATTTCCCAACTCTCACGAAAGAAATGAACTTTCATGTCCAAGAAGCACACCGTACCCCAATAAGAATAAATCCAAATAGACCTACGCCAAGACACATATTATTCAGAATGTCAAATGTAAAAGATAAAGAGAAAATTCTCAGAGCAGCAAGAGAGAAGTAAACGATCACGTACAAAGGACGTCCAGTAAGGCTTTGTGCAGATTTCTCTTCAGAAACCATGGAGGCGAGAAGACAGTGGCATGATACAATTAGGAAACTGAAAGAGAAAAACTGCCAGCCGAGAATTCTTTACCCAGCAAAACTGTCCTTTAAATATGAAGGTGAATATAAAGTATTCACAAACAAACAGAAACTAAGAGAGTTTGCAAAAAAGAATCCACCTTTGCAGGAAATATTAAAGGAAGCCTTAGAACCTGAAAGAAAAAGACAGGAGAGAGGCTTGGAGGAGAGTATAGAAGAAAGAAAAGCAGAAAGGATAACCAA
Organism: Tolypeutes matacus; assembly: GCA_026826555.1. Taxonomy (NCBI): domain Eukaryota; kingdom Metazoa; phylum Chordata; class Mammalia; order Cingulata; family Chlamyphoridae; genus Tolypeutes; species Tolypeutes matacus. The sequence continues at coordinate 49,854,694 of JAKSZT010054487.1, read as the reverse complement.
AAGAGTAAAAAGAAAGACAAAAATAAGATGACATATGAAAACCAAAGAATAAAATGGAGGAAATAAATAGTGCATTTTCAGTAATATCATTGAATGTGAATGGATTAAATTCCCCAATCAAAAGTTACAGGCTGACAGAATGGATAAAAAAACAGCCATCCATATGCTGCTTACAAGAAACTCACCTCAGACACAAGGATACACGCCGGCTGAAAGTAAAAGGTTGGGAAAAGATACTCCATGCGAATAGTAAACAGAAAAGAGCAGGGGTAGCTATATTAATATCAGACAAAACAGACTTCAAATGCAAAAAAGTGATAAGAGATGCGGAAGGCCATTATATATTAGTAAAAGGGACGATCCTCCAGGAAGATATAACAGTCATAAATATCTACGCACCTAACCAGGGTGCCCCAAAATATATGAGACAAACTCTGGCAAAACTGAAGGGAGAAATAGACATTTCTACAGTAATCGTTGGGGACTTCAACACCCCTCTCACATCATTAGATAGAACAACTAGACAGAAGATCAACAAGGAAACAGAGAACTTGAACAATATGATAAATAAGTTAGACCTAATAGACATATACAGAACACTGCATCCAAACTCAGCGGGTTATACATTCTTCTCAAGTGCCCATGGATCTTTCTCCAGAATAAACCACATGTTAGGTCACAATACAGCTCTCAATAAATATAAAAAGATTGAAATTATACAAAGCACCTTCTCAGATCATAATGGAATGAAACTAGAAATCAATAACAGACAGGAAAAAAGGAAATTTGCAAATGTGTGGAGACTGAACAACACACTCCTAAATATTCAGTGGGTCAAAGAAGAAATTGCAAGTGAAATCAGTAAATATATTGAGACAAATGAAAATGAGAACACAACATATCAAAACTTATGGGATACAGCAAAGGCAGTCTTGAGAGGGAAATTTATAGCCCTAAATGCCTATATTAAGAAACAAGAAAGAGCTAAACTCAAAGATTTAACTGAACAACTTGAGAAACTAGAGAAAGAACAGCAAACCAATCCCAAAACAAAAAGAAGGAAAGAAATAATAAAGATTAGAGCGGAAATAAATGAAAATGAGAACAAAAAAGCAATAGAGAAAATCAACAAAACCAAAAGCTGGTTCTTTGAGAAGATCAATAAAATTGACAAACCCCTCGCTAGACTAACAAAGAAAAAAAGAGAGAAGATGCAAATAAATACAATCAGAAATGAAAGGGGGAAAATTACAAATGACCTCACAGAAATAAAAAGAATCATAAGAGGATATTATGAGAAACTATATGTCAACAAACTAGACAACCTGGATGAAATGGGCAAATTTCTAGAAACTCATAACCAACCTACACTGACACAACAAGAAATACAAAAACTTAACAAACCAGTCACAATTAAGGAGATTGAATCCGTCATCAAAAATCTCCCAGCAAAGAAAAGTCCAGGACCAGATGGCTTCACAGGTGAGTTCTACCAAGCATTTCTAAAAGAATTAACACCAATCCTGTTTAAACTCTTCCAAAAAATTGAAGAGGAGGGAAAATTACCCAACACATTTTATGAAGCCAACATCACCCTAATACCAAAGCCAGATAAAGATTCCACAAGAAAAGAAAATTACAGACCAATCTCTAATGAACATAGATGCAAAAATTCTCAACAAAATACTTGCAAATCGAATCCAACAGCCTATCAAAAGACTTATACATCGTGACCAAGTAGGATTTATTCCTGGTATGCAAGGCTGGTTCAACATAAGAAAATCAATCAATGTAATACACCACATTAACAAGTTGAAGGAAAAAAAACACATGATCATCTCAATAGATGTAGAAAAGGCATTCGACAAAATCCAACATCCTTTTTTGATAAAAATACTTCAAAAGATAGGAATAAAAGGAAAATTCCTCAATATGATAAAAGGCATATATGAAAAACCCACAGCCAACATCATACTCAATGGGGAAAGGTTGAAAGCTTTCCCCCTAAGATCAGGAACAAGACAAGGATGCCCACTGTCACCATTGTTATTCAACATTGTACTAGAAGTTCTAGCCAGGGCAATTAGACAAGACAAAAAAATTAAAGGTGTCCAAATAGGAAAAGAGGAAGTAAAACTCTCACTGTTTGCAGAGACATGATCCTGTATTGAGAAAATCCTGAAGTATCCACAACAAAGCTACTTGAACTAATAAATGAGTTCAGCAAAGTGGCAGGATATAAGATCAACACACAAAAATCAGTAATGTTTTTGTACACTAGTACTGAACAATCTGAGGAGGAAATTAGGAAGAAAATTCCATTTTCAATAGCAACAAAAAGACTCAAATACCTAGGAGTTAATTTAACCAAGGAAGTACAGGACCTATATGCAGAAAACTACAAAACAATGCTAAAAGAAATTTAAAAAGACCTAAACCAATGGAAAGACATTCCATGTTCATGGATTGGAAGAATAAATATCGTGAAGATGTCAATCTTGCCCAAACTGATTTATAGATTCAATGCAATACCAATCAAAATCCCAAAAGCTTACTTTGCAGAATTAGAGAAGGCAATTACCAAATTCATCTGGAAGGGTAAGTGCACCCGAATAGCCAAAAGTATTCTAAAAGAGAAGAGCAATGTGGGGGGAATTTCAATGCCTGACCTTGAAGATAGACATATCGATCAGTGGAATAGAATTGAGAATCCAGAAATAAACCCTCACCTATACAGTCAACTGGTTTTTGACAAACCTACCAAGCCCACGCTGATGGGAAAAAACAGTCTCTTCAACAAATGGTGTTGGGAGAACTGGATATCTATAACCAAAAGAATGAAAGAGGACCCCTATCTCACCCCCTATACAAGAATCAACTCAAAATGGATAAAAGATCTAAATATAAAAGCCAGGACCATAAAACTACTAGAAGAAAATGTAGGGAAACATCTTCAAGACCTTGTAGTAGGTGGTGTTTTCTTGGGCTTCACACCCAAAGCACGTGCAACCAAAGAAAAAGTAGATAAATGGGACCTCCTCAAAATTAAACACTTTTGCACCTCACAGGACTTTGTCAGAAGGGTGAAAAGGCAGCGAACTCAATGGGAAAAAATATTTGGAAATCACGTATCTGATAAGGGTTTAATATCCAGGATATATAAAGAGATGTTATAACTCAACAGTAAAAATACAAATGATCCAATTAAAAAATGGGCCAAAGACTTGAATAGACATTTCTCCGAAGAAGAAATACAAATGGCAAAAAAAAACACATGAAGAAATGCTCAACATCACTCATGATTAGGGAACTGCAAATCAAAACTACAATGAGATATCATTTCACACCTATCAGAATCGCCACTATTAAAAAGACAGAGAACTACAAGTGTTGGAGAGGATGTGGAGAGATAGGAACACTTCTTCACTGTTGGTGGGAATGCAGGAGGGTACAACCACTATGGAGGACTGTTTGGCATTTCCTAAAGAAGTTGAATATAGACTTGCCACGTGACCCTGCAATACCACTACTGGGTATATACCCAGAAGAACTGAGAGCATTGACACGAACAGACATCTGCACACCGATGTTCATAGCCACATTATTCATCATTGCCAAAAGTTGGAAACAACCCAGGTGGCCATCAACAGATGAATGGATAAACAAACTGTGGTCTATTCACACGATGAAATATTATGCAGCTGTAAGAAGAAATGAAGTCATAAAGCATATGGCAACATGGATGAACCTGGAGGACGTTATGTTGAGTGAAGCAAGCCAGACACAAAAGGACAAATACTGTATGAATGCATTGCTATGAACCAAATATATTGTGTAATATATTGTTTGATTCACACACACAAAGAAACAAAAAAACAAAAAACAAAACAACAAAAAAATTTACATGTATCCATTACATTTAATTGAGAAATGTATATATTTATTCATCTGTGTTTACTTTTTAGTTTTTAATTGCTTATGTTTTCAATTATTAAATGTACAAAATAAAGTTAAAAAAAAAAAAAAGAATGAAGTAAAGTGAGCAGAGCCTGAGGAACCTGTGGGATACCATCAAGCATACCATTATATGTATTGTGGGAATCTCAGAAGGAGAAGAAAGAAAGGGGCAGAAAGAATATTCAAAGAAACAATGGCTGAAAACTTCCCAAATTTAAAGAAATACATGAATGTACACATTCAAGACACTCAACTCCCAACAGGATAAACCAAAATAGACCCATACTGCAGCATAATATAATCAAACTGTTGAATACCAGAGATAGGGAATTCTGAAATCTGCAAGAGAGAAGCAATGTGTCATATGCAAGGGAGTCTCAATACGATTTACTGCCATTTTCTCATTGGAAACCATGGAGGCAAGAAGGCAATGGAATGACATATTTGAAGTAGTAAAATAAAAAAAAAATGCCAATCAAGAATTCTATATCTGGCAATACTTTTTCAAAAATGAGGGAGAGATTAAGGCGTTCCCTGATAAGCAAAAGCTGAGGGAGTTTTTCACTACTAGACCGACCTCACAGTGCATGCTAAAGGGAGTTCTGTAGGTTGAAAGGAAAGGACGATAGACAATAGATCAAAGCCACACAAAGTAAAAAAGATCTCTGGTGAGGGTAATGACATGGGTAAATATAAACAGCCAGTGCTATTGTAATTTTAATTTGTAACTCCACTTTTCACTTCCTACAGGATCTAAAAGGCAAATGCATAAAATGTAATGATAAATCAGTGGTTTTGGACTCATAATGTATATGGCAGTTTGATATTATTTATCAATTCCAAAAAGAGATATTGATTATGTTTGTAAACTGGTCTGTTCTTCTGGGCACGATACCCTTTTATTGGATTAGATTCAACTGAGATGTCTTTGATTAAATTATATTAAGGTTAGGACTTTGATTTGACCACATCTTTAGGACATGCAGAGTTGAGTCCCCACCTGCTTGGTGGGCTGATAAAACAGACTCTCACACGGGAGTAGATACACAGATAATATACATAGAAGAACACAGAAAAAGACATGAAAGAGGAAGAGAGACAGCTCATTATACAAGGCAGAGGTCCCGGGAAGAGAAATGAGCCTGATAGCCTACAGCTGCAACTGAGCCAGTAAAGAAACAAGCCCTGAGGTGAGAGAGAAGCCTTATGCCAGCCTATAGTTGAGATCAGAAGAAGCTGGGACCACAGAGCCTTAAGAGGAAGAAGGAAGACTGAACCCTTGCAGGCATTGCCCGCCATCTTGCTTCAACACATAGTCAATGACTTTGGGTGAGAAAGTACCTTTTATGGTACCTTGAGTTGGACTCTTTAGGGCCTTGTGACTAAGTTTCTACCCCAAATAAATAAGCTTTATAAAAGTCAACAGATACCTGGTACTTTGCATCAGCATCCCTTTGGCTGACTAAATCAATGTATAAACATGTAATTTGTGACAAGAACTACATAAAGGCAGGGGGATGGAGGGTATAGCAACATCATTTGTATGTACTATTGAAGTTAAGTTGGTGTCAAATAAATTGAGATTGTTATAGATTTAAAGTGTTACATTTAAGCCACATGGAAACTACAAAGAAAATATGGAAAGTATGCAAGCTCATAGAAGCAGAAATTAGAGTACAAATTGCCAAGGATGGGGGGCAGGGGGGACAGTTCATGCGTAATGGGTGTAGGGTTTCTGTTTGGGGAGATGGGAATGTTTTAGTAATGGAAAGTGATGAGAGTAGTATAATATTGTTAATGCAATTAATCCTATTGAGTGGTATGCTTGGGAGTGGTTGAGATGGGAAAGTTTTTTTTTTTTAAAGATTTTATTTATTTATTCATTTATCCCCCCCCCCCTTGCTGCCCGCGCTCGCCGGGTCAGCCAACCACGCTGTGAGGGCGGGCCTGCCCTCACCAGGAGGCCCCGGAAACCGAACCCGGGGCCTCCCATATGGTAAACGGGAGCCCCACTGATTGAGCCACAGCCGCTTCCCAGAGATGGGAAAGTTTTTGTACATATGCTGCCACAATTAAAAAAAAAGAAAAAGCAACTCAAGAGACAATGACAATTAAGTACAATGCATGATCCTGGATGGGATATATCAAGGGAGGAGAAAAGGCTCAAAGGGACATTATTGGGACTATGAAAAAATTGGAATATAGGCTGTCAGCTTTAAGAAGTGTTAAATTTCTTGAAGTTGATAACCACTTAAGGTGGTTACATAAACGAACAGCCTTGTTCTTATGAAATGCAATGGCACTATTTAGTGTTCAAAGAACATGATGTATACAACTGTATTAGTCACCCAAAAGAGGTACTGATGCAAAGTACCAGAACTCTGTTGGATTTCATAAAGGGTATTTATTTGGGGTAAAGGCTTACCGTCAGAAGCCCATAAAGAGTAAGTTATTTCTCTCACCAAAGTCTGTTGCCACGTGTTGGAGCAAGATGGCTGCTGGTCTCTGTGAGGGTTCAGCCTTCCTCTTCCTCTTAAGGCTCCATGGTCCCAGCTTCTTCCAATCTCAGCTGTAGACTGGCATAAGGTTCATCTCTCACTCCGGGGGCCTCTGCCATGTTTAATGAGCTGTCTCTCTTCCTCTGTGTTGTTCTCCTCTGTGTCTACTTCTGTATGAGAGTCTGTTTTATCAGCCCAAGGGGGCTAGGACTCAAAGCTGAGTCATACTCTAATGATGTGGTTGAATCAAAGCCCTAATCTTAACATAATTTAATCAGGCGTCTCAGCTGAATCTGATACAATCAAAGGGTATCACACCCAGAGAAACAGACCAGTTTACAAACATAATATCTTTTTTTGGAATTCATAAATAATAACTACCACAACAGCTTATATGCAAGAGTTCAGAAAATGGATTGATAGATGGTAAATGGGTAGAATTTTATGATAAATGTAGCAAAAATGTTAAAATTGATGGATATGGGTATCTGGGAAATGAGGTGGGGTAAGGGTGTGTTGGAATTCTCTGTATGGAGTTTGTATTTTTGTAACTGTCCTGTAAATTTGAAAGTATTTCAAAATAAAAGTTTAAAAAAATTACTTGTGACATTTGGGTTTCTTGAAATTCGTGTGGAAATTATTTGCATATTGGCCAATGACATATGTGTTGTTCTGTGACTGTGAAGCACTGTTTCTTGAAAGTTAAAACATATAGTGTCGGGAAGCGGCTGTGGCTCAATTCTGTGGGCTTCCATTTACCATATGGGAGGCCCTGGGTTCGATTCCCGGGGCCTCCTGGTAAAGGTAAGCCGGCCCGTGCGGTGCGGTGAGCTGACGCAGCGAGATGACACAAGAAAGGGAGACAAGCAGACACAGAAAAACACAAAGCAAATGGACACAGTGAGCACAAGCAGCAAGAGGGGGATAAATAAATAAATCTTAAAATATATATATATATATATGGTGGTAAATATTTTGTAGACAGCCTGTAGAAATATTCAAATACATATTTTGAAGGGAAGTCAGAAATTTAGTTACAAATATCTTTATTTAAATTTCTTGTTATAATTTAATCAACTTTAGACTCCATTGTTTTATCAGTGATTTTGCTTAGTTCCTAAATATGGCTGATCATCAGAACCCTAATTCAGAAGGCAAAAGGTTTGGGGTCTAAGGATTTTTTGTAAGCCACCAGGAAATTCTGATAATCAATATTTAGATAGTGAAATTGAGAATTTGTTCAAATGAGATAAAGCTGAGCAGGAAGGTTTATGTTTCAGTTGATAGGAATACAATTCTAATTGACATTCAAAAACTAAAGTGCTTAGAAGTGAGAAGAGTGGATTCCTGGACAGATTCCCTAAGTATGAAATGGGAAATGACTAATATAAATAAAATTTATAAGACCTTTAAAAGCTGAGCAAACAAAGAGGTAAAGTATAATATTTAAGAGCAAGCATATTATAATATTAAAATGTAATATCAGAAGTATAATACATAAGAGCCAGGAAGATGTTCTTCAATTAAATTTGAGTTGAGCTCTTAATAGAGAAGAACCTGATTTTTAGCTCCATATTTTAAGATATGTACAAATATTCCCCCTCCTCTTCATTGAATCCCCAACACTTAGCACAGTGTCTAGCATATTGTAGGTGCTCAGTAAACATTTAAAGAATATATTAATGGGAAAAGGATTTGACAAAACAGCACTAAAATGATTAACAGATGGAATATTGGTTGTTTTTTTAAAGGTCAGAGATTGAGACTTTTTTTTTAGAATAAATAAAAGGAGGTCAAAGGACAATTACATATTTCAAATGTTTTACAAGGTTATTGTGAAACATTCTTAAAAATCTTCTTGAGGAAAATGATATCTACAAGGTACATGTAAAGACTTTTTTTTTTTTCCCAGGGTGTACCAGGGATTGAACCTGGGACCTCATACATGGGAAGCAAATGCGCAACCACTGAACTACACCCACTCCCCAAGACAATTTTTAAATTGTAGATTCTGCCAATCTCTAGAATGCATCTCACTCTTAATTCCAAGGAACTAATTCTAGTAAACATTTTCAAAAAATATTTCTAGTCCCAGAGTAAGGCATACCTTTAAATTGCTTTAAAATCCATATTATTACCTGCCTAACTTTACTTCTAGGTATAAAAGTAGATTAGCTGGCAGTAAAGTAGCAGCTGCAATCTATTAATACAGGTACCTATTATCTGTCTAAAACTATGCTAAATATTACATAAAATGCTAAAGCAATAGCTGTCCAAAGTTATTAGTTTATTCACTTTAGTTCCTTCTTGGCCAGGTTTTACTCTCTCCACCCTCCACCTACCCTCCCCCCCAATCACCTTTCATTTGCTCCACTGCCCCTAGATTATGTTAATTAAAAAATTTTAAAGTACACCGGCCAGCCTGTTTCTCAATTAGCCAGAAAATCAGATTCCTTTATAATGTTTTGTTTTGTTTCTTTGCAATATAAACATTTTTCCTTTTTCACATTTTACTGATAATAGGATTTCCCCACTTAACTTTGGGGTGAAAGTTCTCCAACTTTGGGAAGAATTTAACACTGTTAAAATTTCTGAAAATCTTTCAATTTCAGGTTGACTTATCAAAGGATCTTCCTCACTGGAACAAGCTTAAATCAGAGGAGAAGTATTTTATCTCTCATATCTTAGCCTTTTTTGCAGCCAGTGACGGAATTGTAAATGAAAACTTGGTAAGATTTTGTTTTATTTTAGTATGGTTCCCATTCAGCAGTTTAAGTGATGATGATGGTGTAAGATTAGATTGAGCCTAAAAAAAGATGGCCAATAATTAAGTAGATGATGCTTAACTCTTGAAAATGTTTTTCTGATGAATGTCAGAAGAAAAGATATATTTCTGTCATTTGGCTAGTAAAATGCCATCAAGTCAAGTGTAAATTGTGTGCATCAAAACTACTAGCATGTATAAACTATACATAAGCTTGATTTTTACACTTAGATTTTTAAAATTATTTATTTTTAAACAAATCTATTTTATTTTTTTAAACAAATCAATTTTATTGATACATATTAATAAAGCATATAATTCATCTGAAATGTACAATTGGTGGTATTTGTTATAATCGTATAGTTGTACATTCATCACTTCAATCATTAGGACATTTTCATTATTTCAATAATAATGAAAAACAGACAAACCAGAAAATTCTTCACTTCTTAATCTCTCTATGCTTCCCCTGTTGTACATAGCTGCTATTTCTGGCTATTCTTGCACATTTATTTATTTGTGTTTAATCAATAGTTTTTAGTATAATCACAATGTTGTGCATTCATCACCACAAAACATTTTAGAACAATTTCATTACTCCAAAAAGAGAAACTCCATACCCTTAGCAGGTACCTCTTAATCCCTCTATCCTTCCCCAGTCTTATATAACCACTAATCTAATTTCATCTTTATGAATTGATTTATATTTACATTTTATATAAATGGAATCATACAATGTGTAGTACTTTGTGTCTGGTTTCTTTCACTTAGCATAATTTTTGTTTGATATTAAGATCTTATAGTATTAACATACATTTGTTTAGTTTCAAAGAAAAGCAGTCATATATGCAATTTTACCTATATCCATATTTCACATGTGGTTTTACTATGCTATACAGACCCATGTTACAATTTTTAGCTTTCCTTTTAGCAATATACATTACTTACACTTTCCCGTTAAGCCACTGTCATAACCACATAATAGTACTGCTAGTTACAAACATTATATTGTGCTTTCATCTTTTCTATTCATTTCCAAAGATAACACACATCCTTTTTACCAGTTCTGCACAGTTAACCCTCAGTTTTCCATTCTCTAACTTCCTTCTATTTTCTGGTGACCTATATTCAAGTTAATAACTCCAAGAAATTACACAATATATTTAGTTCATAGTAGCGCAGTCATACAGTATTTGTCCTTTTTTGTGTGGCTTGCTTCACTCAAAATAATGTCCTCCAGGTTCATCCATGTCGTCATATGCTTTATGACTTCATTTCTTCTTACTGCTGTGTAATATTCCATCGTGTGTATACACCTTTATCCATTCATCGGTTGATTGACACCTGGGTTGTTTCTATCTTTTGGCAATTGTGAATAATGCTGCTATGAACATCAGTGTGCAGATGTCTGTTCGTGTCACTGCTCTTAGTTTTTCTGGATATATAACACAGTAATGGTATTGCTGGGTCACATGGCAAATCTATATTCAACTTCTTTAGGAACTGCCAGTCTTCCACAGTGGCTGTACAATTCTGCATTCCCACCAATAGTGAATAAGTGTTCCTATCTCTCCACGTCCTCTCTAACTCTTATAGTTCTCTGTCTTTTTAATAGTGGTTGTTCTAATAGGTGTGAAATGATATCTCATTGTAGCTTTGATTTTCATTCCTTAATCTCTAGTGACATTGAACATTTTTTTCATGTGTTTTTTTGCTATTTGTATTTCTTCTTTGGACAAATATCTATTCAAGTCTTTTGCCCATTTTTTAATTGGGTCATTTGTCTTTTTATTGTTGAGTTGTATGATCTCTATATATCATGGATATTAAACCCTTACTGGATATGTGATTTCCAAAAATTTTCTCCCATTGAGTAGGCTACCTTTTTACTCTTTTGACAAAGTCCTTTGAGGTGCAAAAGTGCTTAATTTTGAGGAGGTTTTATTTTTCTATTTTTTCTTTTGTTGCTTGTGCTTTGGGTGTAAGGTCCTAGAAATCACCACCTACCACAGGGTCTTTAAGATGTTTCCCTACATTTTCTTCTAGTAGTTTTATGGTCCTGGCTTTTATATTTAAAATTTTCATCCATTTTGAGTTGATTCTTGTATAGGGAGTGAGATAGGTGTCCTCTTTCATTCTTTTAGTTATGGATATCCAGTTCTCCCAGCACCATTTGTTGAAGAGACTGCTTTGTCCTAAAACCATTTGGCCATACAGATAATGGTTTATTTCTGGACTCTCAATTCTGTTCTACCGATTGATGTGTCTATCTTTTTGTCAATACCATGCTGTATAACCACTGTAGCTTTGTAATATGTTTCAAGGTCAGGCAGTGAAATCCCTCCCATATCACTCTTCTTTTTTAGAATGCTTTTGGCTATTTGGGTACATTTTTCCTTCCAAATGTATTTGGTAATTACCTTTTCTATTTCTGTAAAGTAGGCTGTTGGAATTTTGGTCGGTATTGAATTGAATCTATAAATCAGTTTGGGTAGGTTTGACATCTTCACGATATTTAGTCTTCCAGTCCATGAACACGGAATGTCTTTCCATTTGTTTAGGTTTTCTTTGATCTTTTAGCACTGTTTTGTAGTTTTCTACATATAGGCCCTGTACTTCTTTGGATAAATTGATTCCTAGGTATTTGAGTCTTTTTGTTGCTATTGTAAATGAATTTTACCCCCTGATTTCCTCCTCAGATTGTTCAGTACTAGTATACAGAAACATTACTGATTTTTGCATATTAATCTTGTATCCTGCCACTTTACTGACCTCATTTATTAGCTCAAGTAGCTTTGTTGTAGATATTTCAGAATTTTCTAAATATAGGATCATGTCATCCAAGAATAGTGAAAGTTTTAGTTCCTCTTATCCTATTTGGATGCCTTTTATTTATTTTTTTAATCCTTGTCTGATTGCTCTAACTAGAACTTCTAGCACAATGTTGAGTAACAGTGGTGGTGCTGATGCAAAGGGGTGCTGGTGCAAAGTACCAGAAATCTGTTGGTTTTTATAAAGGGTATTTATTTGGGATAGAGCTTACAGTCACAAGCCCATTAAGAGTAAGTTACTTCTCTCACCGAAGTCTGTTGCCACGTGTTGTGGAGAAAGATGGCTGCGGGCCTCTGCGAGGTTTCAGCCTTCCTCTTCCTCTTAATGCTCCATGGTCCCAGCTTCTTCTTATCTCAGCTGTAGGCTGGCATAAGGCTCATCTCTTCCTGGGGCTCATCTGTTTCGGGCTCAACTGCTCTGCTCTCTCCACAAGGCCAGCTGTAAACCTATCAGGTGAATGGCTCGGCTCTATCTCACTTGCTCCAGTGTCAAAAAACTAAGCTCTGTTCTCTGCCCTATGGTTTTCTGTGTGAGTCCCACCCACCAAAGGGGTGGAGACTCAATGTCCTATTGACTTGGCTGAATCAAAGCCCTAATCTTAATTTAATCAAGTAAAAGTGAAATTTCTGAATTTAATAGAATCAAAGGGTATCATGCCCAGAGGAACAGACCAGTTTACAAAAATAGTATTTCTTTTTGGAATTCATCAATATTATCAAACTGCCACAAATTGTGACAGTGGCCATCCTTGTCTTGTTCCTGATCTTACAGGAAAAGCTTTCAACCTTTCCCCATTGAGTATGATGTTGGCTGTGGGCTTTTCTTATATGCCCTTTATCATATTGATGATTTTCCTTCTATTCCTATATTTCAGTGTTTTTATCAAGAAAGGATGATGGATTTTATTGAATTCCTTTTCTGCATCGATCAAGATGACCATGTGGCTTTTTCCTTCAATTTGTTAATGGTGGTGTATTACATTAATTGATTTTCTTAGGTTGAACCACCCTTGCATAACAGGAATAAATCCCACTTGCGCATGGTATATAAACTTTTGATATGCTATTGTATTCGATTTGAAAGTATTTTGATGAGAATTTTTGTATCTATGATCATTAGAGATATTGGTCTGTAATTTTCTTTTCTTCTAGTGTCTTTATCTGGTTTTGGTATTAGGGTGATGTTGGCTTCATAAAATATGTTGGGTAATTTTCCCTCCTCTTCAGCTTTTTTGGAAGAGTTTAAACAGGATTGGTGTTATTCTTCTCAAAATGCTTGGCAGAATTCACCTGTGAAGCCATTTGGTCCTGGACTTTTCTTTGTTGGGAGACCTTTGATGACTGACTGAATCTCTTTATTTTTTTTTTTTTTTTTTTTTTTTTT
>JAKSZT010054487.1:49803800-49841160 GCA_026826555.1 Tolypeutes matacus | reverse complement strand
TTTTATTTATTTTTTTATTATGGGTAAAAATCAAAATTCTCACAATACATACAAACATTTGCAAAATGATATGTAAATATATATGCATATATGTGTATTTGCTTACAAAAATGTTATTTATATATATATATATACATATATTTTAAGAGGTGCTTAGATTACCTAAAATATTACACGGAACCTACTGGGATTCCCATGTTGCCCACCTCCCACACCTCCCACCACATCCAACACAAACATCTCCCACAGTGTGGCCCACCAACCTCAATGAACTTACATATCCTGGAGCCTTGCCACCAACCATAGACCACAGTTTACACTGTAGACCACACTCTCTCCCACTCAGTTATGAGTGGTGTGTGCTGATTTAAAATGGCCTGCATCCATTGCCACAACAGTACTCAGGACAACCTCCAACTCCCAAAGAAGCCCCTGTATTTCAACTGCTCATCCCCTCCCTACCCAAAAACTGTCAAGTGGCCACTGGCTCCACCTCATTGTTATAATTTCTTGCATTGCTAGAATCACCATATGTGAGCAAGAGAATACCATCAAGTCCACTCTAGTCCATAGTTCTTCCCCCAATCCAGAGGCGACTGGGATGGTGATGTCCACTCCAACTCCAAGTGAGAGAGGGCTTATATCCCATGGATATGGTGGGTGGGATGATCCTGCCTGCAGATGTAGGCCCTCTCCATTCCCTGGGATGGCCATTTCCCATCGTTGTCTCCTCACCAGGTGACTTGGATGAGTCCATTGAGCTGTAGGGTAGGAGTTGCAGCTCCACCTAGATTTCATGCACACCTGGCACATAGGTAGGCGGGAGGCTCCAGTCTCTGGAAGTATACCTAAGAAACTCCAGCATCACATGTAGGTTTGAATAGAAGGGACTGGTGAACCATGTGCAGAGAGGACTTATTTGAGTCTAATTCTGTCACTCTCAGGAGCACAGATTCCAAAATAGAACCCACTGATAAGGCATCAGTCTCTGGGGCTATTGAATCTCTTTAAATGTGATTGGTTTGTTATGTTCTTGTATTTCTTATAGCATCAGTGTAGGTTGTTTTTTTTTGCATTTATAGGAATTTGTCCATTTCATCTAGGTTGTCTAGTTTGTTGGCATATAGTTTGTCATAATATCCTCTTATGATCCTTTTTAATTTCTGTTGGATCAGACATAACTTTCCCTCTTTCATTTCTGATTTTATTTATTTGCATCTTCTCTCTTTTTTCCTTTGTTAGTGTAGCTAGGGGGTTGTGAATTTTATTGATCTTCTCAAAGAACTAGCTTTTGGTTTTGTTGATTTTCTGTATTGTTTTTTTTTTTGTTGTTGTTGTTGTTAATTTCATTTATTTCTGCTGTAATTGCTGTAATCATTATTTATTTCCTTCTCTTTGCTTTAGGAATGGTTTGCTGTTCTTTTTCTAGTTTCTCCAGTTGTTCAGTTAGATCTTTGATTTTAGCTCTTTCTTCTTTTTTAATATAGGCACTTAGGGTTATAAATTTCCCTCTCATCACTGCCTTCACTGTATCCCATAAGTTTTGATAAGTTGTGTTCTCATTTTAATTCATCTCAATATATTTATTAATTTCACTTACAATTTCTTCTTTGACCCACTGATTATTTAGGAGTATTTGTTCAGCCTCCACACATTTGCAAATTTCCCTCTTTCCCATCTACTATTGATTTACAGTTTTATTCCATTTTGATCTGAGAAGGTGCTTCATTTGATTTCAGTCTTTTTATATTTATTGAGACTTGCCTAGTGATCTAACATGTGGACTATTCCAGAGAAAGATCCATGAGCACTTGAGAAGAATGTATAATTCGCTGAATTTGGTTGCAACATTCTGTACATGTCTGTTAAGTCTAGTTAACTTATATTGCTCAAGTTCTCTGTTTCCTTGCTGATCTTCTGTCTAGTGTTCTGTCTAATGATGCGAGTGGTGTGTTGAAATTTCCAAATATTATTGTAGAGATGTCTGTTTCTCCCTTCAGTTTTGCCAGAGTTTGCCTCATGTATTTTGGGGCACCCTGGTTAGGTGCATAGATATTTATGACTTATTTCTTCCTGATGGATTGTCACTTTTATTAATAATGACCTTCTGTATCTCTCATAACTTTTTTGTATTTAAAGTCTGTTTTATCCTATATTTTTATAGCTATCCCTGCTCTTTTTTGGTTACTATTTGCATGGAGTATCTTTTTCCAACCTTTCACTTTCAGCCAGTTTGTATCCCTAGGTCTAAGGTGAGTCTGTTGTAGGCAGCATATGGATGGCTTATGTTATTTTATCCATTCTGTCAGCCTATATCTTTTGATTGGGGAATATATTTCATTCACATTCAATGATATTACTGTAAATGCATTATTTACTTTTGCCTTTTTAATTTTTGGTTTTCATATATCATATTTTATTTTTGTCTGTCTTTTTATTCTTTTGGTTATCCTTTCTGCTATTCTTGTCTTCTGTACTGTCTTCCATGTCTCTTTCTCCTGTCTTTTTCTTTCAAGCTGTAAAGTTCCTTTTTTTTTTTTTTTTTAAGATTTATTTATTTACTTTTTTTTCTTTTAATCCATTTTAACGCCCCCCTCCCCCATTTTTGCTGTTTTTGTGTCCATTCGTTGGGCAATTCTCTGTGTCTGTTTCCTGCCCTCTCCTCTCATCCTTCTCCTCCTGTCTTTCACCAGGATTCGATCCTGGGAACCTCCGATATGAGGGAGAGGCATCCTACCTCCTGCGCCACCTTAGTTCCTGGTTTTTTCAGCACATCTAGTCTTGGCTCTCCCCTGCATCTCTCCTGTTACATCATCATCTTGCTCCGTGGTTCAGTAAGGCTTGGGGGCTCACCCACTCACAGGGTCTGACGGTGTGCCCACGCACCTTCTATATTTTTCTTTATTTTTTACTGGGAGGTCCCAGGGATCGAACCCAGGTCCCTTCATATGGGAAATGGATGCCCAACCATTTAAGCCACATCCTCCCCCTGTAAGCATCCTTTTACTATTTCTTGGAAAGGTGGATTCTTTTTTATGAACTTTCTTAGTTTCTCTTTGTGAATATTTTAAACTCACCTTCATTATTTGAAGGGCAGTTTTGCTGGATAAACAATTCTTGGCTGGCAGTTTTTTTCTTTCAGTATCCTGATTGTATCATACCACTGTCTTCTTGCTTCCATGGTTTCTGGTGAAAAAACTGCACTAAGTCTTACTGGGCATCTCTTGTATGTGATGGTTTGCTTTTCCCTTGCTGCTCTCAGAATTTTCTCTTTATCTTTGACGTTTGACATTCTGAGTAGTAATGTGTCTTGGAGTAGGTCTATTTGGATTTATTCTGATTGGGGTATGCTTCACTCTTGGACATGTAAGTTTATTTCTATCAAGAGAGTTGAGAAATTTTCAGTCATTATTTCCTGAAATACTCTCTCTGCCCTTTTTCCCTTTTCTTCTCCTTCTGGAACTCCCACGACATGTCTGTTGTTGTGTTATCATTCAACTCCCTAAGCCCCTGCTCAATTTTTTCCATTCTTTTCTTTCTCTGTTCTTTTTTCTCTTCAATTTCAGCTGTTCTGTCTTCTGTATCACTTTTTCTTTCTTCTTTAGAGTCTGCTGTTGTATGCCTCTAATGTGTTTTTTTTTTAATTTTTCCCCCCACAACTGGTATTCTTTTTTTTTAACAAATCAATTTTATTGATACACATTAGTAAGCATACAATTCATCCAAAATATACAATCAGTGGAATTTGCTATAATCACATAGTTGTGTATTCATCACTTCAGTCATTATTAGAACATTTTCATCCAATGTGTTTTTGATCTCACCTATAGTGTCTTTCATTTCCATGAGCTTTGTTTCTTTTCTATTCAGGTTTTCAAATTCTTCTTTGTGCTTGCTAGGTGTCTTCTTGATATCCTTTATCTCTTTAGCCATATTGTCTTTCAGCTCATTATTTTGATTTTGGAAATTTGTGTGAATCTCGTTGATTAGTTGTTTCATATCCTGTTCATCTGGGGCTTTGATATAGTCCTTTACTTGGGCATTTCCTCCATTTTCTTAGTATGGCTTGTAATTTTTTGCTAATGTCTAGGCATCTGATTATAATGGTGAATTTACTCAGATGTTCAATTTCTCTCTCTTTTGTAAGGATTAATGGTGGGAGGCTGTGTGTTACTGCTTTTCTTTGGTTCTTGGTTCAACCTGTTCTGGGTCTTTAGGATTGTCTCTGTTAGTTGCTCAAATCTGGGCCCTGGGCTCAGTAATGGTTTCAGACCTGCTTCCAAGGGCCTTGGGAAGGGAGGATGTAAAGACCTGAGAAAGCCTCTCTTATTTACTTTTAATTTCCTCACATGCACTTCCTTCATCCACCAGCAGATGGCACTCTTTGGCAGCCCTCTTAGTTCAATGCCTGGTTGGAGTGTGTTTCTGCAACACCGACTAGATCAGTGTGATAGAGGATCCTGCCTGGAGGCTAAGAGCCTCGTAATTCAAGCTTTCTCAGAGTAGTTCTCCAATCTTTGCTTACAGCCTCCTCCCTTTTCATGGGTAGGAACTAATTCCACTACCCTCTGCTTCCTCAACAACCAATCCTGGTCAGTAGAGAGGGAGATTGAGAGGTTGGATCTCTTTAGTCTCTTGCTGGTTCCCAAGGCAAACAATGGCGTGGTCCCATCTGGCCTGGAAGGGCTGGTGGGACACAGCAGAGCAAATTTGTGGGTCAAAAGCTGAGTCAACCTTGGACTGTATCCCTCTCTCTCCCCTTTCCTCAGAGGTGGACCCCTGGAGCCCTCTTTGTCTGCAGCTGCCAGCCCTGTGACCTGAAAATTCAAAAGTGTCTATAGGGTGGGAGAGGTGCTGACAGTTGCAGCTACTGCTTTAAACTCAGAGTTTTGCTTTCGTGATTCTTTTCCTTTGCCGCTTTGTCTCTGCTGGGCAGTGTCTGGCCTTCATCTGGTGTCCTAAACCCTAAAACATTTCTTTCCAGCCATTTATGCCTTTCCTCTAGCTCTTTCTCTGGAAGAGAGGAAAGTCCTGTGTCTTTATTGTCTGCCATCTTTCCAGAAGTCCTCTATCCTTAGCTATTAATCCTAATAGAGAACCTGACTATAGTAACCCTTCCAGAGCTCTGTAATGGAGTTCACAGTTCTGGCTCCCCATTTTGAAACTTTTGGTTAATCAGTGGGCATGCTTTCTATTTAAAGAGAATAGAAAGATACAGACTTTTAATAGGAACTAGAAGGAGCTTCAGTAGATGATTGATCTATTTACTGACAAAAATTAATATTATTATACAAAGTAAAATAATTATTTTTGTATATGTTCTAAAATTTATTTGCTTATAAGCTGTTTGTCCACGGGTCAATTCGCTTAATTGCTTAAGAATGAAAAAGGATATAAAAAATATATTAAAAAAGGGAGCGTATGTAGCTCAAGTTGTTGAGCACCTGCTTCCCACATGGGAGGTCTCAGGGTCAGTCCCTGGTGCCTCCTAAAAACAAAAATAAACAAACAAATGAAAAAACCAACTCAGGGGAGCCAATGTGGCTCAGTGGTTGAGTGCCGGCTTCCCACATACAAGGACTGGGGTTCAAATAAAAATAAATAAGTAAATAAATAAATAAAGTAGAATACATTCTGCAAGTAATTTATTATAGAGAGTTAATAGATAAACAACAGTGTTTAAAATAATCTATAATAATCTTTTTGACCTGTTTGTGATATGATAGGCAAGTTTTAAGTGATAAATCTGATGTCCAGATTCTGATTTGCAGTGTTTAATCCAGTGTTTAATGAAAGCCCATAGAATTGGATATATCTGTTTCCCTTATTTCTTAGGTGGAGCGATTTAGTCAGGAGGTACAGGTTCCAGAGGCTCGCTGTTTCTATGGCTTTCAAATACTCATCGAGAATGTTCACTCAGAGATGTACAGTTTGCTAATAGACACTTACATCAGAGATCCCAAGAAAAGGTATTACCACTGAGATTTTATTTACAAAGGTTTATCCCATTGCTTGATTGTTAAGGCACAATTTACTTCAAAACTGAACAATGAGGAAAGATGATTCAAATATGGGAGTTGAGAGGTTTCTATTGCTTAATGTTGTGTTGGGTTAAAGGAAAAAAAAAAAAACAGTTTAGAACCAGTTAATCTTTTTTTATTGTTGTTCTTCATTTTGAGAACCAGTTAATCTTTAGATATCATATCTCAAAAAACATTAGCACATTGTTTAGAAGTTGAATACTTGAATTTAATCAGTTTTATATCAGACCAGATCTAAACCACTAATTTGAGTTTTACTTTCAATTCTATATCCCCCCCCCGCCCCCACCCCATGGCTCCCTCATCTGTTTGCTCATGGTTTTTGCTCGTTGTTTGTGCTCATCGTCTGCTTGTTGTTGTTTGCTTGTTATCTACTTTTTTTCTTTAGGAGGCACCGGGAACGGAACCAGAGACCTCCCATGTGGGAGGCAGGCTCTCAACTGCTTGAGATCCACTTTCTGTTTGTTTGTTTTTGCTTGTTGTCTGCTGGTTGTTTTTGCTCAATGTCTGCTCATTGTTTGTCTTCTTTAGGAGGCACAGAACCAAATCCGGGACCTCCCATGTGGGAGGTGGGTACTCAGCTGCTTGAGCCACATCCGCTCCCCTCAATTCTGTAGTTTATAAACATGCAAAAATATGGTAAACCTGTAGATCTGGTAGCATACCATAGAGTTGCAATTATTATCTCTTTGTAAACAATGAAAATTTAGTCTGTTTATGAAAAACAGGTGAATAACTTTGTCATTCTTTTTTTTTTTTTTCCCCAGGGAATTTTTATTTAATGCAATCGAAACAATGCCATATGTTAAGAAAAAAGCAGACTGGGCCTTGCGATGGATAGCAGATAGAAAATCTACTTTTGGTATGTAGTTTAATATTTATATGGTCAAATTTACCTCAGGTGATATTATACTATTTTATGTGGTGTGACTATTCTCTACTAATGAAATTTGCAGCATGGAAAAGGAACACAAATGTCTTAATGTGCATGTTCAGTGGAATCTTTACTCTTAATTATTAACTGGAAACCTGTGGTAAAATAATCTAAAGCAGTTACCTATTATGTTCAATAAGTTGAAAGTCGGAAGATTGAGATACTAGTGCATAATTACATGTAATTATATGAGAAAAGCAGTGGTTCTCATTGTGCATAAAAATCATCTGGAAAATATGTGGGGAAGAAACCTGAAGGATCCTCTTCTCAACCAGAGTGTGATTTAGGGGGCCTGGGTGAGATTGAAGGATATGCATTTTATTCTCAGCTGATTCTCTCCCAGGTGGTTTGGGAAGCACACTTTGAGACACAGTGGTTTTAGAGGAAAAAGAAGGATAATATTAAAATATTCAATATGCACTAAAAATAATAGGTACTGGCAAAAAAATGAAGAACAGGCTCATAGAAAGCATGTATTCAATGACACTACCAAAGAAAGGCAGAGAAGAAGAAAGAGAGAAAACAGAGGAGGGTGGCAGTCACCATGCGAGAATATTAGGGACTCCGCTTAGATTTTCCATATTGCTTAACCTCAAAGCATACCCCATTTAGGGTTCAGATTTAGGGTATCAGAGGAAAGAACACATTCTAAAATAGTGTAGGGGTGGTGGAATGGGTGGTGGATGGGGATTAAAAGGGAAAGGGATCAGAGTGAAGAGCACATTGGGTGGCTCTCCATTTTGGGAGTGGAACTAAAAATAATAGCATAGAAATATTGTCTTGCTTAGCCGCATATGGGTATTTCCTTTTAATCAGTAGGGGAAGTACAGTTTTATGAGCTAATTGTGCCTACTGCGCCACTAGTAGCTTTAGGTTGACAAAGGCAGCTCTTTCATCTGGCTTAAGGCTTTGCCTAGCATTTTTGGTGACCTTCTAGGATTATTCTCCTTCACCAAACAGGGCTCAGTATAGTCACTCTTCTTTCCTCACACTGAGAATCCTCTAATCCTTTACTCGTAAATAAAGAGAACATAAGAATACTCCTTAAGAAAATCATTAGTTTATTTGAAAGTTGAATGTTAGATATGTTATGAGATTCAGTTTCTGTAGAGCTCAAAATTCCTTATTTTGTATCTGCTTATTTTTTAAAAATGTTGACATATACTGCTTTTAGTTTTACAAATCTGTTTAAAGAACTTAAAAACATAAAACACGGATTAAACCTTAACATATGTAATGAAATTAAACTTTAAGTCTTAAAAAAAAAAAAAAAGCATTAGTTAACCAATCTTAATTCATCACATATTAGAGGTCAGCTGAATCTTGAAGACATCTCCTACTTTCGCTTTTCTGAAACAAATTACAAGACCTTTACGTTCTTTATAGATTTTAGAAGAAATATTCTGTAAATTCCTTTTCATTTCACATATTTTCTCAAGTATTTGCAAAAGTTGCCCCTCATGGTCCTCTAATCTTACCTCAAAAGAGCCTTTTGGCGCGTCTCTGCAGCATGCCTGCAGTCCATGTCTAGGATATGTACTCTTTTCTTGCTTCTTAATAAATACTTTACTCCCTTGCCTACCCTTCGGTGTGTACTTAAATTCTTTCATGTGGAAAAAAAAGTCTTTCATAACCATTTCTATGATTTTCATTCTCTAGCATTACATATTTATGATGTATAAAATGGTTAAAATAGTAGTTTTCCTCATATTCAAAATGTTTGTATTAAATTTATAATCTAGTTTCTTTACAGATAAATGTCTTCATGACATCACCTTTAATGTCAATTTAAAATCTATCAAATATAACCACCAATTATCTTATTAATGGCAAGATGAAATTAATAGTAAGTGATATGTTAAACTAGGGACAGATTTTCATCCTAAAAAGGTATGACTAGCTACTTTAGAGAGACATTTTGTTTTCAAAGGAGTCAACAGAGCAAGTGGTTGAGAGTAGTCTCTCGAGCCACAGAGAGCTGTATTTGGATCCAGTTTTTCTATTTACTAGCTCTGTGTCATTGGGCAAGTGATTAAACCTCTTTGAACCCCAGATTCTTTCTGAAAAATAGGCATAATAATACGTACTTCATAGAGCTGTGAAAATTCAGTGATCTAATAAATGTGAAGCATTTATCATAGTGCTTGGCACATAAGTACTTAATATTTATTCCATGATGTTATATTTTAATATTTAGTACATATCATACTAAGCCTTCTCTTTCATAATGCCTTCTATACAGTAGGTACCCAATAAGTACATATTTAATTTATATTTCTTCTGTTTTTATTTTCCAAAGTAACTTTTTACATTGTATCTGTAAAAATAAAAGTTTATTTGATGTATTGGGCTATTAACAGGCAATTTGGATTACCAAGTATTTGATATAATAGATTTAACTGATCTTGTTTGTTTAAGAAAACCGGGAATCAGAACAAGGACAAACTAGAGCACTATTTAGAAACAGCCGGAAATTTTTTTAACTTAGTCATCTTTCCTTTTGAAATTTAAATATTACAATTACATTTGTTCTAGAAATTATAAATATTCAGTTTCTGCATCAAATTTTAGCAATTTCTGTAGAATGGATGGTAATGTCTTTTATCATCTAATACTTAAATAATTCCCATTGATTCAATTCGGGACATATTTATTAAGGGCCTTCTATATGTTTGGCCCTGTGACAAGTACTGGAATACAATCTATGATGTCATCTTTAAAAAATGTCTCTAGTTGGCTCAAGCCTTCAGCTGCCTTTATCTTACAGTCCTCGAGATCAAACCTTTCTCCTAAACAAACACACATATGTAACTACATCTCCCATGCATATGCTATGTAGTGATAAAAGGGGTTTGCAAATGATCTTCTTTTGGTTTAGACCCATAATCATCCTCTAGGGATAGTATTACAAATATCATGCTACTATATTCATTTTAGGAGATGGGCTCCTGCAAACTCCTTACCTAACAGTGAGTAACCTTTGAAAGTGAGCTTTATACATTTAGCAGAAGGCAATATTTTTTTCTTATGTGATTGGAAGTATTTTACCCAATAAATATGCTTATTATCTTCAATTGGGTTTATCTATTTGTTTATTGCAGATACATTCTAGTGTATTTTAAAATGTTTGTAACTAGTCTGAAAGATACCTTACATTTCTAAAAATATAAGCCTCAGCAACCTCTCCCCACCAGAAAAGGGACACATTTGTCATAAAATCTACCTTCCACTCTCCAAATGAATGCACACACATACATACATGCCCATACTGCACTCACACACATGTACCTGCACTCACAGGCACACATGACACACAGGTGAATCACCTCATTTATGAAAATGGAAAGCTATCCTTTTCCCAGACACCAAAGCCTGCAGGAGGCCAGTGTCTGATGCAGGATTTGAGGCAGACATACCTTTCTCATCTAGTAGGTAGAGATGGAACATTTCTTTCTCTGAAGACCCTTGGTCATGGTACTAACTTGTTTATTTTATTTCTTGGCAAAATAGCTGTGGTATTGTGTATGTATATATATATACAGTAACATATATTAAGCTCACAAATGTCTGTATTATATGATATTTCAGAAAGTGAAACTGTTTTATGTCTTTTAGGGGAAAGGGTGGTGGCCTTTGCTGCTGTAGAAGGGATTTTTTTCTCGGGATCTTTTGCTGCTATATTTTGGTTAAAGAAGAGAGGTCTTATGCCTGGACTCACTTTTTCCAATGAACTCATCAGCAGAGATGAAGTAAGGAATGAAGTGCTCGTCTCGTTATATTTGTATTCATATTTGGTGTCCATTTATTTTTCCTTTCCTTGGAAAGTGCTTATGGTGACATAAGTATCCTGGTATTAGAAAATAAGGGGAAGCCGGTGTGGCTCAGTGGTTGAGTGCCTGCTTCCCACGTACAAGGTCCTGGGTTCAATCCCTGGTACATCCTAAAAAAAAACAAAACAAAAAGAAAATAGGAAATTTTTCTTCCTTGGCTGAAATACTGTGTTTTCCTCCTGCTTCTCTTACCATTTTTTATCAGACTCCTTTGCTCATTCTTAAATATTGGCATGCTCCTGGATTCTTACCTTGGCCTCTTTCCTTCACTGTACATGACTTCCTGGCTGATGTCATTTATTCCCATGGAATCAGTAATAATCTAAATGCACATGACAATCAAAGCTTTATCTTCAGCTATGATAGTCTTTCCTAAGCTTCAATCCCATAGATTAAAATGCATATTAGGTGCTTTCTCCAGATATTTCTCAAACCTATTATTTCACAAATCAAACTCATCATCTTTCTCCCAAAATTGGTTCTTCCTTCTATATTTGCTATCTCATTGAGTGGCACTATCTTCTATTTAATCATCCAGATTTGAAATCTGTGAGTTATTTTAGATTGCTTCTTTTTACCAGTCACATCCAATCAATAACTAAATTTTGTCTTTAGACTTTCTTGAAATCTTCCCCTTTCTTTTCATTCCCACCACTGCTGCTGCAGTTCACGCTTTTAATTACCCCTTACTGTCTCAGCTTGGGCTCCCTGTCCTTAAGACTTTTGGGTCGTCCTTTATACTGTTCTTGTGTAATCTTTCCATTGCCTTACAGTGAAGAATAAGTTCATCAGTTGCCGAAGGGGTCCTGCATTATCTGACTGCCTCTCCTCAACTTCCCCCTCCCACAGTGGATGCTCTCCTCTTCTTTCTACACAGTGGTTTCTATTTCCTCTTTGTGTCACCCTTTGTTGTGCTACATTGCTACTGTGCTCACACTGCTTTCTCCTACTTGAGATATCCTTTCCACCGTTCCTATCTCTCTTTTTTACCTGTTGATTTCCTTCTCACAAGGTGCAACTTAAATTTTCCTGACCCAATTAGGTAAATTTGACCACTCTTTCCTTTGTGTATCTGTTTGAAACCTGAATCCATCTCTGTCTTAGAAACCATAATATTGTATTATACTTTTCTGTATCTCCTCTGCTAGACTCTGAGTTCCCCTTATTTATCTTTCTGTTCCCATTGTTTAGCCCATTACAGCCATTCAATTCACATCTGTGAAATATACTAATCCTGGCTCCTAAGCGTATTTCTAAGTGACCTTGGAAGTTGGTTAACCTCTCTGAGCTTTAGGATGTAATGAGACAGACAGTATATGTGAAAGTACTTTTTAAGTGCCATAAAATACTTTGCATAATTATTTTTATTGTTTCATATCTTTAAAATTCTAAGAACTTTTACTGTAAATGTCATCTATGATTATTGACTTTTTTTTTTTGAAGTACTGGAACCGGGGATTGAACCGGGAACATCATATGTGGGAGGCCAGTGCTCAACCATTGAGCCACATCAGCTCCCCTATCTACGATTATTATAAAGGATTTAGAGTACTGAATAGAAAGAAATCATTCAAACTAAACACACAGGGATTATCACTTTTAGTATTTCATTGTATTTCCTTCTAGACATTTTTCCTACATTTAAATCTATGTAGATATGCACAGACATCATATTTTTACAATTTGAGATATTCTGTTTTTCCTGTATTTTTACAATTTGAGATAATCTTTTTTCACTTAGCAGTTATTATGAGCATTTTTATATAAGCATTTTTTGAAAAACATTACTTTTGTTAGATTAATATTCTAATGAGTGTATCATAATTTGACTATTCCATAAGTAATAGAAATTTAAGTTTCCAGGTTTTTTGTTTGTTTTTTTGTTATAATGCAAAATGAATATGTTTTTAAATATGCTTTGTTCCGAGTTAAGATTATTTTCCTATTAAATCCCTAGTAGAATTACTAGGTTGTAAGATAGGAACTTAAATTTTTTTTATTAAAGCACTTGTATGTTTACAGAAAACCCCCACAGTTTTCCCTATTAATATTTTGCATTAGTGTGGTACCTTTGTTACAATTGCTGAAACAATATTATAATTATATTATTAACTATAGCCCATAATTTACTTCAGGTTTCACTCTTTGTGTTGCTACAGTTCTATGGTTTTTCTTTTTAATTTTTAATTCTGGTAATATATATATATATAATATATATATATATATAAAACCTAAAATTTTCCATTTTAACCAGGTTCAAGTATACAATTAAGTGGTATATACAATTACAATCTTGTGCTGCCATCTCCAGTATCCACTAACAAAAATTCTCCACCCCCACACCTGTCCCTGTAACCTGTATTCTAATTTCTGACTCTATGAATTCTCATATTCTAATTATTTCATATAAATGAGGTCACACAATATTTGTCCTTTTGTGTCTGGCTTATTTCATGCTATGTGATGTCTTCAAGGTTCATTCGTGTTGTAGCATGCATCAGAATGTCATTCCTTTTTACAACTGAATAATAGTCTACATTTTGTTTATTCTTCTGTTTTGAACTCTTGGGTTGTTTCCACCTTTTGACAATTGTGAATAATGCCATTGTGAACTCTGGTGCACAAATATCTGTTGGAGTCCTTGCTATTAATTCTTTCAGGTATATACTTAGAAGTGGGATTGCCAGATCATATGGTAATGCTATGTTTAACTTTCTGAGGAACCACCAAACTGTTTTTCGCAGCAGCTGTATCATTTTACATTCCCACCAATTATTTGAGGGTTCCTATTTCTCCATATCTTCTCCAACACTTATTTTCTTTTTTTTAAAATAGTGGCCATTCTAGTGGGTGTGGTTTTGAGTTGCATTTCCCTAATGACAAATGATGCTGATCTTTTCATGAGCTCTTTGGCCATTTGTATGTCTTCTTCAGAGAAATGTCTATTCAAATCCTTTGCCATTTTAAAATTGGGTTGTGTGTCTTTGTTGTTGAGTTTTTAAGAGTTCTTTATATAGTCTGGTTATTAAACCCTTGTTAGATATATGGTTTCCAAATATTTTCTCCCATTCCATAGGTTGTCTTTCCACTTCCTTTTGTTTTTTTTCTTTTGTTGTTTGTTTTTGTTTTTTTTTTTTGGTTTGTTTGTTTTTCCCCACTTTCTTGATAATGTCCTTTGATGCATAAAAGTTTTTGATTTTATGAAATCCCATTTACCTAGTTTTTCTTTTGTTGCTTGTGCTTTTGGTGTAAAGTCTAAGAAACCATTGCCTAAGACATGGTCCTGAAAATGCTTTTCTATGTTTTCTTCTAGGGGTTTTATAGTTTTGGTTATTATATTTAGAACTTTGATTCCATTTTGAGTTAATTTTTATATATGATATGAAGTAGGGTCCCGCCTTCATTCTTTTGCATGTAGATATCCAATTTTCCCTGTACCAGTTATTGAAGAGACTATTCTTCCCCCAGTGAGTGGATTTGGCACCCAAGTCAAAAATGAATTGGCCATAGATGTAAGTATGAGATACTAACTTTTAAAAGAGTATTCATATTTATTTACAGATTTCCATCCAGAAAGTTAATAGTGATTTGGGCCCTATTAGCAAGGCATGAGCACATCTTTTCTTACCATATCCTTAGCAGAATTTAAATTTATTTTTTATATATTAAAGTTAAGTATGCACTAATCTATAATCCTTAAAGGAAAGAGTCATGGTTGCCCTGTTCATTGGTTTATTCATACTACTAAGTATAGTAGTATGAACTAGATTGCACTCTTTCAAAAGGTATTTGGTTTCTGAATTTGTTATATTTATTGCATATTTTTTTGTTTATTGAATTTGTTATATTTTTCCATTTTTATATATATTTCCCCCAGTTTGTCTTTTGCTTCTTAATTTTGTTTGTTCTTTAAACATTCAAAAGCCTTAACCTTTATGTCCAGAGATAAGTTAAATAGTCACACATACTTTCTTCTTAGCTTTTTAATATTTAGCTTTCTAATGCAATTGGAATTTGTTTTGGTATATGGTTTTAGAATTTAACTTAATTTCAGACACTCTTGGGCAGCTTTTTGAATTCTCTGTTAAATAATTCATCCTTTCTCCATTGACCTGTGATGACTTATTATATATTAAGAAAATCTCTTGCATGACTATTTTCTGTTGCTTTGATCTAGCTATTACATTTCATGCCATAACAAACTATTTTAATTATTGTAGCTATACATGTTTTAATTATTGGTAGGATAAAGCTCTCCTTATGACTTTCTTTTCTGAAATGTTCTTAGAAGATTCTGTCCATTTATTCTTCCAGATAAATTTTTGAATTAAAAAAATCCCTTTGGGATTTTGATCAGAATTGCTTTAAATCTCAAAATTAGTTTTTATTCATTTATTGATTTAACAAGTACAAATGTCTACCTTTTATTTACTCATTTTCTAATAGGTGGCCAGCTGTCAGTTCTAATCAACACTTTTCTTTAACCTTTCAGCAACTTGAAATTCTGCCTTTGGTAATTTGAAGTATCCTGAGTTAAGTCTGGGGAAAAATGTAGTGAGTAAATTTTCTAAGCCATTTGTCTAGAGGGTATTTTCCTGATGGTTTCTTCTGGGAATAACAATTTAACTAGGTAAATAAACCTTGAAATACAATCTTTGATTTTAGGGTCTTGTCTTTCTATTGTCTTTGGGTTTTATTTATTCATTTGGAAAAATCTAAGCAACTCTGATTTGTAATTCTTTAAAGTGTACACTGTTGATTTCTTTGTCATGGTTGCTTACAAGATTATTTTTCTTTGTAGTTTGTAAGTATTAATTGACTCTATCTTGGTGTCTGTCTCTGACTTAATTTGTTTGGAATTCCATCATCTTTTTATATCTCAAGTTTATTTTCTTCTCCTGTTGAGTTATCTACAGTGTCATCTCTGCTTTATAAAGCTTCAGATGGTGTCCTTAATTCTTCAACTTCCATTTTCATTGGACTAAATTAGTTTTTATCTTGAGCTATTCTTACATGTCTTTTTGAAAATTATCTCACTGAATTCTACCTGCTTGTTAGTATTTCTTATGTTTCAGTCATTCCTTACTTTTTTTTTGGACATTTAAAAGTTGATGAATTTTTGTTTTGGCTCTTTTTACTTTGCCTTTTTTCTATGTTGCAAAATGCTTTAATTGGTTGTAGATTTTGCTTGCTTGTTTGTTCATTAACTCTTCCTTAATGTTAATAACAGATTTGCTGACATTGAAAATGTTTCATTATAGGTTGTATTGGCATTTTAATGAAACTTGAAGGAAAGAAATTCCTGACTCTATTAATCCCTTTTTTATCTTCAGAAGTTCCATGTTGCCTTCTCAGAATTTCCTTTATATATTGCCTAACCTATCACTGTGTGCAAATAGCTGATTAAAAGTTATTTGATGTGGTGTTTTTCTCCTATTTTAGGGGCTTCACTGTGACTTTGCTTGCTTGATGTTTCAGTACTTAGTAAATAAGCCTTCAGAAGAAAGGGTCACGGAGATCATTGTTAATGCTGTTGAGATTGAGCAGGTAAGCAGGGAAACTTAAGTAGTTAGCACATTTCTCTTTTTTCTGATATTTGTACCATTATTATATTAGGTTGACTCATATGAAATTGCCATTTTATAAATCAAAACAATATTAGCAGTTTTATATGGTTCAATCTGATAGTTCCCATGGTGCTATGTGTGTGCTATATGTATTGCAATTATTATGTCAGTTTATAATTTGGTTTATAAGTCAGTTATCCTTCCTTTAGATTTTAGCTCCTGGGGGGCAGAGATGGTACCTTATTTGTTTTGTATACTCAATAACCCTAGAGGGTATCTAGCTTGAAGCATGTACCAGATGTTTACAGAATGAATAAATAAATGAATTAGTGAATAATAAAACTTTATTTGTAGCTTGTGAAGGAAGATCTCTGACTAGAAAGACCTAGGTACCCTATTTAGAATGTGTTTTTATCATTCTAAAGAATGAGTTTAAAAGCAAAACAAAAATTAAAAAAAAAATACTACATAGTTTAACAGTCATAGTTTTCATATTGGGAGAGGGAAAGTCATAAAATGAATTTATTTTTTTTAGAAGGTACTGGGGATTGAACCTGGAACCTCATACATGCAAAGCAGGCACTCAACCACCAAGTTACACCCCGCTCCCTGGCATAAAATGAATTTTGATATCTTTAATCATTTTGAAAACTTAATCCCAGTGGTTAATATGGTTTTTTTTACTTTTCCTCTATTAACTTCTTACCACTGCCTTTCAATATAGTTGGAATTCAAGCTTATCTCCTGGCCTCCAGATCCATTCCTATTTTTTTTCTCATGTTCTTTGTTATTTGAGTTTTCTCTCTTTCCTAACTCCTTTTCCTAGTCATGTTCTCCGTGACAGTCATCTTTGATGATTCTATATGAGAATGCAGCACAAAGATGAATCTGTCTCCAGATATTTCAGAACAAAGCATCAAGCATCTCCTTTTTTTAAATTGAGAAACCATATGAATACAGGTCTTACATGTGCTGCTTATTTAACTACCAGTAATTTGTTAGTTTTTAATTATTTTGATCATTGAAAATGTGAAATCATGTGAACAGTAATAACCCAAACATTTTTAAACAAATGGACATAATTTGCCATTTCAAGAGAATTTATCTTAGTGTACGAAATTTCTTTGAACAAGATCAGTGTCTTAGAAAATTAATAAAACTAAAACTTTCTTTCTGTTTAGAAAACAGAACTTTGGAAGAGTAAACCTTTCTTTCTATTTGGAAATTCCCACATGTTTATTGTACTGTTTAGTACTTTATTCTGTTTCTGTTTACGTCCCAGGAGTTTTTAACAGAAGCCTTGCCAGTTGGCCTCATTGGAATGAATTGTGTTTTGATGAAACAGTACATTGAGTTTGTAGCTGATAGATTACTTGTGGAACTTGGATTCTCAAAGGTAAGATGTTTAAAAATGTATTACTACTAGCTAAACTGTTAAAGTCACGTAAGGTCTCTAAAATGTTATATTTCACTGAAATCATTTGCAACATAAGTTCTGCTTTTAAATGTATATGTCAGAGCCTTGTTTTACATGAACAAATTGTTTTTGTAAAATTCTTTGAAACTCAAAATGAAATTTATAACAGTACTTCTGTTATGTAGCCTTCCTACTTGGAGGCTGGTAAATTTTAGAACTAATAAGCTCAATGAATGAATTACTCTATAATAATTGCAAGTATCTATTTAATAAAATCATCTTCAAGTAATTTGATTTAGTATGCATATATATATTTACCTTCATATAACTCCCCTTGTGTCTATATTGTAATTCTTGGGTTAATACTTACAAATAGGAAATAATAATTATTAGGAATACATTAACTGTCATAATTTGACTCTTTGAACTCAGTTGTCTTTAAGCTATTCATTTTGTTTATCAGAGATAACACGCCTTAGTTTCATAAAGAGGCATTTTCATGTGACTTAAGAGGTGGAGCCTGAAGCCAGACTACCTGGGTTTGAATCCTAGTTCTACCACTTTCTAACTATGTGATCTTTGGCAAGTTGCTTAACCTCTATCTCAGTTTCCTCATCTGTAAAATGGAGATGACAATAATACTTAGCACAAAGGATTGTTGATGAGTTGGTATACTTAAAGCACTTAAAATAGTGCCAAACATATAATAAATGCACACTAAATGGTCATTTTGCACTCAGCATAAGTGGAACATTCACAAAAATTCACCTATGAATTATACCGTGATAATAAGAAATTATAGGCTTTCATTTATTAGCATGGAAATGTAAGTTTAAATTTTATTTAATGAGAAGCCTGATGAAAACCTTGATACTGGGGTAATCATTACCTTTCTTGGTAAAGCATTTACATTCTGGTAACAACAGAAATACTGTAAGGAAGGGGTCAAGTGGTGCAAAGGTTTTTGTGGGGTTTTTTTGGTAAGATTAAACTGTGTTGCAAGATCCTCCCTATGTCTACTGATAATTAATGAGGGAAATCAAGATTATGATTGTATCAATATAAGCTCTTAAAATTACAAGCTATGCATATTAAAAGAAATTGAATTTGTTCACAAGTTATACGAATGTTTATTATAGGAAAATTTACTTGCTTATTTAAATTCTAATGTAAACTCACTATCTTTTAAACCACCAACCATATCCTCACACCCTGACATCCATGTTCTCTTGTTTATTGGAAAATTGTTGACCCTTGGGTCTCATTTTCCCTTTGGAAACTTGCTAACTATAGGTATATAAAACATGTCTTCTGCTGAAGAAAATCTAAATGTAATGTAAAATCTTATTTTTCTGCAGCTCTCCAAAATATCTCAAGGAATTCCAAAAAGCAGGAATTGTACAGGCCTCTTAGATTTTTTTTTTTTTTTTTTTTTTTTTTAACAGGCTTCTTAGATTTTAATGCAATAAAGTTGGAAATTAACAACAAAGGATTGCCCCCAAATTCCACCCACTTAGAAATTAAAAAGGTAGCTTTTAAAATGAGATAAAAAATGAAAATATAAATTAATTGGAAATAAATGACAATAAGATTACTGTATATCAAAACTTGTGGAATGCAGCCTAAGGGGTCCTGAGGAAAATCTGTAGCCTTTAATGGGTATATTAAGAAACTAAGACCAAAAAAAAAAAACCTGTTCTTTTAATGAAAGAATTTCGTGAAATAAGGAATTGCTTGAATTAGCAAATGGTTGCATTTTTAAATTATTTATTTATTTATTTATTTATTTTTAAAGCTACTTTAGATTACATAAATGTTACTTAAAAGATATAGAGAATTCCCATATGACCCACTCCCAACCCCCCCACACTTTTCCACATTAACAACATCCTTCATTAATGTGATACTTTGTTACAATTGACGAACACATATTGAAACATTGCTACTAACTATGGATTATAGTTTACATTATAGTTTATACTCTGTCCAGCACAATTTTGTAAGTTATTACAAAATATATAATGGCCTGTATCCATTATTGCAACATCATGCAGGACAATTCCAATGTCCCGAAAATGCCCCTATATTATACATCTTTTTCCCTCTCCCACCCCTCAGAACCTCCAGTGACCACTGCCTCCACATCAATGATAAAAGTTCTTCCATTGCTAGAATAACAATAACTCTATAGTAGAATAATAATGTCTCCTTTAGTCCATTGTTCATTTCTCAATCTTGAGGTTTTAGAGATGGTGATGCTCACTTTGCCTATAATTGAGAAGGAGCTTAGACCCCATGGGGCAGATGGATGGGACTGTCTTGCTTGCATGTGCAGACTCTCTCTCTTCCTTGGGATGGATGTTGTCCATCATCATCTCCTTGTTAGTTGTCCTGGATGAGTCCAGTGAACTGGAGAGTAGGTGTTGGAACTCTGCTCAGATTCAGGGCTGCAAATGGTTGCATTTTATACAGAATTTTAAATAACAGTCACGTTAATAATGTTGCAATTTATTTTTAAGTTTATATATGAGCATTTCCTAAGTGTCAAGAACATGCCACTTAGTTTAGCTTGGTCTTGGCTACCTTTTCATGAATGATTTAGATAAGATTTTAAAAAAGATTCTCAGTTCTACAATCCAATGAATTATGGATGTTGGTCCAGTGCTCTTTCCACTGTATCCTGCTGTGCATTATAGCCTGACTTTTTTTTATTTTTAAAGGAGCTTTAGAATACATAAGTGTTACATTGAAAATATAGGGGATTCCCATATACCCCACCCCTTTTCCTTCCCACACTTTCCTCCATTAACAACATCTTTCATTAGCGTGGTACATTTGTTACAATTGATGAACACATATTGAAGCATTGCGACTAAGCATGGTCTGTAGTTTACATTACAGTTTATACTTTGCACTGCACAAGTTTTATAGGTTTTTGACAAAATGTGTAATGGCGTGTATCTGTCATTGCAATATCATGCAGAACAATTCCAACGTCCCCAAAATGCTCCATGTTATACCTATTCTTCCCTACCTTTCCCCCCTCAGAACCTCTTGTGACCACTGTCTATAGCTTGGCTTTTAATTGTGTGTCTTTGTTTTTATTTTTAGGAGGTACTGGGGATTGAACCCGGGACCTTGTACATGTGAAACAAGCACTCAACCACTGAGCTATACCTGCTCTGCTATAGCATGATTTTTAACTCACTGTGCCATTAACACACAGGCAATTTCACAGAATACCATACGTCAATCACATACAGTATATGAGCTTCTTTTGAAAATATATATTTTAAAGCTTTATAAATATATAATTTTCATAGCAAACAAGTTACCCACTTAAAGTGTACTATGCAGTGGTTTGTGGTATATTCACAGAATTGTGCACTTATCACCACAATTTGTTTTAGAACATTTTCATCACCCACCACTCGGGAACCACTAATCTAATTACTGTGTCTATATATTTGTCTATCCTGGACATTTCATAAAAATGGAATCACATAATGTGTGGTCTTTTGTGACTGGCTTCTTTCACTTAGCATATTGTAGTCAAGATTCATCCATGTTGTAGCATGTGTCAGTACTTAATTCCTTTTAATGGCCATATAATATTCCATTGTATGGGTAATACCACATTTTGTTTATTCATTCATCAGTTGATGGACATTTGGATTGGTTCTACCTTTTGCCTATTATGATTAATGCTGCTGTGAACATTCATATACAAGTTTTTGCATGAGTACATATTTTCATTTCTCTTGGATATTTCCCTAGGAATAAAATGTGGGTCATATGTTTGACATTTAAAAAACTGCTGTACTGTTTCCAAAGTGACTGTATTACATTTACATTCACATCAGCAATGGATGAGGGTTCCAGTTTATCCACATCCTCACAACATTTATTACCTGTTTTTTTTTTGTTTTTCATTCTAACCATCAGTAGTAAGTGTGAAGTGTTATCTCATGGTGGTCTTGATTTGCATTTCCCTAATGATTAATGATGTTGAGTGTCTTTTCATGTGCTTATTGGCTTTTCGTACTTCATCTTTGGAGAAATGTCTACTCAGGTCCTTTGCCCATTTAAAAACTTAGTTATTTGAATATATTCTTATCTTTGATGTTCATATTGATACTAGCATTCTCCTAAATTCAGAAATCATTTTTTATTGTCACTCATGAATCATTGAAATGTCCCACAGGTTCCATCAAGCTGTATCTCCAAGTCTGCTTCCTGAATTCAGAAGCAATAAAAAAAGCTTCTTGTCAGAATGTAGTCCCACTTTTTGTTTGGAAACATCTAGTCACTATGAATAGCATTTATTTTACCTTCCCTGATCATGGTCCCTTAACGTCAGTTTACTGATTACCTGTTCTCTTAGGAATTAAGAAATATATTTAGAACCACAGTAGATTGTTGGTAATTTAACATTTTTTAGTATGATATATATATGAGTACCTAATGGTAATGCCTGTGAAAAATGCCTATAATATCTATGGTGTATTGGATCTCTCACACTGTAAACATTTTAGTTGGTTGGTATTTCTTTCATTTTGTGAAATCTCTTCTTTTTCCTAGTTGTTAGAATACTAGAGATGTTAGTATAGTTTCTTAGGAAAGTTTTTAGAGATCTCAGTCACCTTAAAATTTGCCAGCTTTGAGTGCTGACTTGGCCAGTCCTTTGGATAGTGCCTCCAGGACCTTGGGGTAGTAATGTCATCCTATAGATGACTAGACTAGTGTTGGCAGATCTGAACTCTTTCTCTTTTTGTGGGACATAATTTGTCTTCTTCAGAATGCCTAGTAATATTTCTTTTCTTTTCAGGTGTTTCAGGCAGAAAATCCCTTTGATTTTATGGAAAACATTTCTTTAGAAGGGAAAACAAATTTCTTTGAGAAACGAGTTGCAGAGTATCAGCGTTTTGCTGTTATGGCAGAAACCACAGATAATGTCTTCACCTTGGATGCAGATTTCTAAAACCTTCCCCATATCTAAACCTCTCTGGTAAATAGCAGTTTATTTTTCTCTGCTTTTGTACGTCACGTATCTCCGTTAAGGAAATAGGGGTTTGCTCAAAAGGAAATCCAAAACCAAATTTCAATCAAGTTGGATTTATATAAGTATACTCTAGTTTCCCCATTTAACAACCAGAGTGTAACGTAAATGCTTTTGTTTTGTCACTAAAATATAAGATGGCATTGTGTAGTGGTTAAGAGCTTAGGGTGATGAATCAGGCATGAGTTTAAGGTCTGCCCTTACTATGTTGTTTGGCCTTTGGCACGTCAGTTTATCTCTCTAAACCACAGTGTACTTACCTTTAAAAATGGATATAATAGTAATTCCTACCTCATAGAGTGTATATGAGGATTAAGGTGCAAAATAAGTATTGGCCAATACTACTGCTGCTACTACTATTTATAATAATTATTATTAATAATGCTAATTGCAGTGGTGTTGTAATAAAATGGTCCTATCTCTAAAAAATAATTGTGATTCTAGATTCCAAAACCTAGAATTATGTTTTTCTATTTTTATTGTTTGAGGGAAGAATATAGGGGTTTCCTTAGGAAGATTATAATTCTCATTAACATGAGAATAACTTCTTTAAACTCCTAATTATGTAGTAAAGGGAATTGATTTCTTTGTTGCTTTGGGAGGTATGTTCAGGGACTAGAATCTGAGATTATCATGGTGGTTGACCTTGTAAATAGCTATTTTGACTAGAAAACAAAAAAAAAAGGGCCTCTATTGAAATGATTCTGTTCCTTCAGAAATTAAAAGGGTAACTAACCAGACTTAGCCCTGGAATGTTTAGAACAGCATTTCCAACTGCTATTGGCACCTCTAGATATTTTGTAGAGGAAAAAGTGATTCTGTGATCAAACAAGTTTGGGACATGCTACACACGCCAATCGTTTTTAGAATGTACAGTCAGTACATCAAAAACTGAGAAATTTTGCAGTATATAAATTTATTTTACCCCACATATTCCAAATGTATTTAACTCAGATCTGTTTTTCACCTGTTAACATCTCTCCTAATTAGTGTCCTTCAGTACAAAGTCTGGAAAAAGCTGGCCTAGAACCATTTACATGTATAAGAAGGGTTTGAGGACTAAGAAAAGGGACTACCTGATAGGGATGTTTGAACCATTTCACATTTCAAAGCTGAGTAATGTATCTATGATTGACCTCAGCAGTGTTTCTTTATATTTTTGAAACCTCTTTTATGCTATTACCGTTCTTTCTTTTTATGTTTTATGGTTCTTTAAATGAATCAGCCTGTGTGCTACTTAATAGCAGATGGTGAGAGAGACGGAGGAAAGGCCAGGAGCCAGGTCTCTGAGAAATCTGCCTTCTCTTTATCTTTAGGAAGTGTCCAGAGGTAGCCTGCACCCCATCAAGCAGTATGGTTTCTCACTCATGACCAACTGTACTTTATAAAAATTTAGGAAGCTAAAATACAGAGATTTTTTTTCTCTTTGCATAAATTTTTGCTCCATCCATAACTATCGAATTGATCATAACTGGAGGAATTTTCAAGTGATTGCAAAAGGAGAAGGCCATGACATCATTTATTAGAATATCAGAAACTTGAGATATTTTAACTTATGATAATACCATTTTTTTGTACAGTGCTTTGCAGTTTCCCAAGTATTTTTTTACATCATTTCATTTGATCCTTGCAACAGCCTTGTGAGCTTGAGAGAACAGCTACTACTTAAATTTTACAGATGAAGGAGTGAGGCTCAGAGAAGTTAAGTGACTTGGCCAAGGTCTGCTCATAGACACTGTCCCTACAGTATAATTTTTTCTTAGAAGTTATTATATAGCTTCTTATCTTATATTTAGTTCTTTTAGTTATCTTTTGATTCTTTGCCATCCATCTTGATTTGATTTTGCCAATTTTCCTCATTAATTAAAGTATCTTTAATGAAAGTATCATATACATCAATTAAAGTATCAAAGCATCATAGAGAAACATTTGAACTATATTCAAGAAATATGTTCAAAGATACTCATTTACTACCACCCAAAAACTTAGAATTAAAACAAATAATATCTATAGTGACATAAGAATGAAAGAAAAAAAGAATTTTACAGTGCATATACTGTAAAATGTTTTTGAATCCACATCTTTCTCATTAATGGCAGGTGCCTTATTGGGAAGGTTATTTATAGTAGTAATAAACCTCACTGTATTCAGATAAAGAAGTCTTAACACTGAAATACCAGATTTTTAATACACTGATTTATTACATTTGATATTATATATTCTTTTTCAGGCCTCCAGGTTGCTGATATTTATTTATTATGTTCATTTCTTAGGCTTTTAGATCTTAAGGATTAAGAAATTGTGGAATCTCTTTTTTAATATTATCATGCAGCAGATTAAGAAAATATTCAGAGTATGTTTAAACTGTTTTTTTCCTATTACAATACATGTATTTAAATAATTTCGATAGTAGTTAAAGTTAAGTTCATTATTTAAGAATGTAAAAATGTGTAGTTTATTAAAAATATTTTTTCATAGTGCATACAGTATGGCCTGGAGTAACTTGGGAAGACAATTTGGCCCATTGCTTTCAGACAGGGGTGAGGTTTGTTGCCCAATGACATACAGTAAAAAGCAATTAATCTTACAACATAAGGTTACCATAATCATGTCTTGATATATGAAATTATTATCATAGTTTCATTTTAGAACGTACAGTTTTCTACTTCCTTTGACATTTTGTATTTCCTTTGTTCATGAAGAAAGTTATTTATTGAGAAAATGTAGCATTTTACATATTTAAAGAAAAATTATTTAATATTCAGAATTTTGCATCTTACCTTTAAATATCCTCACATCATTGTCATAGAATTCCAAAATTTCAGTTGTGTATATTAAGCTAAAGGGTAAATATAACTAACTTCTAATGATAAAGAAAACTACTGATGGGTTGCCTGGAAGCCGAATTAGCACTATAATCAGGTATTATGTTTTTGAATTAGTTGAATTAATTGGTAGTTGACTTAGGAAACTGTCCACAGTAGAACCTGGATGTATGTCACAGAAGTGAAAAATTTATGCTTTTGTTTTCCCTACCCTTTAAATGGTCTAATCCTTCTTAGACAGCTACATGTTTGAAGGAGAATCAGCTATTCCTGGGAATTTAGGAAGAAAGTATTTAATCCTTCTAATTTTTTACTTAATTCTGTTAAAGTAAAGAAAATGTAGGTGAAAATGGAAGGCTGATGAGTGATTTTTTTATTTGTTCAGATACAAAATAGCAATTCAAAGTCTTTTTCTGATTAAGCTCACAATATTCTCAACTTACACATTTGATTCTGTTTTACAATAATGTTTTTATTTTTTCAGATGTCTAGTCATTTAGCAAAGTTATTTAGTATCTACCATGTACATAGAAAGTTTTATTAGGTGTAGTATACCTAAATACTTTTTGCTAAAATACGATATAGAGGGAGCAGGTATAGCTCAGTGGTTGAGCACCTTCTTCCCATGTATAAGGTCCCAGGTTCAATCCCCCGTACCTCCTAAAAAAAGGAAAAAAGAAAAAAAAAAAAAAAAAAAAAAAACATTATGGCCAGTCAAACCAAATCTGCATATATAAAATTTAGGTTTTTTTCACGGAAAGGAATTGTATTGTTATAGTTTGGTTTAATATGTTGAAATAAATTATATCATAGTTACATCATTTTGTGTGTGTTCTTTTTGAGTAAGAATGTTTCTTTGTAAGCACAGGGGCTACCCTAATCCAGGAATGTGTGTATTAGCTGGTTGTGTATATTAATACGTATTTCTATTGCTTTTTCTTTGTGGACTGTGGACACACAAGGGGCATTCTCAGAGTCTGCAGAAAAATGTGACAATATAGGAGTCCCAGATCTAGAACCTAAGAAGTTGACTTAAGAAGTTACAAAGGGGGAAGCGGCTGTGGCTCAATCAGTAGGGCTCCCGTTTACCATATGGGAGGCTCCGGGTTCGGTTCCCGGGGCCTCCTGGTGAAGGCAAGCCCGCCCGCACGGCGTGGTTTGCGAGCACAAGCAGCAAGGGGGGGATAAATGAATAAAAAAATAAATAAAATCTTTAAAAAAAAAAAAAAAAAAGAAGTTACAAAGGTGATTTATGCTCTGTGGAGTCATTACTATCAGAGAGTGATTGAGGAGACTATCTTTGTTTCACCTTCCCTTTTTCTGAAAATAATAGCCACTTCTGGAAACTGTGGTTCCCTCTTCAACCATGCCATTCTTCTGGGGCTGCTGATGCTACTACTCCATCTGTCTGGGCACAATATTAGGCTTGCCATCCAGGATGGGTCAGAGACCTTACCCAGGGTTTTTCTAACAAGCTGAAGAAAGAGGACTGCTTTTATTCTAATTGACAAAGCTAAAGAAATGGCCCTAGTTCTTAACTCCCTCAAGGCCCAATTGTATCAGTATTCTCTGTACAATTTCATTATCAAGGTAATAAATGTCCATTTTTTGCCTTAGAAATTTCAAGTTAAGTTTCTATGAGAGTTAAAACAGGGACATCTGGCATGGTCTAGAGTTATGTTTATTAGCATTATCAGAATTGGATTAGTAACTGTCCACTCAGGAAAACAGAAACTTCTCTAGATATTTCAACCAAAGAGAATTTAATAAATGGAATTATATACTGTATGTTTTGGAGGCAATGAGAAGTCAGACAAAACCCAGAAATTAACTACAACAAGAAGCCATTACCATACCTATGAATGGAGGGACAATAAGAATAAGTGCTTTAAGTGGAGCCTAGATGCTGTAACAATATGACAGAAACTAGAGTTACAGATAATAAATAGCTGCTGCTTCCAGGGTGGCCACAAGAAGTTGGGGGAAGGGTGGGCAGAAATACTCTGACTTTTTCCCTCCTCCTGTCCTCTAATCTGTTGTTACCTCTCATTGATCCCAAACTACCCAGAAGTTAGAGGGCACGGAGCCTGACAATTACAGTTCCTTATGATACAAGCTAAGTAGGGGAAGGGCAGGGAATGGATCTGGGAGCAAATAGGCCATTACTTAGCATAAGACTCAATGTCTACTTTCTATAATAAGTATTTTATAATTCCCCTTTTGTCATCCTGAAATGAAATTTGTAGATAATATAACTTGCCCACACATGTACTTTCAAAAGAATGACTATATTTCCTTAGTTGTAATATTAAGGAAAAATACATGTTTTTTGAGTAAGTAAATTCTTGGGCACTAGAATATTTAATGAAGTAGTCAGATGCTTGCTTCTATATGTAGAATTACAGTGATTGGGATAGCTATATGTCTTAGTTTTTCAGCTGCTAAAACAAATACCACAAAATGGGGTGGGAATTTATTGGCTTAGAGTTTTGAGGCTAGGGGAAGTCCAAATTGAAGTGTCAGCAAGGTGATGCTTTCTCCCTGAAGACTTTCACATTCTGGGCTGGCTGTTGGTGATCCTTGGGTCCTTGTCAGTTCTATCACATGGCAATAATGTCTTGTCCTTTCTCTTCTGGGTTCCATTAACTTCCAACTTTTGTGTTTTTCCCATGGCTTTCTCCCTATGGCTTTCTCTATAAGGCCTCCAGTAATAGGATTAAGGCCTATCCTGATTCAGTTGGCCATACCTTAAATAAAAATACCATCTTCAAAAATCCTATTTATAATGCATCCACACTCGCAGGAATGGATTAAGACTAAGAACATTTTTCTGGGGCTCATAATCAATTTTCCACACTCTACATGCAAACTGTCAGATGTGTTGCATTGGCAACTCAATTGCTAACAGCATTGCCTTTGGTGACATGATTTTCCAAAACTGGTAATGTGCCAAGAATTGTTTAACACTCAGCACCAAGCTTAATTTTCTAACTTTTTCCCTTTATTGCAAAGGTTAGAAATCTATAAACTGTGCTTTCCAGACTCCTTTGCCTACAGAGTTCCAGTTTTCTATTCTGCCATTGAGAGACATTCACACAAGATTTGGAAAGCAGAAGAGGCAAAAAGAGATCTCCAACAGCAGCTATGGACAGGTACATCGGCATTGGCAGTCAGAAAAGAACAAGCGTGAGATTTTGCCAATGGCTTCTAGGTATCCTCCTTTGAATTATTAATTTTTGATGTTACAGGCGGCTGAGATCATCAGTGGCAGTTTCCTGTGACTCCTGTGTGTCCCATTTTCTTGAACAATAGTGTCTTCCCTGACCTTCATTTCCCTCACCTTTCCTACTTGAAATATCTGGAATAACTCTGATTTCCTGAGTAGACCTGAAGTGGGGTACTGCCATAATAAAAATAGAAATAGGTATGGGCTTATTCTTGGGTGGCAGGCAGTAAGAAAATGTATTTTAGCCTGGAAAGATAGTTTGATTGAGGCAATATGTTCAAATTGTTGGCTATGCTAATTTGTAAGTATCAGGTATTGAACTGGTGACTCTAGGAAAAGTGATTAGAAAGAATCATGATGTTCAGGTGTGTATCAGTCAAGGACCCAGCAAGAACTAGATAGCAACTCAAATTAGGATAA
The DNA here is from genome assembly GCA_026826555.1 of Tolypeutes matacus. Lineage (NCBI taxonomy): Eukaryota > Metazoa > Chordata > Mammalia > Cingulata > Chlamyphoridae > Tolypeutes > Tolypeutes matacus. The sequence goes on along the minus strand of JAKSZT010054487.1, from coordinate 49,811,841 downwards.
TTTAAGGAGGGTGTGGTAAAAGGACTATTTACAAAGTCATGGGCAGGAAGCCACAGGAGATGGTGCAGCACCTGGGACTACTGCTTACAGGGCTTTTAGCATTCTTGTACTCAAGAGATTCAGATTAAGGGAGCAGTTACTTAGAGAATTGTTGAGAGAAGGTGGTCTTAACAAGGTGTGATGTTCAGTTAGAGAGATTAACCCCAAGGCAACTTTGCTGGGAGGTAGGTAGGTAATAAACACCCTGAGTTTTTTTCTCCTTCCTTTCTGTCTCCTACCCAGGTTCCCAATTAGCTAAAGTCAACTAGGAACAAGAGGGCAAGGGAGACTATTGATGTAGTCCACGCCGGTCAGCCTCCTGGAGAGGGGCAGAGAGTGGATCTGGGGGCGGAGGGGCGGTGGAGATATCTGTCATAAAGAGTGCTTGGAATTGCTGGTTGCATTTGGCAGAGTATTACAAGAAAGAGAGAAGTTCAGGAAAGCATTGACTGGTTTGCAAGAAAGCCAAAAGTGAACTGAGAGAATTCAGAAATTCAGTATTTTTGCAGGGTTGGAAAAGCAGGCTGACACCTAGTTCCCTGTGATAGTTTGAAGCTGTATGTACAGAAAATTCATGTTCTTAAAGCTAATTCATTCCTGTGGGTGTAAACCTATTTTAAGTAGAACCTTCGATTAGGTTACTTCAGTTAAGGGATGACCCAGCATGGGTCTTAATCCTCTTCCTGGAGTCCTTTATGAGAAAATGAAATTCAGACAAAGAGAAAGCCATGGAAGCAAGAAGCTGAAAGCAACAAAACCTGGAAGAGAAGGGAGAGACCAGCAGATGCCACCATGTGCCTTGCTGTTGACAGAGGAGGAGTCCAGAGTTGCTGATAGTCTTTGGGGAGAAAACTACCTGATGATGCCTTGATTTGGACATTTTTCTCAGCCTCGAAACTGTAAATTTGTAAGTTAATAAATCCCAGTTGTTAAAAGCGGACCCATTTCACAGTATCTGCATTTCGGCAGCCTAGCAAACTAGGAAACCCCTCAAAATGAGAATTGGGATTGAGAAAACCCTTTGAAACAAGGCCTCATTAAGACTCAACCTTTGGCAAAGATTAAAATAAGGGTGTGGGAAGAAAATGTAAGCCTCCGGAAAAGGTAAGGGAATCTTTAAAAGCACAGGTGGAGGGTTTGATCTCAGGAGGAAGGATACTTTCTCATAAAGGAGGGAAGCTAGAGAAGCTAGATGAATAGTGGTGGGGAATGTTTGTAATTTGGTTGAGTGACATTGTGAATATTTCATCTGTTGCATAATTTATCTGTGAGGCAGATGATAAGTCCTTAGGGACTTGGGGTGGGGGCAAAGAGTAGAGAAGGTATGAAAAAGCAATTTGTGATGAATAGAGATAAAGTTTACCAGGAAACTGTAGGATTGCCAGACAATGTTGAGGTAGGTAATTTTGAATTTGTAGTAGATCCAATTTGCCTTGTTGTGTAACCTTTCTTCTAGCAATATTTGTCTTCTAGGGCACAAATATGGAAAAACTGAATTGTATTCATAAAAGGGGTTGGGAATATTCCTTTAATTTTCTATGTGTGGTAGAAATGCACATGAGGAACAGAATTTAGAGTATTGATGAAAATGTTACTAGTAATAGGATGGATTGTGAAATCTCAGTTGGATGTAAAGAGATATGAAGTAGATGCTCATGGCTTGAGAGAAAGTATAGGAGTGAGAGGACTGGGGGTGTCCCGATAAAGTCAAAGAACTGTGGTGGTAAGAGTAGTTTCACAAGTGATTTGGGAGCAGAGATTATGATCAGAGTGATATGCTGGGTTTAGTGATTTGGCATGTGGAACTGGTCCAGGATGTGACAAGTATGGGAGAAGGCAGCTGAAGGGCAGTGGGGGAGTGCATTGGCAATGAGGAAGTCAAGGTTTTTGCTTCTTGGGTGGATCCTGATAGCCAACTGTTTAAGTCTTCAGTGAACAAGACCTACTGTCCTGAAGACAAGGTGAAGAGGAGTAGGAGAGGGAGTTATAGCTGAGTTGTGAGTCTCAAAAGAGCAGAGTTTTTACAAAAGGATGGCAGATTCACAATATGGAGGTGACAGTGGGGATGAAGGAGGATCCCTTATGTACCTGAGAGGTCCTTGGGGGTGTGAGAAGATTAAAGCTACACCTGAGAAGACTGCGTAGGAAGAGGGGTTCCCAGAGAAAGGACTTGTTTTAGATAATTTAAGGTGGTCGAGGGATGTGGGAGCTGACTGATTATGGAGAAGAGGTTGCTGAGGATCCAGTGCAAGGAAATGGGAGGGGGAGGACAAGGGAGCCTGGGTCAGGAGTGGGGCCATATGGAGCATTATGGGATTGATGATGTGGTGAGGGTAGATAGGGGAGGTGGTTCTGACTTATTAACTCTGCCTGAATTGAGGTGTGGTGGGAGGGGCAATGAAAAACCATCATGAGATGGAAAAACAGCTGTCCTTGATTTATGTGATCTTTCTATGTGATTTGTTTATGACAGGAGAGCTCTCATCGTGCATTTGGGCTATCTGCTGCCTGTGCCAACTTCCACAACCACACCTTGTATTCACTATTAATTTTTCCAAGTTAGCATATTTACACATCATAGAAAACCAGGGGTAAGAAGCATTCTATGGTTTGTCTGAGTAATGGTCAAAGACTGGGTTCTTGATATTCCCTCAATATTAGGGATAGTGTCCAAGTTGCCTTCTGAGAATAAAAATGTGTGCATCACTGTGTGTTGAAACTTTAATTCTCAGTAAAATAATATCTGCACATGTTTATCATCTACAAGTTAATTTTTCAATCATGTAATACTTTGGTTAGTTCACTAATTTTATGAGAAATTGCTATGTCATAATATTACTGATAAGGGAACTGAGTCTCAGAAAAGTTACTGTTAGAGGCAGGTCTCAAACTCAGGTGTCATGGCTTTAAGTTTCACCATCGTTTCACTGATATACCCAAATTTCTCAGAATGCAGTATTTCTACTGTTGGTGGCACCCAAGATTTTTGGTGGGATGTGGCCCCCTTAAGTGCCACATTCTCCGTAATGCATTCCATGGGCAAGTACCTATTTAGAGCTTCCTCTGCCCTTCTTGAGCTCCTGCCCCAAGGGAGGCTTGCTGGAACTTACATTGGAGCACTGGTTTATGGAGATGGTAGGGAGGGTTTATCTGCTGAAGCCTGGCCAGATTGGAAATAACTGGTGTTTTTAGACATCATAACTGCAAGAGCAAATGACACTGCTTTCCTAATCATATTCTGGAAATAAAGCTTTTAAAATATTTCTTTAAATATTTTTCAATTTAAATAAAAGTATTAGGTGAAAATAGTACAGGTGGAACTCAATGACATATCCTGACAGTGGATGCACATGACAAATTTTGGAAACCTTAAATCACATGGTTTATTGTCTAAAATGTTAAGAACTGCCCAGGCTGGGGTTTCCCAAGAAGCCCTCCCAGGACAATGGCAAATAAAGAAAAACATGTTTGTTTCAATTTGTTTAAATTCCAGACCATAAGGCAGCACTTGCTTCTAATTTGTTGTTTTGGATCTCTGGGTTTGGAGCCTAAAATTTCAGAGGACTAACTTAGACTGTCCTTTGCACAGTTCTTTAAGGGACAGAGCATAACTGGCTGAAGGCAATATTCAGATACAATTAGCCTTTACCACTCTGAAAAACTAGACTAGTAAAAATCTATTCCAAGCGTATCTCCTGTGTGTGATTGAGTCCACCCTCTGCTCATCACGAGGGACTCAGCTTTCTCTTGCTTTATCAATCGGCTACAAAAGTTTAATGCAACTAAGTGTTTTTTCCTTGCCAGATTTTATGCCTTCCTCTGCCTTCTTTTCTGGCTACTCCCCACTCATCCTCTGGTAAAGTTCCTTTCTCTTTGTGCTCATAGCTCTCTATACTTAACACAACGGTGGCACATTTCTTTCTGTATTGAAATTGTAATTAAGTCACTTTGATGTACTGTGCTATTTACATTTGTGTTGTCCTGCGTGGCATGTAGTACATGCCCAATAAGTATTTCTTGAAGGAATAAATGAATGAGATGACCATTTTAATTAGTTGAATTGTGAAGTCTGGTGTCATGTAGTCAGAATAAGCTGACAGCCAAAACCATCACATGTATCATCTCATTTCCTGCTCACCACAATCCTATTTGGAAGGTGCTTTTTCCTCCTTTCCTCCACAAATATTTATTGAGTGCCTTCTAAGTGTCCAGTGCTGTGCTAGGTGCTGGAGATAAAACCATGAATAAAGACACATGACCTCTGCTTTCATGAAGCACAGTGGGGTAGACACATAATAAACAAACCAAGTAAGTAAAACATCCCCCATTCTCTAGATGAATCTCAGGTTCTACTCCTTGCCTAAAGGAGTGATACAGAAAGAGCCAGAATTCTATCTCAGTTCTGCTTGATACCAAAGCTCCTACTTTCCCCTGGAATCTTCTAAGACATCCCTGCAGTTCTGATGAGCACAAAGTTCTAGGCCCCAGGAGAAGAGGGTCCCAACCTACTTCAAAGGGCTGTTGAGAACCAGAGCTGCAGGTGTGGCTAAGGCCCTAGGAGAGAAGTTGGTATGATGTCCCTACACTACTGTGTTCTGCTAGCAGCTGCCAGGCAGGTCTTGTTGCAGTCAGTGGAGAATTTGGTTGGCAGAGCCGAGGGAGAATTTAGCAAAGATAATTCCATCTTGCAGACTAGCTTCAGCATCTTGACAGCTGCTACCTATGTACAGCTCAGAGATAACAGCCCCCACAGGCCCTCCATGGAGCCTGGAAAAATTCAAAGGAAGCTCCTGTCCAAACTTGGGCCATGTAAAGCAAAAGAGGCCCTTGGGGGCACTGCCAAGTCCCCTTCCATGTCAGGAGGCTAGAACATTTCTGGCCTTTGGCTTCCTGCAGGTTTCATTTCCTGACTTCCTCATGGTGGAGCCCTTGAGCCTCTGGTTTCTCAGCTCAGAGGCTGCTCCTTTACTGCAGAGACCAAGGAGGTCGATTTCAAGGAGTTGTCTGTTTGCAGATGAGCTTCAGGGGCTTGGCAGGAGTGAGGCGTCCTGACAGAAGAAATTCACGATCGGCATTGACCTTTTAGAACTGCAAACTCCCTGCACGAGCCCTTTGGGGGAATTTCACCCATGACTAGCTATGTAAAGATGAAGTCCAGGTGACAAGGTACCAAGGGAAGACATATTTCATTAGCACAGGGAAATGAGGAAGAACCCCTTTCCGTAAATGGATATGCTTAGCAGTTACAAACAACTGACAAAACCACACATCTTGAGGTATCAGGAGGCCGGGACTAGTCACAGAGTCACCTGTGACCTTGGTATTTGCTTATCTATCTCTTATAAGAGGAAGAGAGTCTGAAATGGCAGAAAAATGGCGCTTACCCTCTGGCCCATTCTGAGGGGCTGGGGATGGAGGGGGACAGACCAGCTCTTCTTTGTTGTACCAGAATGGACTATGTGAATTCCTGTGGCCCCGGATACCTGGGGCTCCTGTCCATCTCAGTTTGAGGAGGGTGATATCTATGGGCAAGACTCAATGGGGATACTTTCACAATTCGGGTCTGGGTAGCAGTTTTCCTGGAAGCTAGGGGCCATAAGTAATTTTTTCATTCTATGAAACCTAACTATCTTGATCTGGGGAGCTCACTTGTAACCCATAGAAAGTAGCTCTAAATGAGGGATACTGCTATTGTGAGGTATGGAAGAGCACAGGCTTCAGAGCCAAACAGTGTTGGTCCGGATCTTACTGACTGGCTGACTTTGGCAAGTTCTTACCTTCCTTTTGCCTCAAGTTCATTATTTGAGAAACTGGGAATAACAACAGTATGGACGTCTTGTATAAATATGAAAAATACTTAAAATAGCACTCAGCACATAGTAAGCACTTACTACTTGAAGCTATCACAAAGCTTCTTTCTAGTATTAAAATTCCAGCTCTATGTCTGGAACATTTCCATTAGCTCCAAAAGGCCTTGAAGTCAATAATTCCTCGAAGGTTAAGCAACCAACTTCTTACTTTGTCACCTTTAGCAATTTCATTATTGTAGATTTTCATTTCCATCTTGCACACTGGTCGTTCAATTTTTAAATTTTATTTTGTTTTAATTTTTAAGGAAGTATCGGGGATTGAACCCAGAACCTCATACATGGAAAGCAGCCACTCAACCACTGAGCTATATCCACTCCCCTGGTGTATTAGTCAGCCAAAGGAGTGCTGATGCAAAATATCAGAAATCTGTTGGCTTTTATAAAGGATATTTATTTGGGGTAGAAGCTTACAGTTACCAGGCCATAAAGGGTCCAACTCAAGTTACCATGAGTTGTACTTTCTCACCCGAAGAGAAAGTTGCCCTATGTTAATGCAAGGTGGTGTGGGATGTCTGTGAGGGCTCAGCCTTCCTCCTCCTCAAGGCTCCGTGGTCCCCACCTCTTCTGATCTCAGCTGTAGGCTGGCATAAGGCTCGTCTCTCTTCCAAGAGGTCTGTTTCCAGGCTTAGCTGCTCTGTTCTCTTCACAAAGTCAGCTGTAGACTATCGGGTTCATCTCTCTTCCCGGGACTATGTCTATGGAGCACTCCCTCTTCCTGTGTATCTGCTTCTGTGTTCTCCTTTTCCATGTATTTACTCCCCTGTCTTTGAGCATCCGTTTATATAGCCCACTGCTGTAGGCTAGCTGTAGGTGGGGACTCAAACCTATAACGTAGACAAATAAAAGCCCTAATCTTGATTTAATAATGTAAAAGTGAAACCTCTGAGTCTAATGCAATCTAATATGCCCAGAGGAACAGACCAGTTTACAAACAAAATCAGTATTTCTTTTTGGAATTCATCAATAATATCAAACTGCCACACCTGGTCATTTAAATTTTTAGTATAACTTTCTAAATGGTCTGAATATCTAGCATTTTAGTTGTCTGGGAAATATGTTCTTTTGCTTCCTTAACAAATAAGATAACTAGACTCTGCCTACAAAATTAGGCACAAGTGAAATTCATTTCCACCTTAATTATCTGTACAGGTTTAACATCCTTTGTTGCTGTTATCATGAACATTCCCTTTCAAAGCTAATGAACAAATTACAAGCCCCAATGAATAATTCCCATTTAATATTACAAGTAGCAAAGTCAAGTAGCTTTAAGTGCCATAATATGTCACTGTTCTAAGAAGAATCCTCAATCCCAGTATATCTTATTCATTTGCTCCCTCAACCGGATTGAAAGCTTGAGGTTTCAGAATTACTGTTCCTACATCTTAAGTCCCTCCTTACAACAGGTAGAATTCAGATTCAATATCCTTGGCAGTACGGAGCTCAATTTGAGCCTAGGTCCCACCATTGGGATTCAGGCATGGGTGGGCATGTCTAGAAAACTGGTGTGGTAGCTCATATGAAGAGTATTTGCATGGGGTCAGAAGCATCTCCTGGGAGAGAATCCATCCTCAGGGAAGAAGGAGACAGACTAATGGGTTTGACCCAAGGGATGGACTGGGCAGAGATTATGAATAAGCATGGAGACCATTATGCAACTCCTCTCTGCCCCCCAACGTGGAACAAAGATTGAAGGTAAAGCCTGAAGGAGTGATTTCACAAAACTTTGCTCATGTTGGGGTATGACTCACACAGAGAGTAACACAAAGAGGAGAGGGTCATTCTCCATTCAGGCCAACTTTGTAATCAACTCTGGTGTCAGGCAGAGCCACAAGAAGTAGTAAGAATGCTTGATTATTCCCATTTTGCTGTTATATGCACTGAAAATCCACATCCATATTCATGTACAACTTTATATACATACATGATTTTTCCCTGGGATAAATTGGGACAGAGGGATGCAGACTTATGAAGCTGCTAGGCTTCATTTTAATTTTTAACTTTGTCTGAAAGTATTATACATACACTCACACACACAGAGCCAGGCCTTTTGTTTTCTTATAAATAATAGAGATGTCTGTTGATGGGCACCGGGGCTGATTCCAACTTTTGGCAATGGTGAACAATGCCGCTAT
>JAKSZT010054487.1:49779028-49798800 GCA_026826555.1 Tolypeutes matacus | reverse complement strand
ACTAGAGTGGACTTGATGGTATTCTCTTGCTCACATATGGTGATTCTTGCAATGCAAGAAATTATAACAATGAGGTGGAGCCAGTGGCCACTTGACAGTTTTTTGGGTAGGGAGGGGATGAGCAGTTGAAATACAGGGGCTTCTTTGGGAGTTGGAGGTTGTCCTGAGTGCTGTTGTGGCAATGGATGTAGGCCATTTTAAATCAGCACACACCACTCAGAACTGAGTGGGAGAGAGTGTGGTCTACAGTGTGAACTGTGGTCTATGGTTGGTGGCAAGGCTCCAGGATGTGTAAGTTCATTGAGGTTGGTGGGCCACACTATGGGAGATGTTTGTGTTGGATGTGGTGGGAGGTGTGGGAGGTGGGCAACATGGGAATCCCAGTGGGTTCCGTATAATATTTTAGGTAATCTAAGCACCTCTTAAAATATATGTATATATATATATAAAAATAACATTTTTGTAAACAAATACACATATATGCATATATATTTATATATCATTTTACAAATGTTTGTATTGTGAGAATTTTGATTTTTACCCATAATAAAAAAAATAATAATAAAAAAAAAAATAAATAAATAAATAATAGAGATGTTTATATATACAACTTTCCTTTTACTAAAACTGTAAGTATATTCTAAACCTTTTCGGTGACAGGGGAAATTTTTAATTTATTTTTTTGTCATATTTCTTTTTATCCCTATGGCATATACTCTTAGCTGTCTACTCAAAAACCATTTCCAACCCTCTTTCCCTTGCCTACTTCTAGTGATAGAAGTTAGGAAAGCCAAATACTTGCTTTTCCAAATTCCCTTGCAGCTAGAGATGGCCAGTTAACCAGTTTGGCTAACCATTGGAAGCCTTTTGGGGTCTTCTGGAGAAATATTTTTTGTCCCTGCTATGGTTGAAGTTTGTGAAAAGAAAATCTCTGCCAGGCATAGCCTGTTGCGCTCTGCCTTCAATGCAGTGGTGTGAGGATATGATCCATGGATCTGTGGCATCCATCTTGTTTACATGATTAAGAATAAAAAAGTCAAAATACTGAAGACATAACTGGTAAAAGGCAGAACAAGCATGTTTTTTTAAAAAGTTATTATTTGGGGAAATGGATGTAGCTCAAGCGATTGGGCTCCCGTCTACCATATTAGGAGGTCCAGGGTTTGATTCCTGGGGCCTCCTGGTGAAAGGCAAGCTGGCCTGCACGGCAGGCTGGCCCAAGCAGAGAGCTGGCCCACAAAGAGTACTGGCCCACGCGGAATGCTGGCCTGCACAGGAGTGCTGGCCTGCATGGAGAGCTGGCGCAGCAAGATAATACAACAAAAAAGAGACACACAGGAGAGACAATAAGAGACGCAGCAGACCAGGCAGCTGAGGTGGCAGAAGAGATTAAGCACCTCTCTCCCACTCCAGAAGATCCCAAGATCGGTTCTCCGTGCTGCCTAAAGAGAAGACAAGCAGACACAGAAGAACACACAGCAGACAGCAAGTGCAAAACAATGGGGTGGGGGAATAAATCTTTAAAAACTTATTCTTTGTATCAATGTTACAAGTTACTCAATTAACAACTATAATAACAATAAATCTGCTTTGATCAGTGGTTACACTCTCCCTCCACCCCCTCCCCCATTTTGTCTGTTTCTCAATCTTGAGGGGTTTGGGATGACGTCTGCTCTGACTGCTTCAGGCTGAGAAAGGACATAGATATTATGGGGCAGAGGGATGGAATTGTTTTGCTTGCTGTTGAAGATACTCCTTATTTTTGGGGTGGGCCTGGTCCATCCTCATCATTTTTTTGGTTGTCCAGGGCAGACCCAAAGAACTGGAGCATAGGAGTTGACCACATGTCTGATAGGTCTCATGGCTCAACCTGCATATGAACAATTCGAAGATTTTTAGTTTCTGAGGACTATACTTAACAGGTATTCAGAATTATAGGTTCAGATAAAAGAAATAAAAGAGTCATGATTAAGGAATTTATAAATGGGTATATCTATTTCATATTGGAGAAATAGATTTACATACATTCCCAGATGAGGCCCACTGAGCAGGTGTTAATTTCAGGAGAATGTGTGGTGTCCAGATGTCCTAGGGCCCTCAGGAGCACTTTTGTTTGAGGCTTTGTTTACTGTGCAAGGCTGGATTTTGAAGCTACCATTAGATGGCCAGGCCAGTCTTGAAGCCTCCCACCTCCCAATTTCTGTTCCTTGAGACAATAAGTACCAAAATTACTTAAGCCACTCTTAGTTACAGCTCTATTATTAATTGAAACAATCTCCCCTTTTAAAAACAATTCAAAATGAGATCATGATCCATATCCCCTAAGGTGGTTTCAATACTCTCCCACTCTGATTATATACTTCAGTAGAGATTTTAAAATGTAAGATTCACAGATACATTTCTCAGCAATTCTGGGATTCTTCACAAATACTCGTTCCCACTCATCCCTCATTCAGCCTGGTTTTCTGAATTTTGGCAGGGGAGGCAAGGTGGCTCTGAGCTGTCAGCAGCCTTCCCCATGGCCTCGCACCTCTTATCCCCCAGCAGTGACAAGGTCAGAGAAAAAGGTTCTCCTGTTAGGCTGCCCTGCCTGCTTATCATTTCAGGACTGTACCCCAGTGTCCATCCTTCCTAAAGAGGAGATAACAGTGGGTGGGACCTCTGTGCTACTGCCATTTAACTGAGTTTAAGTTAGGAATGCTTAATGTCAAACCAGAATCTTTGTCTTGAAAACAGTACATTAGGGACCCGTGCCTGGAATACAAAGAACTTAGTGATTCCTTCAAATTGGAAGACTGCTGGAATTGTTTTCCCTTCTGTAGTTATGTTTGGACTAAGCAAAGCATTTGATTGTATTACTCTTGAATGACTGGTTTCCTGTTGTTATTTAGCTAATATTCAAGTTTCCTGCAACAGGAATAAATTACAGGGCTTATACCATCCTGTAGCCCACACCTTTCACAAACAGCCCAGGAGGAGATTGTGGGACCATGTGCTCATGCCGAGTGGCTGGGTGGGAAGGGGCAGGCAGTTAAGGAATACCCCCTTCCTAACTTAGGGTTCAATAACTGAGCAGGAATGAAAGAAAGGCAATGAGTCAGTGGAGGTAGAGACAAGTTCACTTGCCAGAGACCAAGGTTCCCAGTGTGGGGGTATTGAAAATAGCCCTGAGCTGGCAGTCACAGAGAGCAGTCAAGTGGAAAGGTTAAATACTTCAGTCACACAGAAAGGAAGAAAATCTCTACTCCATTTATTAGCCATGTGACCTTGGGCAAATGTTTTAAACCCCTCTGAACCTCAGTATTCCTATCTGTAAAATGGGGATGTACATTGATCTGTGGTTTAAAGGAATTGCAGTATAGGATGAGCAATTCACTGTAGTAAAATAAGAAGAATCAGATCTGAGTGAGCTGGGTATAAAAAAAAATCCCTAGCTTGTGACTGGTTGGTCATTGTAGCCGTTGGGCAATTTGATGTAATTATGAATTCCAAAAATAGATATTGGATCATGCTTGTAAACTGATCTGTTAATCTGGACATGATTAGGTTATGATTAGGGTGTTAACTGGGCAGCATCAGTAGGGTGTTGAGCCCTGCCCCTTGGTGGGTGTGGTCTCAAGTATAAAAGACAGAGGACTGAGAGAGTAGTTTTGATGTTGGAGAGAAGGCCCCAGGAGAAGAGAAGCAAGCCATTTGCCTGATAGTCTACAGCTGACCTTGTGGAGGAAACAGAGGAGCTAAGCCCGGAGAGAAACGCAGGCCCCGGGAAGAGAGGAACCCAAGAAACCTGAACCCTGGCAAACTGTCTATCTCCAACATGTGGCAATGGACTTTGGTGAGAGAAGAAACTTACGCTTTATGGCCTGGTAACTGTGGACTTCTATCCCAAATAAATACCCTTTATAAAAACCAACCCATTTCTGGTATTTTGCATTAGCACCCCTTTGGCTGACTAATACAGTCATGATGGATTTTAATTGTTAACAGTTTAAAGCAATTGCTTATTCTCTTGTGGTCAGACCAGGCACACCTTAGAGCTGTGTTACTTTTAGGATGCCACCTATTATTAATCTAGTGTCACTTGCATGCTCAATTTATAGAGAAGGAGGTGAAGGTCCAGAAAAGCCAAGAGTCTTGCCAAAGGCCCCATAGCTGTTGCAAGGTAGAGCAGGAACTGGGACTAGAACTAAGTAATCTGTTTTAACTTTAAATCCTGCTTAGTAACTTGGCTTTCAAAAATTCCAGCCTCTGGCTGGCAATGATAAAAATAAAGTACAATGAACAAACCACAGAGCATCCCCACACTTTGTGTCCTTTTTCCTCTTTCCATCCTCTAAAACTTCTCAGGAATTTTCAAACTTGTTCAGAATAAGATATAAATCACCGATAATCTTGTTGAATGCTATTGTCCTCTAGGGATATTTGCTTTCAAATCAGTGGTGTTAACTATGCACGTAGAATTTATTGTCATTCAGCTGATATGTTTTGATTTTTATTTTTAACTTTTCCATGGGCACTGAAATCACAGTATCAGAGGAGTTACCTGCTCTACCCACATTGTCACATATTGCTTATTATTAGATTTCTTTCTCCAGACTCCTTCTGTCTTCCTCTTTTACCTATTTGAGGGAAGTATGAACTACATCACTGATCTCAAAATGTAGGACCTGGACCAGCAGCCTCAGTATTAGCTGGGAACTTGTTAGAAATGCAAATTCTTAGGCCCTACCCTAGATTTACTGAGTCACAAATTCTGGGGATGGGACCCAGCCATCTGTGTTTTCATAATTTCTCCAGGTAATTGTGATGCACCCTAACGTTTGAGAACCATTGGACTATAGAACAGAAGAAACCCTATAATTCACTCCTGTCAGAGGAAGTTAGAATATTAGCTAAATGACAGCAGGAAATAAGTCAACAGCAATACCTATTACATATAGAATACTAAACCCACCTTAATTTGGTATTTTGGTGATGGCTGCCTTCTGGGCTATTGCCTTGCCCTCTGCCCCTGCCCCTCTAGCACCATCTTTGTGCTCCACCCAGCTCTCTCCTCAGTCCCTCTTCCTCATCCCTCTCCTTTCATGCATGCTGACTCTTTCCCATGCTCAGGCAGATAGCAACAATCTGAATTTGGTAATACTGTTATCTAGATAGCCCTCTCCTGCCTATCACATCCCTAACACCCCAAGTTTTGGTTTCAAGGCTCTGAAATCTTGAAGGTAAATTTCTTGAACATTTTGTTCTCTCTCTTGCAAACTTATGAAAATAATTGCATGCAAGTGCCCCACCACAGGGGATAGTTCTTGTGTGTCTTCCCCCTCATTGAAAAACTTAACACATTTTGTACATCCAGATTTCAGAGCAAAGGGATAGCACCTTGCTTATCTGCCTAATTCATTTGTTCAGTGAAGTCATTTGATCTCATTCTTATCAAAATGCAAATATATAGGGACTTGTGGAAGTTGCAGATACCCTTGGTTGGGAAGTCCCTGTTTAAAAAGGCCGGCTCTTGAGATGGCAGCCAGTGGAACTTTTTTTACCTTTGAGACACACAGAAGCAGGACTATTCAAAGGTTATTTCTGCTGCCAGAGGCAACACGTGTGAGGAGAGGGAGTGGGAGAGATAGGAACCTTCTGTGGAAGTTATGGTGTGCAGATTTATCTTCAGCCTTCAATCTCATTGTATGTCACTGTGAGAGTTAAAATTTTTCCAACTTTTTCTCTATATACAAGTCTGGTGGTTCATTACTATAAGGCAGTGCTTGTCAAAGTTTGGGCTTGAGTTCACCAGCTTCAGCAGCACTTAGAGGTGCTTGTTAGCAGATTTTTGGGTGGTCCCCACCCTAGACTTCCACCATCAGACTTTCTGAGGGTGAACCTGGAATTTGCTTAGGAAGAATCTGGAAGTGATTCTTATGCACCCTAAGGTTTGAAGAGATGGTGGATTTGTTTCTCCTCAGAATTTGCCCCAGAATAAGCCTTAATCCATGTATGTGAGTAATTTTCTAACCAGTTGTTTAGTTTCCTAGGCTGTCCAAGTAAATACCATGAAATGGGTTGGGTTAAACTATGGGAATTTATTTGCTCATGGTTTGAGGCTGGAAAAAAGTACAAATCAAGATGTCATCAAGGTGTGCTTTCTTCCCAAAGTCTGTGGTGTTCTGGGGCTGGCTGGTTGGCAATGCTTGGTCCTTAGCTTGTCACATGGCAAGGCAAATGGCAGCGTCTCCTGGTCTCTCCCTTATTTTCTGGCTTCTGTTGATGTTCAGCTTCTTGCTTTCTGTAGCTTTCTCTCTCTCTGAATTTCATTCCACTTATACAGGACTCCAGTAATAGGATTAAGACCCATCCTAATTGATTTGGGCCACACTTTCTTAATTGAAGTACCTCATCAACAGGTCTTACAGTGGGTTCACAACCAAAGGAATGGATTAGATTTATGAACATGTTTTTCTGGGGTACATACAGCTTTGAACCACCATACCAGGTTCAACTGTTTTTGTTCATACCCCCAAACTTTGTCCTCTGCTGCTGCTTGGCTGAGGGTCAAGAATCAAGATTGAGTCAATTTCTGAACACAAATTCAGTCCCACTACAATAAGTCTTCCAAATTTCCCTTCTTGTCCTCACCTGCTACTGGAGGACCTCCAGCTTTGTTGTGAAAGTCCCCTAGCCCCAGGTATTTTGAGAGGTGGTAGAGGTGACCTGTTGAGGCTTATGGACCAGTATGTCAGCACAGTCACTGCCTAGGTCTGCCACCATCTCCTCTCCATCTCTGACTCCTCCCACTGCTACCCGCTGTTTACAGAGCAGTCTGAGAGACCCAGTGCGGGTTCCCAGTGGCTCCCTGGGAGAACCCCAGTTTCTGTGTCAAGGGTGTTATCTCCGGGTCTAGGGCTCAATGCAGAGTTAGGAAAGAATAGTCCAACCCCCAACTTTGCACCTCACCCAGAGTCTCAAAGCACTGCTGCATACACCCAGTGTTTTTAACATTCCCTCATTTAAACAGTTCCTCCAGTGTCTGCTTCAAATTATTCTTCAGAGGGGTTAAAAATTGTCCAGGGAGAACTGGTGGGCACATATACACATACACACAAATGCCCCTTTGGTCTACCAATCCATGCAGATAAACACCTTGAGAAGTGTTCAGCCCATGAGTTCTTTAAAGAGTTGGACTCCAGATCCCAGAGACTGGCTGCTGATGATCCTGGACTCCTCTGTTACATGGCAAGGCACATGTTGGACTCTTCCTTCTCCTCTGGGCTTTCTTGCCTTAAACTTCCTGTTTCTGTGGTTCTCTCTGAGTCTGTGATTTTCTTTCTCTCTTTCTATATTCATTCCTTTTATAAAGGATTCCCATAAGAGGATTAAGACCCACCCCAGGCCATACCTTAATTGAAGTAATCTAATCAAAAGGCCCTTAACTGAAGTAACCTAATAAAAGGTCCCACCCATAAAAGGCTCACACCCACAGGAATGGACCATGATTTTCTGGGGTATATACAGTCTCAAACTACCACTGTTTGCAATGGGGTTTTGAGCAAGAGACCATCTTTGGAACCCCTTGCATGATGATCTTTGGGTCTTCAGAGAAAAAACACATTTTAGAAATAATTTTGTGGCTAGCAGGGAGATTCTGAGGGGGGCTTTTCAAAATATTTTTTAAATGTTTAAATATAATTGTAAGAATACACTTTCATCTCATAGCTAAATGTCTTGGGGTGTGTCTCTCACACAGGGTGTTTTTTGACTCGATGTATTAAAAACAATTCTTTAGCCCTGGAGCAATTACTGAAATGATGGACAGAATCACACTGTCACAGATTGGCCCAATAGACTAGAAGGTGACCTATCCTGGAGCTAGAGACTGAGAAAACCTCAGGCAGGCCTCAGCTTGCTTCAGCTTGGCTGCCCATGTGGTGCCACAGAGAGTTTATTACCCCAGTAATCTCTGTGGATGTTTCTTTTGTTAAATCTTAAATGAGAATTATGGTTTTTCCTGAAAGTTTATTCTCTGTTAATATTAGGAGAGGAAGAATGGAGTGACTAAATGGACATAATTGGGATGTCAATTTCAAAAAGCCCAATACAATGGCCATCAGATACCAAAATGAGTTTAAGAGTGATCCCCCATATGCAGAGTTCACACAGAAAATTGTGTGGAACTGTTCTATAATGCTTGGGCCTTTTATCCAGATTAAGGATGTAAATAGAGTCAGAGTAGAAACAGGAGAGGATATGGGGTGGATTTCTTAGGAGAGAAAGTTTTTTTTGTTGTGATCTCCCTTTCTCCCCTGTTAAGGGCAGAGGAGGTGAAAGCTACTTCCATCTCAAGTCTAGCCTTCCATGGGACCTCTTGGAGCACTGGATATGTGCTTCCTGCAGTTGAGAAATACAGGGAATAGAGGGTTTGATTCACAGCTGAGAAAACTTAGATAATGTGGCAGCAGAGTTGAGGCAGTTATGTAAGGATGGACTTGCCAGAATTCCCATGGAGCAAATGTGGGCCCCCTGGGTAAAAGAGCTGGCCTGGACCTGCCTGAGTCCTAACCAAGAGTGCTTTTGCCAGAGGGAAGAGGGCTCCAACAGTGAGAGTATTTGTGAAGTGAACCCCTGGAAAAGCAGAAGCCAAGGGGTACTGAGAGCTGTCAGAGGAAGGAAAATTGGCATTGCCCACATCATGGGATTACAGCTGGAGTGGCTCTTAGGGGGGGCTCCCCACCCCTACCTTTGAATCTGCAGAAGAGCCCACAAAAGTAAGAACTGGCTTTAAACATCTGTCAGACCACAGATGCAAATTTAACTGAGAGATGTACCAGTTTCAGGAAGCTATTTCTTGTTCCTTACCATGCCTTATCCTATCCCTGTACTGACCCAAGAAACAGGGAGAGAGGTAGGGAAGCCAAGATGTGCCCTCACCAAACTGAATCTTTGTGAAAATTAGGAAAAGGACTATGAAAATGAATGGCTTCATACACACCCCATCTCCTTGCCCCCACCCCACCCCAGAGCAGAGTTGTTCAGTGCTTGACTTGCATAACTGTGGGACAGAACCAATCACATCATTTTTTGCCACTGCATGAAATTGATCTGAATGGAGGAGAGATGTTTATTTAATGCTCAATCAAATTTGAAGTTTTGATTCATATCTTGGACTGGACATTCAAATTACTCAGTTGATTTGTGTTTGTGATTTATGGACTCTAGAGAGTCTATAACCCAAGAAGGAACAGAAAAGGCCCTGGGACCTATCGACTTTTCACCTGGGGAAGGGAAAGATTATGCTCATTGAATTAATTGTAAAGGGTCAACACCCTTTAAATTAAAATACAACTTGTTTAAAGTTGCATTTTGATTACAACTCAATTTGTGCCTGTCAGTATATGAGGGAAGAAGAAAGGAGAGACTGAAATGTTAAGTAGGTTGGACTGACTGGGCTTACCTTACAGATCTGAACAAGTCTCTATATTGAAAAACAGGCTTATCTCATGCACTAGGACTTCTTTAAATTGAAGAGTTAAAAGAAATCAAGGAAGATTCCAGGGAGGGTAAGAAAGGAAGATAAAGGTGAACTCCTGGAAAGAGCCCAGTTGGTGAAGATGAGGTTCTCTAGATAATGGAATTGTGATACTACTATAGCAAAGATAGAACATGGCTCAAGGCCACCATTTTCAGTATGGAAACTGGTGAGTTGTTACATGAAAGGCATCAGGTTTGGTACAGAACTTTGGGAAAAGGTCTGAGAGGACTAATCCATTGTAGGCAACCAAAAACTGAGATCTCTTGTAAATATGGGTATGTAGCTAACTTAGTTAAGGGGATTCCTTACTTAAGACAAAGATTAAGACCAGGTGCTTGGCTGGATCTACCAAGAGGGTTCACTATGCAGGACTGGTTTACAATACCTGAACAGATTCTTTAATGCTGCCATATTTGCAAACAACAAAAGGGCTTATCTGAGAACAAAAATATTACTATGGATGAACGATATATAGTCTGCTAAAAAAGAACATTCGCTTACAAAAACATTTCCATGCACATCAAGGACAAATGTAATATACATTACAGGTATCTTATGGCTTCAGTTCCAACTTGTTAAGATTTGGTAAACTCTTCTAGCCAGGAATGGCTAATCTCAGATCTGATCATAGCCCACTTTTTCCAGATCCTCTTCTGGTTCTGGCCTGTGTTTGTTGCTAGAATTTCACCTGAATATTGTCAGCATCTCTTAGGGCATCAGGAGTGTTTGCCACCGTATTGCAGTGCTACTCTGGCCTTGCCTTCTTTTGCCCTCTGGGCTTTCCCATGCTGAGTTTGGCATTGCTTACATTTTCCTCCACATTTTGCCCTCTGCATGGCCTCTGAAGACTTTTTCTTAGGCACCTGTTCAGCCTTCAGACCTCTAAAGCAGTGTTTCCTACATTTTATCTATCATGGCACACTGAGAAAATATTTTTCATGACCATGTGACAAATTGGCAAGATTTGTGGACGCTGCAGGGTCTGGAGGTGACCCTCTCAGGGCTTCAACCTCTTGAAGGGGTCAGTGGCTTTGGTACACTTATAAGGGTGCTCTGCTATAATGGAGCCTGCCTTGGTCACATGACTACAAGCTCAATGTCTGTAGTGATTTCCTCTCTTTCTGGTCCCACTCCCCAGCTGCAGTAGGCTGTGCTGCCCCACTCAGTACAGTCTAGCCTCCTAGCTAACACAAGCCTCATACTGCCTATATCCATGCTATTCCGAGTGTGGAGCTTGGGTCACCACTGTAGGCATCACCTGACAACTTGTTAGCAATACAGAGGCTCAGGCCATACACAAATTTACTGAATAGGAATCTGCATTCCTTTTCCATTTATTTCACTATTATTCCTTCAGGTTATTTTGACTGTCTTCTCCCATCAGTCTAATGGTATGTTTCTCTTCTCTGGAAACAGTCATCCAAGTCCCCTCTTTGAGAAAGAAACACAGGCAACAGAAAAATGAATCTTCCTTTAAGAAGGAAATCAGTTTTAATAATGTAGCTCTGAAGGAAATACACGAAACATTTATTCCAACACTATTTGTAAATTGCTTTCTGTTTTCTATTTGCTGGTAAGAAAAGCCAAGGGATTCAGAATATTTTTGACCTTCAGTAACTAAATGTTTTCTAATTAGTCAGATGGTGACAACGTCTCAAATAAACTTGGCTCTGTTATTCTAGGTGGTAAATTTCTTTCCCATTTAGTGTAAAGTAGCATGGTAAAGACTCTCTTGCTGTCAAATTATTTTATTAAGTGAATCTGTTTTTACCCATCTGATATGTAAACTTGAATAAACCCTAGAATTTTTAATCTGTTCCTGTCAAACGCTAAGTTCTTTGCTCTAACATTCTAAAAACTACATTATAACTTCTGGTATGTGAAACACCAGTGATCTGTCTCTCCTTGTATAGTGGTTAATATAAAACCAAAAACACGACAAAGCTCTGTTTATTCTTTAATTCTACACTTTCAGCACACTGAGCCTATCATCTTTGGCAGGATAAAATATCTTCAGGACAGAGTATTGTTAAGATTGTCCCTCCTGTCTCTGAGCAGATCCATGATTTATTATATTTTATGGTTTCACTTTATAAACTGTCTCCTTTGGCTGCTAGAAACCAGTGTTTTGTAGCCAAATTCTGCTTTCTATTACTGATGGAAATTATGTTTATGACTAAAGCAATACCTTATGTTATTTTTTAAAATTCTGTGAATAATCTCATCCTCCTAGGAGTGGGTTATTTGTATTATTCTGTTAGGAGAGTTCTACAGGTATGTACCAGGTTCTGTTGAATGAGGAAACATGACTTTAGGGGTCAGCTTGACCATTTAGAAGGAAACCAAATATGTAACCAGAATCTGGACTGAACACCTTCAGTGTATATGAGTGCCTGTATCTTGTGGAAAGTCTATGCCAGAAATCCTACACCAGGAACCTCTGTTAGTCTTTTAGAAAAAGACTCTGTATGGCTCTCTAGGTTTTAGACTTTTGCTGCGACTGAGGTTTGAGTGATGGTGGATGAAGTGGTGCTTCTTTCCTACCTTCTTTGGAGGTAGCATAGTATAATGAGAAGGGGGTGGTTTGAATTAAACATCAGGCTTCAGATCCCAACTTACCCTTACTATGTGACTATGGGGGAATTATTGAACTTCCATGCCTCAGTTTCTTAATTTGTTAAATGGGATAAAACTTGCCTGGCGGGGTTTTTATGAGGATTAAATGAGATTATATATGTATAGTGCCAAGAACAATACCTGGCATTACTAAGAACTCTGTTAGTTCTCCATCTTCCTTTCATCTGATGTCCCCTTGCTACTTGGCTCTTTAAAATAGCAGAGGGATATTTAAAATTGCAGAGAAAATGGTGCCCCAGTATAGCTCTCCCTCTTGGTATCTTCTAGTATTTGTTTTCCAGTTCTATTTTTGGATCTCCTTCTTTTTCTTCTATCACTACATACTCTCCCTGAGTGATTTCATGCATTTCCATGGTGTTAACCGCTAACCATATGTCAATGACTCCCAGATACTTTTCCTTCCTCCTAAACTGTAGACCCATATTTTCACCTACTCATTAGATACCCCACAGACATACATGTCATTCAAATCAAACTCATTATCTTTCCTATCACTTGTAATGTTAGTTTGAAATGTATTTTATGATTAGGTCTATGATATTTTTTGCTTACTTATTTTTGAATCCTTAGAATTCAGAACAGATTTTGAATGTCTGAAAAAGTCTTTACTTCTATTATGAAAGATATTTTTGCTGGGTATAGAATTCTGGGTTGAGAGGTTTTATTTTTCCCTAGCACTTAAAAAATACCATTCAACTGTCTTTTGGCTTGCATAGTTTCTCACATGAAGTCTCAATTCTTTTCTTTGTTCCTCTGCATAAAATGAGACCTTTTTCTCTGGCTGCCCTTGATATTTTCTCTCTGTCTTGGGTTTATAAAAGTTTGAATATTATGAGTCTGGTGCTATCTTTGGGAGAGGGGATTGTCTATCTTGCTTGCAGTTCTCTGACTTTCTTGGCTCTGTGGTTTGATATCTTTCATTATTTTTAGCCATTCTCCAATTATTTCTTCAGCTTCATTCTCTTTTTCTTCTCCTTCTGTATTTTAAACTACATGTATGCATAGATCCAGGAAGATGGCATTGGAATAGGTAGGCAGGCCTCAATTCTCTCACAAAAACAATTGAGGGCAGGAAAAAAGCTGACTGAAGGACCTGCCTTGGGGCTCTCCAGATCAGGAGAGTGCTACACACCCAACAGGAGAGCAAGGCCAGAGAGACGAAGAAGCCAAAATGAAAACTATGAGTTACTAAACACTGCTGCCTGGAATGGCACCTAACCCACCCTCTTAGAGCAAACAGCCTGGATAAAACCAGTGCAGCCAAATGAGAGGGGGACAGATGTCTTCCCCTGGGAAGAGGCAGGATGTGGCAGAGGGTAGAGAATAGTTTCATATCAGTGAATTTGGCCAGCAGAGCCTGCTTCAAATCTCAGCTTTGGCCATACCAGAATCACTGACAAGTAGAGGTCGAGTCACCTCCGTAGAAAGATTCGTGAGTGAGTGTCATCTGCTGGCCAGATGGGAAACTGCAAGGAGAAAACCCACTTTTAGGTATCTCCTGTCCCAAACTCCTGGGAGTGGAGCTGTGCCCCATTAGTGAGTCTCTGGCCCTACTTTGATAATTTAAGCTGTGCAATTTTTTTAGGAGGTGCTGGTAATTGAGCCAAGGACCTCGTACATGGGGAGCAGGCACTCAGTCATGGAGCTACAGCCACTCCACAATGAGATTTGGTGTTTTTCATTTGTTTGCTTGTTTTGTTTTTAGGAGGTACCAGGGATTGAACCTGGGACTTCATACATGGGAAGCAGGCACTCAACCACTTGAACTATGTCTGCTCCCCTAAGCTGTGCAATTTTAAAGACTTAGAATAAGTTAAACCAAAAATCAAAGAAGAGCTGTGAAACAAAATCACTAGGCAAGAGAGAGAATTTGACCTTTAAGGTCAATTCACCAACATATTCAGATAACTATACATAAGCAAAACATTGCAAGCCATACTAAGAAACAGGAAGAGATGACCCAGCCAAAGGAACAAACCAAAAATTGTGACACAAGATTTAAGACAACTAATCAATGATAATCATACAAATCTCCTAAATCAATGCAAGGAATTGAAGAAAAATATGACTAAAGAGGTAAAGGATATTAAGAAGACATGATTGAACATAAAGAACAATTTGAAAGCCTGCATAGAAAAGTAACAGACCTTATGGGAATGACAGAATAGACGAGATTAAAAATATGTTAAGGCATATGATAGCAGATTTGAACTGATAGAAGATAGAGTTAGTGAATTAGAGGAGCAAGCAACTGAACTTGAAAAGACAGGAAAATAGAAAGAGAAAGGAATGGAAAAAATGGAACAGGAACTCAGGGAATTGAATGACAATGCAAAATGCACAAACATATGTGTTATCAGTATCCCCAAAAGAGGCAAGAACAGAAAAGGGGCAGAAAGATATTTGAGGAAATAATGATCAAAAACCTCTCAATCCTTAAGAAAGACATAAATATCAATATCCAAAGGAGGTCAACACACCTCAAACAGAATAAATCCAAATAGACCTACACTGAGACAACTCATATGCAGAATGACAAACATCAGAGATAAAGAAAGAATCCTGAAAGCAGCAAGAGAAAAGCAATGCATCACATACAGGGGAACCTCAATAAGACTAAATGCCAATCTCTCATCAGAAACCACGGAGGTGAGAGGAAAATGATATGATGTATTTAAAGTACTGAAAGAGAAAAACAGCCAGCTGAGCATTCTTTATCCAGAAAAACTGTCCTTCAAAAATAAGGGTGAGTTTAAAGTCCTCACAGACAAACAAAAACAGAGAGTATGTTACCAAAAGACAAGATTTACAAGAGATACTAAAGGGAATGCTACAGCCTGAAAGGAAAAAACAAGAGTTAGAGACATGGAGAAGAGTGTAGAAATGAAGATTATTAGTAAGAGTAATTTAAAGGATTAAAAAGACAGACAACAGTAAAACATAACAAAGGAAAGCCAAAGGATAAAATGGATGAAGTAATGCTTTACAGTATTATTACTGAATATCAATGAATTGAATTCCCCAACCAAAAGACATAGAATGACAGAATGGATGTTTAAAATGAGCCATCTGTATGCTGTCTACAAAAGACTCACCTCAGATGTAAAAACACAACCAGGTTGAAAGTGAAAGGTTGGAAAAAGATATTCTGCACAAATAGTAATCAAAAAAGATCTGGAATAGTGCTATTAATATTGGACAAAATAGATTTTAAGTGCAAAACTGTTATAAGAGATGAAGAAGGTCATTATATATTATATATTAGTAAAAGGGGCAATTGACCAAGAAGAAATAACTAAAATAAATATTTATACACCTAACCTGGGTGCCCCAAGATACATGAGGCACACACTGGCAAAACTGAAGGGAGAGGGGATTGGGTGTACCTCAGTGGTTGAGTGCCTTTTTCCCATGTACAGGATCCCAGGTTCAATCCCCAGTACCTCCTAAAAGGAAGAGAAATAGACAACTCTACAATAATAGTTGGAGACTTCAATACACCACTCTCAGCATTGGATAGAACATCTGGACATGGGGTAAAAAAGAAACAGAAAGCTTGATTAAGATGACAAATGAACTAGATCTACCAGACATTTATAGAGCATTACACCTCAAAACAGCAGGATATGCATGCTTTTCAAGCACTCATGGATCCTTCTCTAGGATAGACCATATGTTGGGTCACAAGGCAGGTCTCATTAAATTTAAAAAGATTGAAATTATACAAAATATTTTCTATGATCAATGATGGATGGAAAAAGGTAAAATTCACAAATATATGGCGATTGCACTACACATTGTTAAATAATCAGTGGGTCAAAGAAGAAATTGCAAGAGAAGTCAGTAAATAACTTTTTTTTTTTTTTTTTTTAAAGACCTCATTCATCCATTCATTTATCCCCCCCCTGCTGCCCGCGTTCGCTGGGTCAGCCAACCACGCCGCGCGGGCGGGCCCGCCCCCACCAGGAGGCCCCGGGAACCGAACCCGGGGCCTCCCACACGGCAAGCGGGAGCCTCACTGGCTGAGCCACAGCCGCCTCCCAGTAAATAACTTTTTTTAACAAATACAATTTTATTAAAGTATATCATTCATACATGAACATACATAACCAATAAATGTATAATAAAATTTGTGAATTTACAAAACAAATATGCATATCATCATACAAGGCTCCCATTCATCTCCCCACCACCAACACCTTGCATTGTTGTGAAACATTTGTTACAAACTCTGAAAGCGCATCATCAAAATATTACTACTAACTATAGCCCATGTCTTACATTTGGTGTACCCCAACCCCTCCAATTATTGACGTCCTATATTAGTATTATATATTTGTTATTGTTCAGGAGAAAACATTTTCATATTTGTCCTGTTAACCACAGTCCATCAACCAGCACGTGATTCCCTGTGTTATACAGTCCCTTGCTGTAACAGTTTGAGATTATTTTTGTGAATCATAAAAAGAGAAAAATTATGTTTATAAACTAATTTATTTCTCTGGGTGTGATACCTTTTGATTGTATTAAATTCAGTGAGGGGCCTCTGATTACCTTTACTTGATAAAATCAGTTTAGGCTTCTGATTGGGCTATGTCAATAAGGCATAACTCAGGTTGAGTCCCCTCCCCCTTGGTGGGCCAAAATAAATGGACACTCACTCAAGAAGACGTGGGAAAAGAGGAAGTGCTGTCGTTTTTGATCCTGGGGCCCCAGGGAGAGATGAGCCATTCTCTTGGTAGTTTGCTATCAGGAGATATAAGCTGACCTTAAGAAGAGAGCCAAGATGAATATAGTTGAGAAATGTATGTTTTTATTCAACTCTATTTTCTTTTTAATTATTGTTTATATTTTCAATTATTAAATGTACAAAATAAAGTTTTTAAAAAGGGGCGGGGGGAAGACTGATATTGGAAGCCCTGAGAGACAAGTCCTATGCCAGTCTGCAGCTGAGATCGGGAAGAAGCTGGGTCCACGGAGCCTCAAGAGGAAGAGGATGAAACCCAGCAGAGATAGCCCACCATCTTGCTTCAACACATGGCAACTGACTTTGGTTAGAAAGCAACCTTGAGTTGGACTGTTTAGGGCCTTGTAACTGTAAGCTTTTACCCCCAATATATACCCTTTTATAAACAGGTTTCTGGTACTTTACATCAGCACCCCTCTGGCAGACTAATGCTCTTGCTTTGTACAGTCCATTCAGTGGCTCTCATTTTCATCACAGAGCTGTGCTGTCATCATTTCAGTCAATTTGGAACCTTTTCATTACTATAAAAGGAAAAATCCCATACCTCCTTATACTGCCCTATTGTTATTCCTTAGTATTGAAAATATATCTTCTTGCCAATGCTGCAGAGTATCACAATATTACTATCATCCATAAATTACATTAGTTGTAATTTTCCCCATGTATCACTATTTTCTTAACACTCTGTAAAAGAAGAGCATTCTTATATTTATACTATTAACCATAATCTTCATCTAACTATGTTATAATATCCTAGATTTTTCTCCAGTTTCCTTTCAATTGGCTTTTTTTTTTTTTTTACTGGGAGGTCCCGGGCATCAAACCCAGGTCCCTTCTTATGGGAGATGGACGCCCAACCGTTTGAGCCACATCCATTCCCCTCCTTTCAATTGACTTTTACTTCCACATACTACCACTTTCAGCCACAATTACATTTATATTCATTATAATGTTATGATCAACTCTATTCATTTCCACATTTTTACAATTAACTTTATTAATAATGCTACATACATTAAGCATCATCTCCCAATCGCAACCACCTTCTATTTTCTAGTAACCTATACTCTAGAGTTTATCTCTGTGAGTTTACTCATTGTATTTCGTTTGTATTAGTGAGACCATACAATATTTGTCCTTTTGTGTCTGGCTTATTTCACTCAATATAATATCTTCTAGGTTCATCCATGTTGTGATATGTATCCCATTTTCATTTCTTCTTACAACTGAATGGTATTCCATTTTGTTTATCCATTCATCAGTTGATGGACACTTGGGCTGGTTCTATATTTTAGCACTTGTGAATAATGCTGCTATGAACATCTGTGTGCAGATGTCAGTTCATGTCCTTGCTTTCAGTTCTTCTGAATATATTCTAGTATTGAGATTGAAGGATGATATGGCAGTTTTACATTCAGCTTCTTAAGATACTGCCAAACTGTTTTCCACAGAAGCTGCACCATTCCACATTCCCACCAAAAGTGGAGGAGTATTCCTGTTTCTCCACATCCTTTCCTGCACTTGCAGTTTTCTGATTTTCTAATAATGACCACTCTATAAGGTGTGACATGGTATCTCATTGTAATTTTGATCTACATTTCCTTAATAGCTAGCAATATTGAGCAGATTTTCATGTGCTTTTTGTCCATTTGTGCTTCCTCTTTGGAGAAATGCCTATTCATTTCCTTTGCCCTTTTTGAAGATCAAAGGCACTTTTTTTAAATTTTTTAATTTTTTTAATTGTGGGTAAAAATCAAAATTTTCACAATACATACCAACATTTGCAAAATAATATATAAATATATATGCATATATGTGCATTTGCTTACAAAAATGTTATTTATATATATATATATAAATATATTTTAAGAGGTGCTTAGATACCCAAAAAATTACACGGAACCCACTGGGATTCCCATGTTGCCCACCTCCCCACCTCCAACCACATCCCACACAAACATCTCCCACAAGTGTGGCCCACCACCCTCAATGGACTTACACATCCTGGGGCCTTGCCACCAACCATAGACCACAGTTCACACCATAGACCACACTCTCTCCCACACAGTTCTGAGTGGTGTGTGCTGATTTAAAATGGCCTACATCCGTTGCCACAACGGTACTCAGGACAACCTCCAAATCCCAAAGAAGCCCCTGTATTTCAACTGCTCGTCCCCTCCCTGCCCCAAAAGTGTCAAGTGGCCACTGGCTCCACCTCATTGTTATAATTTCTTCCATTGCTAGAATCACCATATATGAACAACAGATTACCATCAAATCCACTCTAGTCCATAGTTCTTCCCCCAATCCTGAGGGGACTGGGATGGTGATGTCCACTCCACCTCCAAGTGAGAGAGGGCTTATATCCCATGGATATGGTGAGTGGGATGATCCTGCCTGCAGATGCAGGCGCTCTCCATTCCCTGGGATGGCCATTGCCCATTGTTGTCTCCTCGCCAGGTGACTTGGATGAGTCCATTGAGCTGTAGGGTAGGAGTTGCAGCTCCACCTAGATTCCATGCACACCTGGCACATAGGTAGGCCAGAGGCTCCAGTCTCTGGAAGTATACCTAAAAACTTCAGCATCACATATAGGTTTGAATAGAAGGGACTGATGAACCATGTGCTGGGAGGACTTATTTGAGTCCAATTCTGTCACTCTCAGGAGCACAGATTCCAAAATAGAGCCCACTGATAAGGCATCAGTCTCTGGGGCTATCCCCACTTATATAGGACCTGGGTGTCTCCAGAGCTCTCAGGAGCCCCTCTGTGTGGGGTGATAGGCACTTAGATGTTCTATGAGCTCCTACTGAGGTGTGCGTAAGAGTTACCTCTGGGATGACCTCCCGACTCTCTTTGAAGTCT